>RCIC01000006.1:3982500-4407500 GCA_018883505.1 Ceratosolen fusciceps
AAAAATCAATGACGATTTTTCTTGGCCTCGAGCTAATCGCTGCCGCCGGAACAACGACCTCGAAAATAGATTTTTACGAAATGACGTAAGGACAAAAGAAGGAAAAGAGAACGGAAATGAAGAATAATGTAAGGACAGTGGGGAGGAGCGCGAGAAAATCAAGAATACGAGGACCGCTGAATTTTTCGATTATAGCTTGCGTAATCTCGCGGAGGGCCGGGCGCGTTCGCACGCACGCACGCACGCATGCACGCACGCGACACTCTTATACACGTACAATAAATGTACGCCTATATCTACCATTATGATTCGTTCTCTCTCTCTCTCTCTCTCACTCCGTTTCCCTCGCTCTTTGACTCGCTCTCGTTAAAGTACAATAGAGAAACATAATGCCCGTCTAGTGATAAGGCCTTATCGTAATACCGGTTGCGCTCGCGCATTTGCGCACTCGCATTATCGTCTATCGTGTGACTCGAGCTGTAGGAAAGGAAAAAAAAGAGAATGTCCACGATTGGCAAGAAGTCGCTTCTGGGACAAGAGGAATAAGTATTGCCTCTCTCTCTCTCTCTCTCTGTCTCTCTCTCTCTGTCTCTCTCTCTCTGTCTCTCGCTCTCTCGCTTGCTCGCTCGTGGTTTTCGGTGCGAGTTTCCGGTCGCAAAACAAATTCTGGAACCACGATAATGGCAGCGCCGACTATTTTTGTCCGAGTAAATAGAGAGGAAAAGCGGCATTACGCGCTCGCTCCGTGTTTAATCGTAGGTGCGACGCAATAAAATTCGCCGCATAGGCCAACAGCGGATGTATCGAGCGGAGCGGCCGCCGTATTAACGCAGTCGTCTTGGAGCGCGCGTGGTTCCATATATTATGACGTATTTTCCCTCGGTTTTTACTTTTGACGATTATTATTGGTGCTCCTGATCGGGGAGCGTAGGATCTATTTCCCGGCCATGAATGTGGCACTACTCTCGACCGGGACTATCCTGGTTCATCTCCGGATTCATCTCCGTACTCGACCATTTATTATTATTATTATTATTATAATAATAATAACAACAATAGCAATAATAACAACAACAGCAACAACGATGATAATAATAATGCTAATAATGATAATAATGATAATAATCCGGTGCTTTAATCGAAATTCGGCCTTCGATTATATTGCGCGGGCGATGAAAAGCAGGTAAAGCGGTCGCGGTAATGGAGACTAATGGTCGCGGTTTACGGAAACTGCTGTCGGAACCGCCGGCCGGCATGTACGAGTGAAAAATAAGAGGAGCCCCGAGCCTATATAGATTTAAAAATAAAAGGTGCCGGGCGCGCAGCCTCGTTCCCATCGTCTCCGGTGCTCTCAGCTAATTGCTCGCCTGAGCCTTCATATTGAGTCATTCATTTTTCATTTGGCCAATCGATCAAACGGCAATGCAATATCCACTTAATTATCGGCAATTATAAGTCACAACGCCCGGATGGTACGGTGGGGTGGGGTGGGATTGGATAGGGTAGGGTAGGGTAGGGTAGGGTAGGGTAGGGCAGGGCAGGGCAGGGTAGGGTAGGGGCGGTGGCGGTGGCGGTGGCGGCGGGGGGGGGAGGGAAGCTACGCTGAAACTGGGCCCGAGATAACCACCGAAGGCATTCGAAAACAAATTAAAGTAATCGAGACACTGGCAATCTCCCCGATCTACACAATCTACATATTTAAGCAGCGCTACAAGCCAAATTCTTCAAAGCGCCCTGTGTTTGAGCAAGCCCAAGAAATCGGGGAACACGGCCCGACTCGGCCGGACGAAATGACAAAAAGACGAGCGCGGACGTGCGCTCACACGTGAACTCGTGCACATCGGGCTCGCCGGCTCGCCGGCGCGCGGTCGGGGGTACGGGGCGGAGATAGAGCAGAAGTGGGAGCGCGGAAAAGCCGAAAGGTAACCGATATACCGAATACGGACGGCTTGTAACTTTTGTAATAAGGGGCCCATAATTGATTAGTTCTGCCGTAGTGAGTGAGAGAGAGAGAGAGAGAGAGAGAGAGAGAGAGAACATCGCGCGGAGATCAGCCGAGAAGATATCCTGGTCTCGGATCGGCGATTTGAGAGCCTCTGGGGGCGAGGAGGTCGGGGAGGCGGGAAGGCGGGGTGGCGGGGCGCCGGTCCGGGAGGAGGAAACCACGACCACAAATACGCGCTTAGCCGAGCAGCAATCGGAGAAACTGTTTGAGAGCAAGGTCAAAAGAAGCATGACGGCCGGGGGTAGGAGGGAGGGAGGTAGGCGAGACGAGGCGTGACGGGGCGAGGAATAATGAGGAAAATTTTTTATTCAAGCCTGCGTGTTTAGCGACTGAGTTACATCGTAAAAGTTTCTTTTATTTTCTGTGACAAGCAGCCGTTCGTGATCCTACATTACGATCGCCACCGAGATTTCTCTTATAATTGCCTACTACAGTAAAGAGACATTTCCGAGTTATTTAAGACTCACCGGCTCTCGAGGGCCTTATGTCACTGATACCGACACACACACACACACACATATATATATATTTTTTTATTCTTTTTTTCTCTCTATTTTTTATTTTTTTTTTTTTTTTTTTTTTTTTTTTTTTTTTTTTTTTTTTTTAATGAATGAATTTCGATTTCGTATCAAACAATGACGAAGAACAATATTAAGAAATGACGATGATTACGCTGTGATCGACGAGCTCGGGATGAATATTTAGAGGAGGAGCGTTATATTTCCTTTTCCTTTATCTTTTTTTTCATTCCTTTTTTTTCCTTTCGTTGAGATTTCAACATCGGAATCCCTCTACTACGACCATTAATTATCCATCATTAGGAGAGATTAGTATCGCTTAAGAGCAAATGGCGCTGGACGGAGTCATTTGTAATTTATCGGCTGATAATAAATTTCCCCGATCGTATCTTCCGATTTATATTAAATCAGCTGTAACATGAGGCTACTAATATGTATTTTAAAATCATTGTACAAAAGCCTTTGTAAGAATATCTGCTGGAAGAACGGACTTTCCTGTAAACATTCTCGTATCTTATCTCGTATAGGTAGGTGAGGTCTGTATATCGTTCGACACTGCCACGTGAGACTGCGCTGTGCTGTGCTGTGCTGTGGTCGCGGTAGCGGCGGCGGGTGGCGGGTGGCGGGTCGCGGATGGCGGTAGTAGTGGGGCAAGGGGGCACACACTCAACCATTTCCCACTCTGTAAACAATTTCGAGTGCGAGGGATTCTGGCGGGACGGCGAGGAGGGTTGGCGATCGTGGGGATCGGGGCGGGGGGAGCAGGGGTGTGTGTATGTCACGCGATCGATAATTACGGATAAATGATTGCCGGCGATCCGGAATAATCAGCGCTTTAATGAAGACGCGCGTGGTCATAAAAATTGAAGGAAAATCCACAGTTTATGAATATGAATAGTCGCCGGGAAAAATCAATTGCCCCTGGTGCTTTCGACACAGAGTTCAGTGCCGCTAAATTATCATTCTGGTATGTAAATTATGCCCTGGATGGGCCCTCCTCTACCTATCTGCTGTCCGATACAAGGCCTAATTACCATTACCTAAGAAGCCGTTCGCAGCGGTGATTTAGATTTCACTAGGACGTCGTGGCTCTGACCGAGTCGGGATAAATGAGGGATCTGCGCTGATCACGCGACCTGGCGCGCGGTAAACAAGGATAGAATAAACATTCCACGGAGTTGGTACATCACGGGCTTGAGCATTAGATAGATAGGCTCGCTCCGAGCATTATCGAGGCTCGATATTCGTACTCGTCATCGGCTAACAATTATTAGCGATAAAGATCGGCTTCCGCGAGGATTCTCCCCTATAATTTACGTCCCCTCTTCCAGAGAAATCGCTTGAGCTTTCAGCGGGAAATTCGATTACGGGGACCGGCTACGAGTAGTGAAAGGCCAAGGATTTCATAGGATTTACGATAAAATGGTAAAGAAAAGTATCGGAAAATGGTGACATAAGAGACGGGCTTAAAATGAGAGGGGAGGACGGGGAGGAAGGAGAGGTAGGAGAGGACGGAGAGGAAGGTAGCCGAGCGGAGCAGCTCCTACAAGGGCTCCTATATAAGAATAAGCGTATATGGATAAAGGAATGAGGCGGAGGTGGAGTAAAGGTGGAGTAAAGGTGGAGTAGAGGGTGGAGTGAAGGAGGAGTGACGGGAGGGCGGCTGCGGGAGCAGTGGCTCCGGGAGTAACGAGGCAACTTAAATTTAATGCCGGAGGCTCCCCCGCGCCGAGATAATACCTGCTTAACAAATAGGTATTCCCGGCCGGGTACGGGGCCGTCCGTGTGTGTACGCGCGGATCCGCGCACCTTCCCATATATTCCACCTCGTCGTCGCGTACCTCGGCACGATAACCATCTTCGAACGGGGGCAGGAGAAGACAAGAAGGCAAGAGGACTCGACTCGACTCTTTGTCCTCCTCCTCCTCCTCCTCCGCCTTTATTTTATATACGGAGCCATACCCACCCCCCCCCCCTTTGCCCGGCCTTCTCCTCCACCGCTCCTTTTGCGCGTGACCAACAATGAGATTGTTACCGGGGGTGCGGGAGTTTAAATGATTTCGCGCTCGATCGGCATCGCGGCCGATGACTCTGACCAAACAAGCATCATCGTACTACTACTAGCTTGTACTTTGCCTCGGCATTGAGAGAGACGGCGAGCGCGAGTGCTGCCGAGTTTTCCACCGTCGACCCCGTCCATTGTTTACGAGCCGATACTCCTCTAGAGTGAGGGAAAGGCCTTTTCCCTTCGCCAAGTCATTTAGTCCCCTATCGGGACCGCCGAGGTAATTTTACGCGCTAACGCTAACGCTGACAGGGAAATCGTGTCCGACCGACGTCTCTCCCACTCCCTCTCTCTCTCTCACACACACACACACACACACACACATTTCCCGAGCTCGGCCTTTTCACGGGTGGGCAGGGAGGCGCGAGGAATCGTTAATTAGCCCTTCACGGCGTTTCTCGTAAGTAGGGGTATCGTGAGGGGACGGCGGAGGCTGGTGGGGCATGATGGGTAACGGAGCGATCGGGCAATCGGAATAAATTAGCCGAGGAATAAGCAGGAATTAAAAGCTACGAAAATCGAAGCCCCGAGAACTATAAATCTCGATAAATAATTATGCTCGGGCCCGCGCCGATACATTCGCCCGACTATCTGCTGCCGTACGTACAGGCGAAACCTTGTAAACAGGCCCCGAGCCTTTGGCGGAGAAAGACAGAAGATGAGATGAGCTGAGAGGAGAGGATAGGAGTCACAATACGAGCTGCTCCTGCTTCTGCTACTTATCATTAGGGACGATAATAATATTCCGAAGCAATTGAGGATTGACGCCCGAGAAGCGTAAGCGTTGGCCCGCATTATTTTTCCCCTCCCTTTCGTCCTCCTCCTCCTCCTTCTTCTTCTTCCTCTTCTTCTTCATCATCTTCTTCTTCCTCTTCTTCTTCTTCTTGTTGTTACGAATTTGCTGGGCAAATTCTGCTTGAGAGCGAGAAGACAAGGACTCGTTGCCTCCAAATACGCAGACCTAATTATTACAAAGCCGTGCTCGCTCGGCCCTGGCTTCGTGTATTTCCGTGTGGGCTCGGCCGAGGCCGCGCACCACTAGTGATCTTATGGGAGAGCGCGCGCACGGCATTGTGAGCGGCCGTTGCACTCGCGGCTGCAATTATTCATGCGTAAGTAAAAGTAGGCATTCGGAAAAACGGCGGAGATCGCATAAATTAAAGCCAATTTGTTAACCGCTTTCGTTTACGCGTCTCTCGGACGAGATTCTTAAGGAGCCAAGAAGAGGAGACGACGGAGAAGGCCGAGGAATCTCCCTAACCGATCTACTAACTACCCAGCGACAAAATCTTAAGCTATTTAACCACCCCCACCCACCTATTATTACCCACCCCGTTACTAGCACTACTACTGCTGCTGCCGCTACCGCTGCTCTTGTCCTTGTTCTCCTTGTCGTTGTTGTCGTTGTTGTTGTTGTTGTTGTTGTTGTTGTTGTTACTGTTACTGATTCTCTTCTTATCGTTATCGTTATTATTAGTATTATTATAAGCCGGGGCAGGAGAGCGGGCGTCGGCCGTTTCGCATACAAATGGTCCCCCTTAACTCGCTACGCTCTCCCGCAATTTATCCGCATTTATGAGGAATACGCTCACGCGTGGTCCCCTCCCGCCCCTCACCCACCCGCACTCTCCCTATAATCCCGCAGCACGCTGCAGCTTTGATATTATTGATATGCGCGCTGTGCTTACTCTCGGTACCACTACCACCACCACCACCGCCCCACCACCACCACCACCACCACCACCAACATCACTACCGCCACACCCCTTGTTCTCATCCTACCCCCACTCCCCGCCCTCCGTCACTCGACTCCGGGATCGTCCGAATCGCCCACACCACTACGACTCCGCCGCCTGCCCCCCCCCACCCCCCCCCCAACCCCCCAACCCGCCCCCGCTCACCCTCACCCAACGCCGTGAGGTCCTCGTTAGATCCGACCGGACGATCCAGCGATTTCCTATTCACGATCCGACGACGGACCGAGTCGCCTACGCGGCCATTTATTTTTGTTTTTTTGTTTTTTGTATACGGCGTATCGCGCGCCGAGGCTCGAGTGCGAGCGCGGATCGGCCGCGAGATCTCCCGATTTCCCCTGTGGCCGCTCGCGCGCCGTTACATGCAAATCCGGCCGTTAACTTTCCCCATAAGCGGAGGATTTTAATTCGATAATGCCGAGAGCCCGTCCGTCCCTCCGTGGCCATTCTCGCCTTCCAATTGATTCCTCTCGCGTTTTTCCTTCCTCTGGTTTCCGATAGGTTGGCATCGTCCTATAAATCTAACCGATCTCCTACATCATCTCCATCCGAACTCTCCTTATTATTCGTACCGCCTACTTATTATTATTATTATTCGTATTATTCTTGTTGTTGTTGTTGTTGTTGTTGTTGTTGTTGTTGTTATCCTCCCTCTATCTATATTAGTATTATCTATTATCTATTATCTATTATCTATTATTATTATAGTTGGCTTGAGCTTAGAAAAAATTATCCCCGTAATTGAATCGTCCGAATGAAAAGTCTGCTCCCTGACGATAAGAGCCGCGACTGTTCTCCTTCATTCCATAGATTTACATATAATCCGAGCGTGGAGCGGCCCCGTGGCCAAGTATTCGCATTCTTACGACTCGAGCTCCCAGCGAGGTATTATCGAAACACGACCTTAAGCCATTTATATTATTTATGAGACTCGCCTGTCTTCCGCCACTTTACCCCGCTTTCTAACATTTCCCAACCTCTCGACGGATCCCTTAAAAAAAAAAAAAAAAAAAAACCGCTTATAATTGGATTATAAGCTATCGCTCATTAATTGAATGCCCATGCGTATTCGCGCTCGCTGACCCAAGTTGCTACGAGTGCACGAGAAAGCAATTAGCCCGTACTTTCATACATCCGACAAATAGATTAAGAAATATTCTACAAGTCGGCCTAATTAACAAACAGAGTACAATTTTAATGACCATATAATATATATATATATATATATATATGTGTATATATATATACAATATCGGCGAGGATAGGGTTGCCCCTCTCCCTCCCAAAGCATAAACGCGACGATTACGATTAGGAATGTACGGTAATATAAATTCTCGAACATAATATTTGAAAAATAAAGCGCAGCCGTCGTCGTAGTCGTCGTAGTCGCAATAGTCGTAGTAGTCGTAGTAGTCGTAGTAGTCGCAGTCGTAGTCGCAGTCGTAGTCGCAGTAGTCGTAGTCGCAGTCGTAGTCGCAGCCGCATCGACCAAATGCATTAAGAGAGCCATTTGAATTCATGGCAGCGCCTGAAACGCTTTTAATAGCGAGCCATGCCATTCAATACGAAGAATCAAATTTTCCCTCCTCTACCTATAAATTATTTTAAATTGATTCGAAGCGAAGGAAGGCACATAAAATTATATCCCGACTCTTACCTCCCCGCGCATACAATTATATAAAGTATTAAGAGCTAAAGCACGTTTTAATCTCGCGCACTCGAATAATATAACAACTTCCCGTCATCAAAGTAGCGTCGTGCTCGTAGCGGCGTATAACGGCGATCAGCCCGTGGCCGCCCTCGCTAAGGAACGCTCACAATGGCGTCAACTATACACGACTAGCGGTGGTAGCGATTAAAGCGCTTCCACGTTACAAATGTTTTTACGCGAGCCGAGGACACGGGAACCAGTCAGTGACTCTCGCCACTCGCTTAGTCAGACGCTAATAAGAAAAGCCGAGATTTACAATATCTCTATCGCGTCGGGGAAGAGAAACGTCGAGCCGCGTCCCCCTCGCCCGGCGACCGTTCTTCCGCGTTCTTACGCTCCTCAGACGCCAGTCAATAATTACCCGGACGACTCGACCTTTGCAATACATAAGCCCCCTGCCCGCTGACCCATTATTCGAACCACCGTAGACCTCATTATTAAACAACGGATTCGCCTTTCTATCTAATCACATAACAATCTCGTTAACTCGGTCGCCTCGGCCATCATTAATTTACCTCTCTCTCTCTCCCGCGTCCGATTGAGCGCACTGTTGCGCTAATACACTTTTCACCGACCATTTTTCTTGTATAATTTATTGTGAACCCTCTCTCTCTCTCTCTCTCTCTCTCTCTCTCTCTCTCTCTCTCTATCTGTCTCTCCCTCCACGGTCCCCCTCCCTCCCATCGCCGCAACCCAAAGACTAAGCCCACCGCTGCTACACGGGCTACTACGAATAAAGATTTTTTTCTCCCCCACCCCCACTCTTGCCGAGCTGTCGTTACGAAATCTCGCGTTTAACACGTTTTTATTTTAAATATACGCTCGCTTACCGAGGAGAGTTGAAATTATCTTATCTCCGTTAAGATACTTTTAATACGGCTTCAACGATTTTGCAAACTCAGATATGACTACTTTCCTACTTTTTAAAGCCAATGATAAGATAATTGTAATCGATTAACAAACGATATGTACAAGGTGCACATGATTCATATATTCGCAACTTTCTCCTGCTCGTTATTAGCTTACTTACTTCTGACCTCTTCCTACATACCTCGCTGCTTTTCATTAAAACCTCACCCACTTCTATTCAACTTTTATACAAACATTCCTTATTAAATATTATATAAATACGCAATGGGAGGAAAGTGGCCCGTTCCGTACGTACATTGTGCATTTCGAAAGTTTGTCACTCTATAACGACGTGATTCTTCCGGGAGGCAGAAACAATTTCGCAATATTATAACTTTCCTATGGAAAATAATTGGAGATAATCGGCATACGAGCTTAACGTGCTTGCTTGAAAAACTTTTTAAAAACTCCGTGAGACTAGTCGATCGTAAATACTGTAAATTGGCATGAATGCATCCCCGATATCTTAAGTGTTTATAAGTAATAAATATTTTTTCAGCTATTAAAGTAAATGAAGTGATTTGCGTTCCTCTTATCTAATTTGCATAGGCTACATTGATCGATTAGTAATTAAACAGGGTTTTGCAGCGCCAATGAAAACTCGATAGAATTCATTTTAGCCAAAATGAATTGGAAAGAAGGTGATAGACGGTTATTATTAGGTATACGGGACTGACTATTAGCTACAAGAAATACAAGAAATCCTTTATGATAAACAAACGCCACGCGATCATCCTTTACTTTCCTCGTAGCGCCCCCCCTCCCCCCGCTGCCGTCCCCGCGGCCCATCCCTCGTCGCCCGTCCGTCGGATAAACTCTAAAAGTCAATTGTATTACAACTTCAACTGATAGATACTTAATGCATTTAACGATAGAATTTACGGCCTGATAATAAAATACAAGTGTTTTTAAAGGATTAAAGTACTCGGCGAAAGCCAAAATTAATACCATCGCATTGAATTATTCGCGTTTATTCGTTTCGATTTCTTTATGCGAAGTCGAGCAGCATCCGATACCGCGAAAGCTCAAGTATAAGGAATAAATGCCCCCGGTGGTAATGAGTCGCTTTAATTAGAGGTGTGAGTATAAATGGGCAAGCCGCTGCTCGGTCATGATTTTTCGATATTCGCAATGGATCTCTTGACTGAGAGGTGGAGGTGGGGGTGGGGGGAATATAATACTATATCCATAGTAAAAAGTGCGTTCCTTTGCAGTTTAACGTTTGGTTAGAATTTACGGACCCTATGGTTGGCTTGCCGAACGAGTTGCCGGCATACGAAAATAATGGATCGCCAAGGATTGCCAAGGCCAAGGAGGTGGTAAGCACTCGGCAATGACGATTCCATTAACTGTCGATTTAATCTTAATCTCGGCTTAGCTCGCGGCTCGAATTAGATTTGTAAACTGTTAGAAAAAGTAAAAGTGACGAGCTTTTCCAGCTATTATTTCGGTCGGCGCCCAATTCACGCGAGCGTTCACAAAAATCAGATAAGGACAATCGGGAAGAACGGTGCGAAGGAGCCAATTTCATTATACTTAAAGGCCATTAAAAACTTTCTAGAGCGCATTATCTGATTATGCCGGCCAACTGCCTATAACGAAATTATGTTGTATAACTTAATGCTAAAACATAAGTTGAGAGCCCGATGTATTATTATTATTATTATTATTATTATTATTACATAGACACGATTATAATAAGCTGAAGTTTTATCGCGTCGAGAATTGAATTTATAATTAAGTATATAATGAAGGGAATGAATAAAATAGGAGGAGGATAAACAGGAATCAGTACGACCGCGAGAATAATGACAATTTCGAGGATAATAATTATAATGGGGAATGTCAATTACTGGCACGGAAAGCTATCGTTAATTCGAAAATTCTTACCAACTCCCATAATTGATGCTAGTTTTATTGTACGGGAGACATAATGTTTTATGCCCAGCCGCCACCAGTCGGCCGGTATAAATTCCCAGAGATAAAAACTTCAAGGAAGATCCGTTATACAGATATTTCTACAAAGATTTTATGTTAACAAACTGTTTTACGGGAGGCTAAAAGTGACTGCACATAAAAGTAAGTAGATTTATAAAATAAAAGAGGTGCTAATAATATTTGTTGCGCCGGGAATAAAAGCTCGGGGCTCTGCTATCCCCCCCCCCCCCTTTCTCCTACAGACCTCAACGGCTAACGATGATTTAATAAAACAAAATAAAAACAACGGCAGAAAAACAATAAATACGATAACCTTCCTTACGGTAATTGGTCTGTAGTCATTTTATAATCATTATAAGGACGATGATTACGGGTATGGGGAGTACGAGGATGACGGCGATAGCAATGTTGATGATAACGATAATGACGGTAATGATCGTAATAATAAACAGTGTATGCATTCAAGGGCAGGAACGTGGCCTTTACGATCCCTTCTCCTTTCCAAATTCATTAAACGAAAACTTAGTATTTCCAAGCGCTCGCACGAACATTACATTTATTTTGGTCATACCTTTCACGCTCGAGGAAATAAACTTTTTTCCTTATCGTTAGATTTCATGCGAAGTAAAGTGCAGCTTTACAATTGCTAATGCTCGCTTCGCTCGTAATTATTCCAGAATTATATACGTAATTGTAATACTGTTAGCGTTATCCCATAATTAGGAATGTAATATCGTGTAATGTATTCCTGTTTTTGCGGGGAAACGAGATAACGATCGCAAAAACTTCTAGAAATACACGGGCCCAAAGTGTTTGGATAAAATTACAACTTAATAGTTACATTATGCGAAGGACATCTTGTTTCATATTTCTCAAAATTTTTAGTACCTCGGCAGTCACCGGGCAACGAGAGCATTAATTTTAACGAAAGCCTCGCGTAATTTAACAGCGTCAGCTCGGTACAAGGGATTACCAGGAGGTAATTCCAACAACAAGTACTATTTAACTGCTAAAGATCAAGTACTTCGGCTACGGGGATCAATAGCGGGCATTCTATTGGGATCCGCGGGAAAATAAGGGTCTATATTAAGATGCAGAAATGTCAAATGATCGATCTATTTCTGTGGTAATTTGGGTTTTCGGGCCAAGCGGCGGAACGCTAGAAGGAGAAAAGTCCCGCTCCCGTTTCGCGAAATTTAAAATACTACAAACGAATCAATTCACTAGGTGTTTGCAGACACGAAGGTAGGCAAAGGAATGGGGGAGGGGATGACGAAGAAAAAGAAAAGAAAAAGACGAGTCTACGCCAAGAGGGGAAAAAGTGGAATTGCCAACGAATAGCGAAGGAATTCCTTTTTAAATTACAAATGACTTGACTTTCCAGTAATTGGTTATATCGCGGTGCGAAACCGAGGAATAAAGTACAGGTGAAATAATGGAGCCATTGAATACATTCGCGGATTTATAAATGAGCCAGGAGATGGAGGGGGGGGAGTGAAGCCGTTCGTTCTTCCCTCGTATGGAAATGACTTATTTTATCGAACAGAAGCGATAAGCCAGCGAAATTTCTCGAAATTTTCACTGCCAGCGAAATTGAGAGCAAAGCTTCGTGGCGATCCGATCCGATCCGATCCGATCCGTTCAAGGTAACGTGTATCATATCGAAGGTGCGATCGTAAACTCGGCGCGGCGCACTTAGCGTAATGGGCGAACGCCATATCAAGCTAACTAATTGAAACGGAAAAAAAGCGAAGAGAGATGGAGAGATGGAGAGGGGGGAGAGAGGGGAGAGGGAGAGGTATAGAGGGGGAGAAGAGAAAATAAAGAAAGAAAGAAAGAAAGAAAGAAAGAAAGATACGACAGGCATTGGCGGCGCGTCGGGACGCTCGAAAAAAGGGATGGGCAGGAGCGTGGGTGGAGTGATGGGAGAGCGAGAGAGATCTCAGAGATCGTTATGTGACTGATTGACGTTGATTGCGTTCCGGTTTGTAATTGGATTAGAAAAAGTCCTCGACGCACCAGTAAACCCCAGCCAAGTTCCCGGCTCTATTAGACCGCTCCTGTCGATCCCCGAGAGAGACAGAGAGACAGAGAGACAGAGAGACAGAGAGACAGCGAGCGTGAATAGGGGAAGGGAGCGGGAGGGGGGAGGGGTGCGGGAGAGACTAGAAAGCCGCATGTGGTGGATCGCCGAATGCGCGCGTGTGCGCGTCGGTGCGCGCGTGCAGCCGAGTGGGGCGCGCGAGATGAGAGTGTCAGAGGGCTGTACGTCACGTCCGAATTTTTAGAGCCGATATTTCACCCCGGGTTAATTGAGTTCCTTCTTCGGCCATTCCCGTCCCGAGAATTCGCAGGTTTTTTCGAGACCCGCAGAGTCGGCCCGCGGCCAAGCAACCTTCGGCATCCCGGGACACGTCCGCCAGATTATTCGTGGAGGCGCGAGCCCGTCCTTTCCCGCATTAATATTGTAATCCGTGTATTAAGGACCGCGAGCCCCGACAAATTGACCTCCTTAATCCCCCAGTGTATTAAGCAGCCCAGGAGGTCGGTCGGTCACAATGCAGGGGCCCGAGGAAGGTCGGCACGGGGTCCGAGGCTATCCGCGGCGAATGTCGCGTAACGAATCCTCGGGGGCTTAACGAGGGTCGACTGCGCAGGGAGCCCCCGTCGCTCCCGGTCGCTCCCGGTCGCTCGACGGGACGAGGGCATTCCTCGAAAAGGGAGGCGCGGATCTCGGGCGGGGCCGAGGAGAAAAAGCCAAGAAAGCGAATCTAATTAAATGGCGGTGTGTGGGTGCGCGCCGGGGGAGGGAGCGGGGCGTTCTTTGCTGCGCGGCGGTGGTACGCGCGGCGGTGTCGGAGTCATTTGTCGCGGGCAGCGCCGCCCGGGTTAATTGTTTGCTGTCGGACTCGACTTTCCGGACTGGAAATTTAATTAACGATTACCAGTGAGAGACGGATGGAGTGGGGTCGCGTGGGTGGGGAGGGAAATTGTAGGGACGGACTCTTTCTCTCTCTCTCTCTCTCTCTCTCTCTCTCTCTCTCTCTCTCTCTCTCTCTCTCTCTCTCTCTCTCTCTCTCTCTCTCTCTCTCTCTCTCTCTCTCTCTCTCTCTCTCCCTCTCTCTCTCCCTCTCTCCCTCTCTCCCTCTCTCCCTCTCTCCCTCTCTCCCTCTCTCTCTCTCCCTCCCTCTTTCTCTCTCTTTCTCTCTCTCTCTCTCTCTCTCTCTCTCTCTCTCTCTCTCTGTCTATTGGACAACGGCTCCCTAGCAGCTAGCCCGACCACGACACCCACCCACCACCCACCCCTTCCCGTACCACCCTTTGCCCGCTTTATTGTTCGCGACAACTGGATTACCGGAATTTCGCGGCGGCCTCGAGCCTTCCCAGAATTTTAAGGGCAGACCCCCACCCCTTACCCCGCCGACCTTACGCTGCTTTCGCTTTTTCTCCTCCCCCTCGGCTCGGGGAGAGGTGTGCCGCAGCTACCGCCGCACCGACGGCATTTAAATACCTCGAGCCGCGGCATTTTTACGCAATGCGACCTTTCCCTCGGACGCCGCTATCGATCATTTGGGACACGAGCCGCGTCGGATCTTCGCTCCCCGGGCGAAACTATTTCGCCGGAGAGCGTCGTCGTCCACGGCACCGAGTCGGGCTGTCGCAAGACGTGGAGACGCGTCCGGCAACGGCGACAATGGTCGATAGAAAGTTCCAGGCCATTTATCTAGCGATCGCTTCTCGACTGCTGAAAATACTAACGAGCTGAGCGTCAGCGGGCGGGGGCGGAGGGCGGGGGGGCGACATAACGGGGGCCTCCAAGATTCGATAAGGATCGAGAAGGAATGGAAAGAAAGTCTCGACGTGGCTGCGCTATTATGCCAATGTCCGCGAGTGCTGGTACTTGTCCCGCGGCCACCGTTTCCCGCGCTAATTGAAATTTCATTTGTCCGAGAAGCGGAGGAGCCGCTTCTTGCTCTCGGACATTTTAACTAAAGTACCGACATAAATGTCCGGAGGTATTTATATCCGGCAACTTTTCCCTCCGTCGCGATGCCTATTCCTCCACCTCGTCGTCACCATTACGTCTACGATTACGACTACGACGACTAAGACTACGACAACGACGGCCAACCACGCCGAGGAGATTGACATTTCCCCATACTCGCAGGCAGCAGCCAACTTTATTTTATTTACCGTGTTTGCGGACCAACTTACGTGGCTCCGCTGCTCTCGCCCATTATCATAATCGGGCCTTATCATTATCACTCGAGCGCATACGCTTATTGGCGCGACGATTAATTCAATATACGCGATGAGACTTTCGACACAGAGTCGTTAAGATAACGTCCTCTTCCCTTCCCCGCTCCGGCCCTCTTCACGCGAGCGCTTGTTTTTTATTTTATTTTTTTTTTTTTATTTATCGAGATGTGCCACAAGCACTTTGTATTAATTTCTGTTTCTTAGCAGAGGCATAGAGGAGGAAAAGAAACGGTTAAAAAACAAACGGACGAACGAACGAACGAACGAACGAACGAGCGAACGGACAAAATGAAAAAAAAAAAAAGACTCGGGAGATCGAAAACCTCGAGTTATCTTTTATAGACGCGTAAAAGGAATTACGTTTTATCAGAACTCCAATGCGAATACATTGTTCCGAAAGTATGGAAATACCGGCGAGCTAAGATCGGGATCCCGTATAATATTCTACATTTTACGAGCGAATCCGATCGCATCCGACTTTTTACAATTTCCCCGCCCCTGCTCGCCCCGACGACTGCTCGAGTTATCTTTTACCCAAGATTCGATCTCGGAGCGCGGCGACAAAAAATAATATGGCCCGAGCCATGCGATCTGCATGAAAAGTGCGCGAGGCTCGTTATTCCGAATAATAATCCCCTACAATAGCCCCTACAAGCCGAGCGGCTACGAATTATCCGTTCCCTCGCCGCGCCTAATCAAATCGTATTCTAATGATAACGAAGAGTCACAACAACTCCGTACGTCACCGCTAATTATCGTCCACGATTTTCCTCGGATGCGCGGTGAAAGCGGTGTGCCAAGTAGCGCCCCCACGCTGTAAATACAAATTGAAATGTTAAAGTCGAACGAGAGGGGTGGCTGACCGGAAGAGCGAACCGTCGGCCAGTAAAAAAAATAAATAAATAAAACATAAATAAAATAAAAGAAAATACGAGAGAAATAAAAACAAAACAAATTGCGGATATAAATCAAAGGACTTAACAGTGTCAATACAAGTAAAAATTCAATAAATCTCGATGCACGGAATAATTTACCATGCCTCGTCCCCCTGCTGCCCCTCGACTCGGCCAGGCCCCGGCCGTGACCAACACACGCTTGAAATTATTCGGAGCGTAAGCTCATCCACGAGAGAGCGCGGCCGTGAACACTTACCCGAGTGCTCGACTTTGGCTTCTCCCACGCTTTATTGAAAGCGGCGCGCTGCCTCCCCGCCTCCCCACCCCCCACCTTCCCTCCCGCCGACATTTTCCAGTCCCCCTTTTCCATCGAACTTTTTGCCCGATCTCGCTACCAAAACATCGAACTTTTTTACGCTCCGAATAAAGAGCAGCGGCTGCAGTCGAGCTTTCATCTTCGTAATTACCGGTTTTGTGTAAATTGCGTGCACGCCGGGAGGGGGGGGTACGGGGAGTCATAACATTTGGCTTTCTTCCTGCCAACGATTTCGCTCGCCGTTACCTGCCGTTCTCGCAAACACGGGCGGCCGCGCACTCGCGCGCGCGCGCGCGCGCACAGCACAGACAGGCGATCTAGGAGGATCGTCAAACGGACCTAAGCGGAATCAAAGCCGCGATCGTTACACGGCCGTCGATTAATTCTAACGTCTGCCCCCTAACTATTTGCAAACTGAATACGCCATTGGATTGTAAAGCAGGACATGCAAAGCGGATGGGATGGGGGCGGGGGACGAAGACAATACGCGCCACCGCGACCACCGCTGTCGCCTTTATAATAAAGTCCAATAGCTTTGACGAGTACGGCTCGAGGGAATGCCGAAAATTGGCCCTGCAAATCAAATCAAATCGGACAACTTGACTTTGGCCCTGTTACAACAACAACAACAACAACAACAACAACAACAACAACAACCACAGCGACAGCAACAACAACCACAGCGGCAGCAATAATAATAATAGCGATAATAGCGTATACGCGGCTAGGGACCTTTATTTGCAATTTAACTAATATAATGAAGTAGTACCGTACTACCAACTTCTACTCGCTGCGGAGAGTCAATTTTATTTGCAAATGTTGTCCTTTGAATTATAAGTGGCACAGCGTTGCATAAATCGAGTACTTTTAAATAGCTGCGCAGTGATTACGGATCGGGGATCGGGGATCGAGCTGAGGGAATGCAAGGGATCAAAGGTTTAAAACGGCGTAACGAGTGCTCCGGCATTAAAGCTCTTTGGATTTTATTTGCTCCTTTATCCTTCCTCCTTCGTGCGCTCTTAACTAAAAGTTAAAACTTTATTTTAAGTGAAAACATTTGCATTACCTAACATGATCTGCCACCCCGCGCTGACTTTATTTATTTTCATTTCGACAGAGCGCATCGTCATCATTATTTATCAATCGTATTATTTAATGGAATTATTGAAACGTAGGGAGCAACAATTTATATTATATTGTAAGTACATTATTAAGTCTGTTGATTTATCGCTTGCTCAAGCATTCGCGCCTTAGATATTTATTATAATATGTAATTCCATACGGATTTCGTGGGATTATATTCCAGATGGGAGGGAGATTTAATAGCCCGAAGAAACTTTAAATCTAAAATTATTCTGATTTATCGATACGAGTGTGTAAAAATTACTTTTAAATTGAGATTAAGGAAAATAGTTTTTGAATAATAAAGTGCACACTTACGAACAAATACACGGCCCTGTGACTTTTTTTTCACCTCGTACGTGAGTCTGTAAGCTTTCAATAAGATTAATCGGAATGTAATACTGTAAATTTGCCATTGATTTTCTTAGCAGCGGAACACTTTCCATAAATCATTTTAATCCATACGTTTAGCTCGCTTATACGTTACAAGTTCTCCGCAAAATAACAACAACAACAACGACAACAGTAAGAATAAATAAGAATTATTCTTGTTATTATTATCGTAATGGTAGTAAGAAAAACAACAATAATAAAAGAAATAATGATAATATGAATGGGACGAGGAGGTACTAAAAGGCAAAACAAATGTTTGCGTCTATAATATTTGCGAGGGCTTTTTAAGGTAAAAAAAAAAAAAAGGTCCACCAGCAACTTTCCCATATAGTTTGAATAATGCGTCTACTAATAACCGTAAAAAAGGGGTTTATAAATGGCAATGAAAGAATCCAATTTAATAAAGCATACGAAAATAGGTAATATAAGCTGATAGGCGTGTATATTTGCAGAGAATTAGATATATAATGAATGCGCGGTTATCAAGAGCGTGGATTGCACATAAAGTTAGATAAATCGTGTAACATTTAATTACACGTGTTATTTTAGCACACTTTACGTAATTAACCACGGAGTAATTGAGACATTTGTTAATAAAAAGCGCGAGTAAGAGGGAGAGGGAGAGGGAGAGCATATCGCGAGGCGGTAATGGCGATCTATCGTGAAACGAGATCTCTGGCTTACGGCATTATCTTACATTATCATAATTAATTAGCCCATTCTCGTCACGCATAGCGATGGATGATGGAGTGGGCGAAGGGGCGGGACGGGTAGGGGATAGCGGAACTGGGGGGGGGGAGAGACGGCTGACGGGGAAAAGTATAGCGCGCCGAAAGGACAAAGGCCCGGCGAATCATCGACACGGAAAATAGGCGTTTCGTTAATGCCCGGGCTCCTTGTGGATTTAAAGTTGGCAAATTGTTAATAGGCAGCGTTAAAATGCCCGAGTGCGGAGCCGTTAATAAGCCGATAGCCTTACAACGCGATTACGCGGCAGACGGACGCCAGTTGGTTTCGTTCGCTATGTCGTGGCTAGGGACGGGGCAGGGGCCAGGGGCCAGGGTCGGGGGGCTCGTCGGGTGGTTTTCGTCGGGTGGGTGGAAAGAGCAACTACGAAAGAGTTGCGGGGCAGGGGGGGCAGCAGGGGGGAGCAGGGGGGGTGGGGGGGGGTAAGGATGACACGCAACCAGGGGGTCACGAGGGATTGCAAATAATGGGGCGGGGGCGCGGAGGAGGGTGGCCGGAGCTAAAACTAAGGACCAAGGGAGATTATAGCCGACGGTCCGGATTCGCGTGCGCGCCAACTAAATAGCTCAACGCGGTGAAATGCGTGTGCGAGCGAGCGCGCGCGCGCGCTCGCATCGTATACATCGGCCGGGCACATGTAAAAGGCTTCGGCTCGCCAGCTGTAGGCGAGCCTGCACTTGGTGTTTTGTAAACGAAAGGAGCCAAGCCTGCCAAGGGTATTTACAAACTGGCATGGCCACGGCTCTCTTTGAAATAATAGCGAGGGAGCTTAGACTTGGGACGACGGGCTGCCCTCGCCTCCCATAACTTTTTGTTCCGGGGCTCGCGGGAGAGGAATTGATGGCTTTTATGGGTCTCGGGCTCCACACTGCGCTAAACGCGCGCCTACCTCCTGGCATTTTCACTTTGATTAATTGGCACTCTCGGCTGCCGCGTTCCCCCGCTCGATCAATCCTACAGCGCTACCGCGCCGCTCTTTTCCTTTTGGCGATCCTCGGCCCACAATGGCTTATTTCATTCTCGCGAAAGCTCAATTTATACGTCCATCGACACTTTTATCGATGACTTGGATACCGAGCCCTCGAAATTTATATTAAATCTTACCTTTTACGCCGGCTCGCCGGCCGCTCCATGGAAATTACGGCCACGTGATTTATATTATTGGCACCGAGCAGCGCTCATGCACTGCCAGATCCAACGATAGATCCACTCCGCGTCTAGGGCGAGCTATATTTTTCCATACTTATCGTAAAGCCAGCCAACGCACAAGGTGCGCGAGGCGAGAGGGACGCAGAGTACGTACTTTTATATTACCCGGAGATAAAAATATATATTGACAGACTCGCGTTAGAATTTATCTTCAGCATTGCAATCAGCGTTATTGGGCTTTAGATAATGCACCATGATATGCGCGCACATAAACTAAAGAATATTGATGAAAAAATCGTTCAATAAATTATCATCGCTCTTTTTAAATTATGGATTATTTGCTTTATATGTTGGATTAGTGTTGGGTATTAGTGTTAGGCTTTTTACTTTGTAGCTGCGGGCAGGTCTTATTACGAGAATTTTGCTACGAGGTACATTGCATCTTTATATGAAATACAGAGATAGCGGAGAGGCATTTAAATATTCGTAGCGTCAATTCGAGGTTTTGGTAATTGTACAACGCGTATTTGCGATTAAAAGCGAGTCAGACAATATTTTAATCAAAAAGTAATTTGGCTTTAATGTCTAGCTTAACTCAAATGTAAAGGATAAACGATTGTCGAAATAATGGAGCGGTTACGTCACATTTTAATTTAAAATTTCAGAATCACGAAAAGAGGCATTACGAAATATTAATTTATTTATAAACGGCAGGTGAGAGGGAGAGAGTCAGAGAGAGAGAGAGAGAGAGAGAGAGAGACGAGGGAGAGACACGAGGATGGGAGGAGACGGGAGAGACGGAAAAAAGAGAAACGGTTATGCAGCGGCAATACGTGATTATTAAAAGTACGCATTCCCGGCATTATGCTGAAAACGTTTACAAAAATAGCGAGAGGAAGAGAGAATGGGAGGAAAAGAGAAAAAAAAAGGAAGGAAGCGACTAAATAGACGGTTATTGGGGTGAGGGGCGGGTGGGAGTGAGCGGGCAGGCAGACAGAGCGGAGCAGGTCGGTAAGTTGAACGTCATAATTAAAATTCTATTCAGAAGTTGTTTGTGCGCGTATAAAGCCAGCTTAAACTTTGACGTAATAATTTTGCTTTTTCATCAAGCTGAAAAAGCGTTAACAACGGCTGGACGAGCGAGAGGAAGCCGACGATGCTCGCGCTCTCTTCCTCCGGGGCCCTGCACGGTAAAAAATACTGCGAGGAAATAACCGTCAAGCAAACAGCCACTTATATTTATCGGGCATAACGAGTACCGATCATACGGCATTATCCTCCGTCGAGGGGGAGCGACGACAGGGGGGAATTGGAGGGGGGTGTAGGGGGGTGTAGGGGGATGGCGGCGGTGGCGGCGGCGAGGCGGAGGTATCACGCGAAAAAATCCTTAGAGCCGGATGATTAGCGTCGGGTCGGGTGGGGGGCGTCCGCGGCTCTTGTCTACCGCGGGCGGAAGCGACGGGTAAATATCCCCGATGGGGTCAAGAGGGTGGAGAGGCGCAGTTATAGGTCAGGACGTTATAAACCATTCGCCGTCGTTCGGTATTTTACGGTGAACAACGAAGCCGGCGGAAAATCAATAAAGGAGGAAATCGACGCGAGTGAAAAGAAAAAGAGCGAGCGAGCGAACGAGCGAGCGGTCGGATAAGCGGCAGGGGGGTCGGGGTGGAAGTGAGTTGCGAATGAGATAGACACGCGAAGAGCGAGGCACACCACTAACAAACTCACGACCGAGTGAGTGAGTGAGTGAGTGAGTGAGTGAGTGAGTGAGTGAGTAAGCGAGTAGAGTAGAATAGAGTAGAGTAGAGTATGGTTGGGTAGGGGCAGGTGGGAGGGGGGAGGGGGGACCCTTTACCCTTCGTTTTCTCTCGAGTTAACCGAGAGTCGTTAATTGACTCGCTAATTAAACGAAAATCCTCCTCTCTTGCTCGCCGCCCGTCGCTCCCGATTCGGCAAATTGCTAATTCGTTATTACCTTCCGTTCTTTTTGGCAATCCCGGACTAACCTACATCCAATGCCGATCGCCGCGACAGCGATAAATAATTGAGAATCTCCGCAGCCGATGATATCTCCCTCTTTGGCTTACCTGCAACAAACCGAGGTAAAAAAATACACTTAGTATTACTTGAAATATTAATTGCACTCCTCGTCTCGCTCGGCACGGTCAGGTAGACGCGGCACCGAGAGAGAGAGAGAGAGAGAGAGAGAGAGAGAGAGAGAGAGAGAGCGACCGAACGAGTGTGTGAGAGGGTTGAGGGGCGAGGGGGCGAGGGGTGCGAGACGGGAGGGGGAAGGTGGCTCGGTCGAAGCGAGCAAATAAAGGCAAACAAATACAGGCCTCGTACAATAAAGTTCCTTTTCATTTGCGAGCCCTCGACTCGCTGTACTCCATTTATTATTACTCCCATGTCGTGAAAAGCTTTGCTCTCTGGCACGCAGAGTTTGGCATCTCAGGAACTTACCGGCTGTCATTGTCAGAGGCCCGTCAGCCTTAAGAATTATCGATCATTAATAAGGACGGGCGCGTCGATCGTTAATAAAATTTTGTTTCAAACTTATTTACTTAATGCGGAATTTTATGAATTTAAAGCGGCTGAATATATATATATATATATATATATACCTATATATCTACACATAAACACGTACACGTATACGTATATAGCGGCAGTTTTACTAGGGAACAACTTTATTAGCTCGGGTAAATTAGTTGTTTCGTGGGATGGCGGTATGGCTTAGGCGAATGGTGTGGGATGTGGAGGGAATGAGGGGTGGGAGGGATCGAAGCACCCAGAGAGAAAGAGAGAGAGAGAGAGAGAGAGAGAGCCCTCTAATTAAAATAATGAAAACGCCGAAAGGCCGAGGAGATACGTATACACATATTTCGTATTGGATTTTTCATTTTCCCCAGATGCGGCCAAAGTTTGCATAAATTTTGGGATTACGGATCGGTCATCCATAACGGAGCTGAAAAAAATGAATTTCCCTATAATTACTCGAGCGAGTGATCAAGAGCGTAATCCGCGGAGAGCTGCGGAAAAAAGAATGAGAAGGAGGAGTGAAGGAGGGTATGAGTAAATAGAGAGACGGGGGAGCGGTATCGGATATTCCGGAAAAGCGTTATCAATTTTTCAAATCTCAATCTCGTTTACGTCAATCCGTTATTACGTGAGCGAGTCACTCTCTGCTCGGGAATACTTTTGCTGCGTATTATCAAGAATCCGGAGCGGGGAGCTTGACATGCAAAAATTAATCTCGCTTAAAAAAAAAAAAATTGCCTCGGCGCACAATAGCCGAGCGAGAGAGAGAGAGAGAGGGGGTGAGGGAGGGAGAGGGAGGGAGAGGGAGGGTGGGAGGGAGCAGATAAAAGTTTCACCGTTCGTATATCGCGTCCCTGTAATTTACTCGCCAATATCTCGGAGACAATCAGCGTCTCGGAGATTTTAAACGATGCGGATTGAGCGAACGGGATCGAGGTGACGATCGAGGCACGAACAACACACGCTAATGCCCTATACATACGTTGCTCGACTCGTCCTTTCCTCGCCTCTAAAAGCGCACGAACGCGAATCCGACGCTAAAGAGAGGAAAGGGGGGGGGAGCGGGTAGGTAGGTAGTCGACCTGCGTTAACCCACTTCCTTTCGAGTGATCAATACAAGAAGGAACTCGTACTCTCTCATTCTCTCTCTCTCTCTCTCTCTCTCTCTCTCTGTCCCTCTTATGCCCTTTCTTCCGTCTTGCCGCTCGTCTCGGAGGCTCGAGATAGAGCCGAGTCCGACACCGCTTAATCTCAAATCCCATTTTATCCTGTTTTTCTGGGTGGTGGGCGGGGAACGGATGGATGGAGGGGCGGGGGGAGGGGAGACCGAGGGCTCGAGAAAGCCAGAATGTACTGGAAAACGCGCTCGAGGACACGAAGAAAGATAAAGCCGATGAGATAAGGGGCTGAATTTGTGGGCTTTTCTTGCTTTTGAAGTCTCCCCCCCTTGGCGCGCCCCGTCACCTCGCGCACTTGTCGCCCTCCCGTTCCCGGAGCTTCTCGACAATTCGAGGGACTTTATTTAAATGCAGAATGACTGATATCGGAGGACATAGTCGACTCCGGATTATACAATCAAATTTGGCTTATCGCCGAGGTGACTCGCTTATTAAGCCAATAGAGAGAGAGAGAGAGAGAGAGAGAGAGAGAGAGAGAGAGAGAGATCAGCTCGCCGTTGCAGGCCAGTATTTGTCTTACGGCTGGGAGTAATCACTGGAATTCGCCGCTTATTAAGACCGCGAGCCACGTAAGGACATAAGCAGCTAATAATAATTCCGTAATACGTCGTTAACCACCTCGCCCCCTTCTCCCACACACACACACACACACACGCAGACACAGGCACGCGGGTGCCAACTGAATAAACTAAGTCAGGCCGCGGTAGCTCGAAATTAGTCAATTACATCGCTGCCATTGCCGCCACTGCCGGCGAATAGATAAGCCCAATTAATAATCGAGTCGTTTAATGCACGAGGAGAATCGCGGCTAAATCCCCGGCTCCTGGGATCGAGAATCATTCGAATCCGGTCAAAGGCAGCGCGCGCCCAGTCTCAATAAAACACATCTGCAGGACCCGTTGAGGCGCGCACGACCGGGTCGAGCTTTACGATCCGAGCCGAATTCGCTCGCCGGCGTTTCCGGTTCTCCCGGCTGCGGACGTGACGGGGTGTGGGGGACGCGAGGGATCGGCGGTGGAGCAGTGCTTAACGAGCGATAAACGTATTCTAAGGTGGCGGGCACCGGGTACCCGCGATCCCCGACGGCAATATCGCGGATAATTGAATTTCGCCGACGCCGACGCCGGGGCCGGGGCCGGGGCTGGGGCCGAGACCGAGACGGAGCGCGACACCTAACACTGATTAATAACGACAAAATAGGAAAGTAAACATGGGCGCGCGAGCCCGTCGCTAGTCTTGCACAAACACATGTTTCCTCGCGTCGAGCTGCGGATGGAAACCGCTCAAGTCCTCATCCCGTTCGCCCCATTCCTCCCTGACGCTTCACTCCACGGACGAGGGACTGTGGGACGAGGGGTGAAAAGGAGAAGCCCTCCCACCCTCACTGACACTCGGTGGAAGTGTAACGCGAGGCCGAGCCGGAAGTGCGATTGTTTTACGCCCCGCTCGGGATCACTATTGTCCGGGAGTAGGGGAGGGGGACGCCACCTCCATTATATCGCGAGAAGCTTTTTTGGGAAATTGCGACGTTGCGGCCAGTGGCCTTGAACCTCCATCTTTTCCTTATTTATCTTTACATTTTTCCTCCGCCCGCCGCCGCCCGCCGCCGCAGCCGCTGTTGTTGCTGCTGCTTCTTTTATATACTCGAGGAGTACGATGACGAACTCCCTCTACGGCCGAAATTATACGAGCCCGAACCCAAAGCCGTAATGCACAATGAGTAACGTCGGCGTATAATTAAATAAAATCGTGTTTTACATTTTATGCGATTTCGCTCAATTTGATTTACTTATTTTCGAGCAAATTATACCTACGAGTCGTAAAGTCCGAGTGATTTTTTACGAGGCCATGCCACTCCAGGAGCACACGGAAAAATAGTTTCAAGCTTTATTCTTCTTTATTTTCTCTCTCTCTCTCTCTCCCCTCTCTCTCCCCTCCCCCCTCTCTCTCTCCATCCATCCATCCATCCACCTTTCGTTATTCTTTATTTTTATGCAGCAGAGCTTAAAAAAAAAAAGAAGAAAGAGTCTGAGAATAACGAGGACGACGACGACTACGACGACAACGACGACGACTACGACGACTACGACGACTACGACTACGACTATGGTAATGAATATAGAAATAATTATAACTATATTTATGCACATTTAATCGGCTCTGCTCCAGTTCTCCAATAATTTTATTATTGCTTGTTGTTTTGTTCTCTTTATTAAAGTCTCGTTTCTTTACTTATCATTAACGTAATGCGCGCGGCTCAATTTCATTTCAATATAATAACGCGGGGGGGGGGGTTAGGCAGAGCGTCGCTGTCGACGCTCGGTTATTTTACGGGCTTTTCTTTATTGCTCGACACGTAGCGAGATGAAGTTGCACAATATAATATCGCTGGAATTGCATCGGCCCGAGGAGAGAGCGGGATAGTGAGGGGGTGAGGTGACGGGGGCGGAGAAGGGAACGGGGGCGCTAGATAAACTCGGCGGATTTCGTAAAGCGCTTAGTTAACGCGAAAAATTAACGGGGACCCTCTCGAGTATGACCGCCGCTGAAAAATGTTAATTAGCCACGGATGACGTCCGGATTAATTCGGGCCGATACGACGATGCATGACTAATGATTCTCTCGAGGGGCTTTTTGCGAGCCGGCGGACGCTCGCTCTCCCGGTTGACCCCTCTCGGCCCATACAAAGTCACGATACTTTTTCAAGCCACTCGGCAGCTCCTCTTTTCGCTTATTTACTCCTTGCAGATCGAGTACGCTTGAGTACGCTTTCCATTCCCTTTCTTCCCTCCCCGCCTTCTCCCCGCCTTCTCCCTGCCTTCTCCCTGCCTTCACTCCTTACTTATGCACTCGTTATCAAGATGAAATACAACATTTTTCAATGCTTTAAATATTCAATGTAAGACATTATTGTGCGAGAATCAATAGAGCCCCTCTGGCCTAGCGCTCATAAATTCCAAAATGTAATTCGTACTGGCGCATTTATCGTTAATTGGAAAGGTATTAACGTCGACAGAGGAAATCAAATATGAAAAATCGCCGCGCGCTTATCTTTAATGCCCTCCTAATACAACGGATAAATCATGGGATGGGATGGCGGTGGGGAGAGGGAGGGGGGAGGGAGGGGGGTGTTCCGTGGGGTTATTGTGGTGAGGGGAGGAGGGGCGAAGCGAGAGAATAACGTCGGACAGGCGCTCTTATGCGCTCGGGAGGAAGCGACTAAGTGAAAGAGACGAACAAAATAATTCACTTAATGTAAAATCGTTGTCGATCGAGTGCTGCATAAATATGTATGCATACCGGGTCTGCCTCGAGCCGCCCGTACCTCCCCGGCTACGAACAAAGGCAAGGTAAGGAGCCTCTCGCGCATCAAGGCATTACGTGTGCACAAAAGAGACAAGATCACGCGCGCTGCCGCGAAAGTATCTGCTCTCTCTCTCTCTCTCTCTCTCTCTCTCTCTCTCTCTCTCTCATCTATCTCTGACTAGCTGAGACCACGTTATTTGTACAAAAAATAAAGCTACGGAGCAGGGGCAGAAGTGTGTGCGTGCATAATGGGGCTTAGGTAGCGGGCAACGCGACGCAGCAGCTAATGCAGAGGAAGCACGAGCGAGGAAAAATCTCGGTAATAAATTTGCATAGGTTTATCGTCCCGGGCAGCACCATCCCTCGACCGTACCCCTCCCCCCCTCCTTGCCCAGGCCAGGGCAGCCCAGCCCATGTCAGGCCAGCCCAGCCGAGCCGAGCCGAGCCGAGCCGAGCCGAGCCGAGACTACTAGCCTACGGTAACAGCCGGCTAGAACCGGAGAAACAAGATGCTATGCTCGTGAGCTACAAAGGAAAGGCGCAAGGAAGAGAGGCGCGCAGGGGGGAGCCGGATCGCAAGGGCCGCGAGAGAACTCGCTCTCGGGCGCACACGTGCTCTACGGAGATGCGACCAGGAAAATATCGATGGCATTGCTTTGTGCGGACGGGAGGAGCTCGGGGTCGGGGAGGCGGCGGGAAGGTAGGTAACGCGCGAGAGCCCCGGGAACATTAATAAACTGTAATAAATAAGTATCCGTATTGAAAGAGACTAATTTAATTTGGATATTGATAAATAATCGCAAAGGGCTCTCTCGTTTCGGACTTGATTAATTATCGAGAATGAATCTGTAAAATGAACATTGCCGCGCTGAAAAAAATACCTGCACGCATGGCAGGGTCCCCGGGTGCGCCGACCCCATTGGCTCCTCTTTTCAATGGCATGCGCGCCCGATGCGCGCATTTAATGCGCTCCCGTGTTTATGGGCGCGTAGAAAAATTCGTGCATACGCGGACGTGTCCGAGGTGCCCGGAGACCCGGTGGGAGAGAGCAGAAGCGAGTCGTACGCGTGCGAAGGGAAACGGGTAGGCCTGAGGGGGAGCGAGGGGGGATAGCGAGAGGGAGCGAGAGGGAACGAGGAGAAACAAGCACATAAGGTCAAGGGACCGAGAGCCAGCGACCATTATGCACTAACAATAGCCGCATTGTCCACCTTTTGCCATGTGACATGCTCGGGAAGAAACTGGTGGGACGGGGACGGGGACGGGGACGGGGACGGGGAGGAGGAGACGGGAGGGGGTTTGGGGGTTTGAGGGTTTGGGCTGGGATGGGAGGGGGGAGGGGTGGAAGGAATCCGAGATCGTATCGCAAGATAATATTGTCCTGCTCCATTCCTCGCTTGATTTCGCTCCGCTCTTCCTTCCATTCTTCCACGGCGTGTCATTCTTCTGCCTACATACGTCTTTCCGTGCACCGACTCGCTCCCTCCACCACCTACCGCCGCGGCTAGTCTGCCCCGCGATCGCTCGTGCGTCCGGTAAAGATGCCGGTGCCTTTGCTCTTCTTCCCTCACCTATGGGGCGACGGGGCGACGGGGCGACGGGATCGGGGGGGGGGTGGGGGGGGGGGGGGTACTTTTCTTCGTTCGGCCGCACCCGCATTCGCCGGGGCTTTCCTCCTTCTCCGGGTACCCGACCGAATAATGGCCTTTCCAAGTGCCAAGGGGGATAAGTGGCACCGGGCGCGCGTTAGCACGAGAGAGCAGAAAAGAATATGGGTCACATCGAGATCGCTAATCTCGC
The DNA here is from genome assembly GCA_018883505.1 of Ceratosolen fusciceps. Taxonomy (NCBI): domain Eukaryota; kingdom Metazoa; phylum Arthropoda; class Insecta; order Hymenoptera; family Agaonidae; genus Ceratosolen; species Ceratosolen fusciceps. The sequence continues at coordinate 4,011,109 of RCIC01000006.1, forward strand.
CGGATCACCTCGAGGGTAAGGATGCCGAGATCTCTCCTCCCGAGATTGCGCGCGTCCCTTCATTTCCGACTTTGGTCGGCCACGCCGGTAGGGATCCGGGAGGAGCAGCGGCCACTTGTGAGGTCCTGGACTATCGGATTTTCGGTAAGAAAGGCCGTCCGTCCGCGGGCCGATTATACAGTCCCTCCGAGTCGGAAGTCACAAAATCGACGGCGTCTGGTGGGCGGGAGGAGGTAGGGACGGACGGAGAAAGGAACGGCGGCAGTCGTAAAGGCCGGAGGGCGATAATTGGCCGTAGCCGTGTAATGCACACGGCGCCTATTCTAGGCTCGAGCCTAGAGCGAAGGGGCCCCCGGGGAGGGGGGAGGCCGGGTCGGTAGGGCGAGGAGACGAGAGAATCTCCTTGAGAGATCGAACTCTCGTCACCGGGACTGGCTCGAATCGAGTGTCGCACGAAGGCTTGCGCGCCGTCGAGATGGCCTACAGAGTCGTCGTCGTCGGGCCTACCGTTAAGTTCACCAGAGGCCAGTAACCCAACGCCGGTAAACTTATTTGGAATAGTTTCATCGTGTGCCACGGGCCGGGGAAGGGGGAGCCGTCCGCGGTCGGCGCTCCACCTCCGTAGCCGAGGACTATAAAGACAGCTGCCGACGGAGCCGAGCACTCGTCGACTCCCGGCGAACGCGGCCGGTCCTGCGTCGACCGGGACGAGCCGACGCGGAAACTGCCCGGTTGCCTCGTGGCAAGGGCCCCGTCTCCTCGCCGTATCGGGCAGGCTTTACTGGTCCGATGGGGGGTCCGGGCCAGTGCCACGGCCCGGACGGCGTTCCCGGCACCGCGCGACTCTGCCCTATCAATTTACTCCGTGGCAAGTGGCACTGAGAAATGGCTCCCGCGAAATCTCCCGTCTCCGCCGCTATTTATTCAGCGTTTAAATAGCGTGGCTGTCCGCTCTGGTTTTTTTTTTTGTTTTTTTTTGTTTTTTTTTTGGATAAGCGAGCGCGCGAACGACTCTTTTGTTGGTAGGAGCTGAGAATGCGACAGAACGCGGGGCCGATGCAGCCCCCGACTCGCGAGTATTCAGCCTCGGCCTTGCGGAGCCAAGACCGATTTATCACTCCCGCCCTCGCTTCCGTCGCTCTTAATTGCAAATAAATTTTCGCGATCTTTGGGTATTCGGCCCTCTTCCAAGGGGATGAGGAAATGGTTAAAAAAAAAGAAAGAAAGAAAACTGATCGATCGATCCTCGGACCCCGCGAGTCTGACCCGGTCTCGTCGGGCGAATTAGCCGATTCCGTGACAAGTACAGCAGAGGGGGGGGGGAGTTTCCGCCAGTCGACGTTTTCAGCGAGCCTCTTCAGCCGAAGGATTTACAGTGTAAGACAAGTCCCGATAATTTATATCTCAGCCTCGAGAGGAGCGCTTAGCCCCGACACCGGGCTCTTTATATATATATATATATATATGTATATATATAACGGGGGCGTCGCAAGCAAGTTCCTCGGTGCACCGGGTAAGCCAATGTAAAAGTGGCTTACTACTCTCCGGTGCGCCTCTCCCAGCGTTTCCTCGAAATAATGACAGCTGAAGGAGCGGCCCCGGTTTTAAATCCGCGAGTGCCGCTTGATGAATGCCGAGCGCGAGCGAGAATTTCGCCAAGATCGCGATTCATTTCGCAAGCGCGTCGGTGTTGGTGCAGGAGGAGGTTGCGGCGGAGAGGGGAGGGGGTGGGTCGGAGGGCGACTGAGGGCGGCAGAGGGCGGAGGGAAAAGGAACGGCCGGAGAAGAAAAGGAGGTGGAGGGCGAAGGAGAAGAAGAAAAGAAGAAACGGAGGAGCGACGATGGGTGGGCGGACACGAGTAAGGCCAAGGGTCGCGCGGGGGAGGGAAGGGCCACGAGAGAGTAATTTCTCTCACCGAGCAATTATATTCCGGCGGCCTCGAGGCCTCAAGAGAAATAGCCGGGACAAAAGAGAACCGCGCGAGAGAGGCAGACTGTCAGCGTATAAGAGAAAGAAAGAGAGAGAGAGAGAGAGAGAGAGAGAGAGAGAGAGAGAGAGAGAGAGAGAGAGAGGAGAGAGGGGGGGAGGGGGGTTGCCGGGAAAAAGACACAGAAAAGGAGAGAGAGAGAGAGAGAGAGAGAGAGAGAGAGAGAGAGAGAGAGATCGGTTAGGTTGCGGAATAAGTCGACGAAACGCAGCGCATATTTACTTAGAGCGAGTGCGCGCTCGCGCGAGGATATTGAGGTTTATTGCCGGCAACCCATTGGCCCATTTACGAGCGCTCGCTTTCCTTCCGTCACGTGTCGATGGGTCCGCGAGCGGTCCCGGATCGTCGCAGCCACGTCGTCATTATCTTTTTCCGCGGACCGAGTCTTTGTCTCGGCTTGAAATCCCGACGACGTCCAGGAGGCGGGGGGATGCCTCCCTCGGCCCTTCGCCGACTAATAATATTCCGGTTAGCGCTCCCGACTTTCGAAACTCTAGTGTCTCGAATCTCGCCGCTCTCCATCGTCACAGCCCCTTCCTTGCCTATCCTACTCGACCCTATCCCATGCCCATCATCATCATCGTCGTCGTCGTCGTCGTCGTCGTCGTCGTCGTCGTCGTCAACAGCAGCAGCAGCAGCGGCGGCAGCAGCAGTACCAGACGTTCGCGATTTACGACGAGTATAAAGAACGGATCATGGGCGATGGGCACGAGTGGCGGTAATTCTATTGCCGCAGATGGGCAGAGTCAACGCTGCCATGTCTAGCTATTCGTCAAATATAAAGGGCGAGGAGGGAGGGTGGGGGAGCCAAGTTGAGGGCAAGTGCTCCGAGCGGATTTATTTATGGCTCCACTATCCGGTAAAATGACCGAGCGAGGTTTACGTGCTCGAGCGCTTACGTAGATTACATTACCGAGCGGAAATATTCTCCTTTCTTTTGGCGAGGACGGCCCTCTCTTGTCCCCGGGACCGCGATTGTTGGCCCAATTCTCAGAGACTCTCCGGGCCGAGGAGGCGATATCGCTGTTAATTGGGCGCTCGGAGCCCGAGACCCGACCCGCAATCCTCTCTCGGCCTTATTATTTTAAACGGAAAGCGAGCCAAAGTGGAACGGAGAATCGGACGAGGTGGAGGACGAGGTGGAGGAGGAGGAGGATGCTCGTTTCGATGTCTCGGAATTAAAGTGGAAAATCCATCTCTTTGGTGGAAAGACAAGACGACGACGACGACGACGAGCGTCGAGAGGGTCAACTGCTATGACTGCAACTACAACTACTAGTCCTACCACCACTACTACCACTACGACCGCTACTACTACTAGAAGTGGTAGTAGTAGCGAGTAGTAGTAGTGGTAGGAGTAGTAGGAGTAGTAGGAGCGCGACGAGCGCTCGACAAGAACTCGAGCTCGTAAAATCCCTGAGCTTTTGTGGCCGAGGCTCGCGCGCTCCAGCCGTAAACACATTTCCCTTTAAGTAAACAGGCCGAATAAATGCGGCCGGAGTTTGTAGCCGGGAGCATTGGAATTAGAATTGGCTCGGAATCCGCTTCTTTAACATTCGGCTCTTTTATCGGAATAATTGAGTAGGTGCGCGTAAAGCCGAGGCATTTTGTCACCGACCGCGACGATCCGCATTTAAAATATTTCTCCCGTTCGACATTCCGGTGTCGATCGATACCCACGCGCACATCTCTCCCTATACACCTCTGTCGTCCCTACGTGGCTGCGCCTACGTGCGCCTCTGCTGAGCGAGCGAGATAGACTGAGGGAGATGGGCAAGGGTTGTGGCGAGTGTGGGTGTGCATAGGATACACAACTCTGGACAACGTCAAAGTTAATCAGTGCTGGGTGATTTATCCGAGCGGGGCCACTCGCTATTTGGAAACTCTACCCGCGTAATTATCCTTGGGCTTTCCATACTCTCCAGGTTGTTTATTCTTCACCGCGGTACAACATTCTCGTATCAATTGTCCAGGCTTAACGCTCATCCGTCTACCTCTCTCTCTCTCTCTCTCTCTCTCTCTCTCTCTCTCTCTCGCTCTCTCTCTCTCTCTGGCTCGCTCTCAGAGCTGATCGCTTAACTTGGCAGAGCCATTGTTCTCCTCGTCTCGCAGGTCCCCTCCTCAACACCCGCTCCTCCTTATCCTGCCACCCTCCCCCGCATCTCTCTCCACGGCGCCCGTGCAAATTTAACGACTCGTGAGAAGTGCGCCACTCGCCGGAGCGTTAAACCAAAAATCTTTAAAATCGAACGCCACTCGACCCAAATAACCAGACACTTTACGACCTACGAGCGACTACAATGAATAACGCGCCGCGCGCACTTACATGCACCAAAGAAAGATCTCGTTTACATATAACGTATACACAGAGATGAAGAGAGAGAGAGAGAGAGAGAGAGAGAGAGAGAGAGAGAGAGAGTACCGCAATGCGAAAAAAAGAGGGACGGGAGAGTATAAAATTGTGGTACACGACTTTCTCGACTTGAAAAAAAGACAAGTGTAAAAAAACTGTATGACGTTATTGTTTTCGATTCGCTTTACGTGGCGAAAGTGCGCTCAAAGGAATAAGGATCTACGTCTCTCTCTCTCTCTCTCTCTCTCTCTCTCTCTCTCTGATCTTACGCTCCCTCTCGGATGCATGGACGTAGGTACACATACATCTCGGGGCGTAAAATCACGCGATTTTCACATCGATTTCACCGGAGGTGCACGTCGAAGTAACGCGGCAACGGCGGCGCGCCCGAAGTACTTCCGCATTCTCCGAGGTTCGCTACTAAGAGAGCGACAGGCGAAGAGGGAGGAGAGTCAGCGAGGGAGGAAGAGAGAACGTTTATCGGGCCGCTACTCAGCGCTCGTGAAACGCAATTTATGCCCCGGCACTTTCCTCCGCGTTGAATTAACAGCGCATGCTACCATGCAGCCCGAGCCTCTTTCTCTCTCTCCCTCCCCGTGAGTGCGCGAGCGTCTCTGTATGTATGCGCGCCCGCGCGCGCGCACACACACACACATTTTTATGTAACATCCATTATACGGGGAGAGGAGAGCCTTCCTTCGTCCTCTCTCTCTCTCTCTCTCTCTCTCTCTCTCTCTCTCTCTCGCTCGCTCTCCTGACGTCGCTGTGAGCGTAGAGTGCGTGAGCTCGAGGGTATGCGGCCATTGGAAACGGGAGTATCTCTGCTCAAGGAAGAGTATCTCCTCGCGAATTTGTTTCGAGATGGCATTGTGCATCACAACACCCAAGCCGTATTATTAATGATTAGAGTAATCGAATGGAAAAGCGAGCGGTCGAATGAAAGGCTCGACCGCGCGCACGAGTGCCAATCCGATACTAAACCAGCCAATTTTTTTTATTCTCCGTTTTTTTTCTCTTTTTTTTTTGTCTCTCTTTTTTTTTTTTTTTTTTTTTTTATTTTTTTTATTTTTTTTTAAACCCAACAAGTATTTATGTGCTATTTCATTGGGATCTCCTGTCAGGACATACAAAGCCCGATATAACAATTTTGAATGCCACGCTATTAGTCTATTAGTAAACATGCCTTTTAACATTTTTATTGTATAATAAAGAGGAGCCGTGCAATTTCCTCTCCCGGGGCGTATACGAATTCCGTGCCCATTTTAAAATAAGTAGGAAATCGATTTAATACGTTGGACGTGTCGATAGCTTTTTCTCTCTCCTCCTCCTCCTCCTCCTCTCCTCTCCCTCCCCACCAACCGCTCCCCTCCCCCTCCCCCCCTCCCACACCCAGTTGAGCACCGGCCGATGCCGGCGCGCCGCCCGGCCTTTCTTTCTCCGGCAACTCTCTTTACGCTGACCGGCGGTAGAGTAAAATTTCTTAGAATAGTTGTTTCGTTGCATTCCAGCGCTACAAACTATTAGTTACATTTGAATACGCATGATAAATATTAGCGGCGAGCTGCCCATGCGCATTCGTTATTTTACCTGCCGAGATTTCAGCAAAAACTCGCCTCTTAAAATAAACTGCATTAGGCTTAAGAGAGGATAATCCCGTAATGCCCGCTAATATCGAAATACAATTATTTTCGAATTCAAATACGCGGCGACTTTTAAATATGACGTGATTCTGCGTCTATATTAAGAGACGATCGTAATGACCTAATGCGCGCTATTATTATCTATCTATTATTAATAATAGTTGCATGCGTTACGTGTTACGTAGATGCGCACCGAGCGCGCATAAAACTGGGGGGGGGGCAGGGAGAGAGAGAGAGAGAGAGAGAGAGAGAGAGAGAGAACAACAGAAAGACATAACTCTATTTATAATTAATAACGCCCTCCGAGTGAATACCGTACATCGTAATGATCCATCTCCGGTGCAATATTCATACGCAATTCGCAGCGGCGCTCGACACATTTTTTCAGCTCGAGAACCTTTGAATGCGGCATTACGTAACACGACGTCGCATTAAAAAGGCACTGGAACGGCCCTCTAAAACATACACGGGCACGGTCGGGTGAAGGGTGCAGCGGGGTTGGAGGTGGGGACGTAGGGGAGGGGATAAAAGTAATGGCCACGTCCAGCAGGAATTCCGCGCATATACAATCGTCCGTATGAACAGGATAAAGAGAGAAAGGTACAGGGTATAACCGTAACGACGAATTGTCCGCGACAAGTACAACGGTGAAGGTAATTTCTCCTCTCTCTCTCTCTCTCTCTCTCTCTCTCTCTCTCTCTCTCTCGCTCTCTCGCGCTCTTGCGCGCGACCGATGAGAATAAAGAGAAAGAACGAAAGGAAAGAGAGGGAATGAGGGGGGAGGGTAGCAGGAGGAAAGAGGATAAAAGAAAGGAAAGCAGAGGGCGACGACGTCAGGGACGAGGACGACGAGGACAACGAGGACGACGACAGTGACGACGACAGCGACGACGACAGCGACGACGACAGCGACGACGACAACGACGTTGACGCCATCGTCGTTCGCTTACAGTCGTTATCCTCCTTTCGTTTTAACGTGCACCTCGACGAACGTCCCTTTAGAGAGTTTACGGGCCCTTTTCGAAATGCACAATAGCAATTGTCATTTGCTCGGTGCGCCTGCACTACGTTTTTATTTCGTAATTGCCCGTCATGCGCGCATTTTATTTCCCAACAATGTGCGCACCGGCTCACCATTATTTTTCCCTCTTTTCTCCCTCCGCCGCCCCTTACCCTTATCCGCCTTTCTTATCCTCTTTACATAGGAATCAAATATAACAATAATATGTTGACGATTAAACGACTTTATAATACGCTTTACGTAGCCTCGTTCGCTTTCCCTGAGGCATTTTCACCTTTTCTTTTTCCCATCTCCGTTGTTTTTCTATTTCAATTCACTTTTGGCCCAAATTACCACACACGTATATACATATATATATAGAAAACCAATCATCTGTTTCCACGGCTACACACTCACACGCTCACGTATCATTTTGTTTTTATGGATTTTATTTTAATATTTTGATTTTCAATCGAAAGTATTACGGCATCAAGTACGTTGACGCGCGCGCGCGCGGGTGAACTCACACTCGTACAAACACACACACACACACACACCCATATATATATATATAATATATTTTTTTTTTTTTTTTTTAATTGAATTTACGTAAGCTGCAAATTACTCGTTCTGCAAAGTTCAAAAGGTTTATTTTAATTAAATTATTATTCCGATTAGATTACTAGGTTAATTTCTTCTTACTTACGCTCGCGCGTCAACGGTGCTTACTATCATTGCTATATATTATTATTATTATTGTTGTTGTTGTTGTTGTTGTTGTTGTTGTTGTTGCTGTTATTACTATTACGATCGTCGTCGGTGTAGTTATTATTGTAACAACGTGAAATGATTTCATTACCTCGAGTCGTTATTTTTCATTTTATGGAATATTTTCACTTTTCGTCCCCTGCACGCTCCGCATTGTAAAATAAAACAAAGTGCATATTTATGTAGTCTGATAGAGGTAAGCCGTAGGTAGCGTGAAGCGGCGATCGCTTCAAGTATGACAGACATGACGCACACAATCAACGTGATATATTTTTATTGCCAGAATCATTATAAGTATTTCATTTACTTGACTATTAAGCTCTGCCCCAATTTTATTGTCCGCGCAATGCCGTTGCCGCCGCTGTACCCGCCGCTGCTGTTATATTTACTCACGTCGAGATGATAAAAGATGGCAAAAATGGAATTCAAAATTGCCCGTAAATACAGAGTACAATAATATTTTACTGCCCTCGAAATCGTACGTATAAAGTTCAAAAATATTGATTAACGATTAAAATAAACAAGTCCATCGCCTCTAGTAATTGATGTTTTAAGGGATATTATGATGAAAATCGAAGAAGAAGCAGAAGAAGAAGAAGAATAAGAAGAAGAAGGAGAAGAAGAAGAAGAAGGAGAAGAAGGCGAAAAAGTGATTGTAGGAGAAGAGAGAGAAGAAACAAAATGAATTGAATCACGTATTTTATGAATAAAAGCTTAGCCGTGACTACGGCGAGGGGTTGAGACGGGGTAACCATCGATTTTCCCTATTTTATTGATATTACAATACATTAAACTATTTAATGGCTTATCGATAAATGAAATACATTTAGTGCCGGAGCGTACACTACTTCCGAGCATATACTCGAGTTTTCATTAATTCACGGATAGTTTTGCCGGCAATGCAATTTACGATTCCGAGTGCGCGACCGAGAAATTATTCCTCTATTCTCTGTCCTCGGTCCTCGCTACTCGCTACTCGGTCCTCGGTCCTCGGTACTTGGTCATCGGCCCTCGGTCCTCGGTCCTCGCCCCGATCGCCAAACAGTTGCTCTTGGAAATAGTCGGTCTTGCGGCTTTACGAGCACGTATCGACGACGACCACGAGAATAACAAACAAGCATCGCCCGCGTCCCGCTTCGGAGCGGCCTTCTATTATCATTACCATTATCGTTATAATTATCATTATAATTATCATTATCGCTATTTTATTCGTTATTCGCGTTACTGTCGTTGCTGTCGTTGTTGTCGTTGTTGTCGTTGTTGTCGTTTGAGTTGTTCTTGTTATTTAAAGAGAAAGGAAAAGAAAACTGCCGGTCTTACATTATCGGGACACTAATTAATTACTTTCGGGCAAGATGTAATTGTAAATTACAAGCCGCTGGTCCTGGATAAATGTCAAAAGCAGGATGCTGGGCTCGAGCGAGCCTCGGTCATACCGTGCCATTATCTCACATTCGGCCAGTCGGGCGAAAGCTATCATTTGCAGTCAGGGCTAACAATTTGAGGAAAAAGCTGGCGCGGAGCCGTTTTCCTTCTCTCCCTCCTCCTCCTCCTCCTCCTCGTCCTCCTGCGCAACCCCTCATCGGCCGTTCCCCCCGATGCGGACGGCGTTAGCTACGTAGCGCGCGAAACCCGGCGACGCGGTAAAAATCGGCCCCGACGAACCGACACGGCCGAGCCGCGATATTACCCGCCACGCGCGCACTCGTCATTTCTCCAATTAAAATATAAATTGCCGTCGCCGCGACGGTCTAAGGATCGATAGAGCCGGGGCTCCGGATAGCCGGTAGGGAGCGGAGCCGCAACATTTCCCTACGGCTGAGCCAGTCGTAGCGCCCCGACCCTACCCCTGCGCTCCCGTCACACCTCCTCCCCTCGCTCTGCGCCCGCTTTCTCTCCGCCCGGTCCCCGAGTGAAAGAAAACCCTGCGGTAAAAAGATAATACGAAAAAAAAAAAAAAAAAAAAAAAGTAAAAGAAAAAGAAAAGAAAGGATCGGGACGGAGACGGGGTTGAGCGGATGAACGAGGGAAAGATATCCCATTAGTCAAATCGCTCTCGTCTCTCCCTCCCGCCTATCGCTCTCGCGCACACACGATCTCCCCCCCCTCCCCCTGCCTCGCTCTCTCTCTCTCTCTCTCTCCCCCCCCTGTGCGTCTCTCTCACCGCTTGTCGGCCGCGCTTGGCAATCGTCCGTTGACATCAAAAGGAACGAGAGCGACTCGCTCGTTTTTCGTAGCGAGCCAAGCTCGGATTTTGCGCAATAAGGTGCGCGTGCGGCCCCAACCGGTGTGGGTGGGTGGGTTGTTGCTTGTTCGGTGCTCGGTGCTCGGTGCTCGGTGCTCGGCGCTCAATCCCTCTACGCGTCCCCTTTCCTTCAGCACTTGGGATCGAGGCGAAGGCTTTCCAATTGCCCCGGACCGGCGACGACGATCGTCGTCCCCCTACCTCCGCCTTCGCCTCCGCCTCCGCCGCTACCGCCGCCGTTACTGCACACGAGATGCTCGCGCACGTTATTTGGGTCAGGGCGACGGTTCGGCCATCCGCGCTCTTCGTTAATTCGCACACGCAATACCATGCCCACGTCCACGGATCCGTGCTCGAAGCGTAAATCTCTTCTTCCCTCTCCCTCCCCCTCCCAATCCATCTCCCACTACCATCGGCGCGCCGCTTCGCGAACTCGCGCTCGCATACGTAATGCGCCGGGCGTGACGTGCCTGGGCCAGCAAGCGGCAAAAGATCATGTAATCGCGTAATGAGAGTATTGGCGAGTCGTTGTGCGGCCCGCCCCCGCACCGAAGAAACGTGAGAGAGCCTTTGACACGCTTTCGTATGTGATCGAATTTCTTTCGATCTGACACTTTTATAATTCGATCTTGTTTCCGGACGGCGTCGCTTCTCTCGCTGCGTTTTCACTCGGCCGATTCCCGCGCCCGGAATAATCCCCCCGCCCTCCCGCCCCTCTGTCAAGATGCTTATTTATTTTTAAGCAAGCTCGTTCTCGAATGCCAGCGCTACTCCTGTCCGACGCTGCCGACCTCTTTCTTTTTTCATCACAATTTATGAATTAATAAGATTAAACGCTCGGAGCCCTACCACTACTCCACTCCTTTCTTTCCTAAAGAAAATATTAACATTAATTACGATAAACATAGCAGCAGCAGCAGCAGCAGCAGCAACAATGCAACAACAACAATAACGACAATAACGACAACGACGACGACGACGGGCATTTTTACTCGGAGGTGACGAGCCTCGACGACCCCCATTGCCGCTCTCCTCCTCCTGCTCCCCCTCCTCATTTTCTTAATAATTCCGCAATAAAAGCAATGCATTATTATCGAGCAAAAAATCCCGTTTTATTCGCCCGAGCTCATCGTTAATGCTCTGCATAAGATATTTTATTGAGTTTAATATTTTCCACGCTGACTTGATTTACATTATGATTTATGCCTCTGTTTAAATTAACTCAAAGTATCATTTCTGTAATAAAATGTTTATACTTGCTTGAGAAATACAAAGTTCCACGCGTACATAAGATATTCCTTTATAAAGTTTATACAGTTATGGGAATCAGTTTTCTTTGATTGCGCAATCATAATCTCGGGAGTTATATGGATCTTTGTTCAAGAGACATTTTTTACAACCTTCGTGCTACGGATGTCTACTGCTGCTACTGCTTGCATTATTCCTCATTATTGAGATTATTAATTTTTCAACGAACAAGCTTCAAGGCCCAATGATATTCATGGAAAAGAAGAATATATATAATAATAATAAAGGGACTAATTACTCGGAATGACTAATAAAGTGTAACGCAGAAGCTCGGGTATATTAATTACAGAGCACCGGTAATTTATCAATTCGCCGGTAGTGATCTTCGACATCTCTTTCATAATTTACGAGTGCATTATAAAATGAAGCTCTTAAATAAAACATGCCTAGTAGAGAAGAAGGAGGACATTTTGAATCTCGGCTGTACTCGAGCGATTCACGTTCCGATGACGCGTCCACAATTTACAAAGACGTAAATTAATTATGCCTTGATAAATAAAGGGCTCGAAGGGAGCGCATATTGGCTCCCATCATAATTCATGACTCTTCCTTATCCTCCTCCGCCTCCACCTCCACCTCTTCTTCTTCTTATTCCCGTAGTTGGACCTTTGTCCGGGCCCTTCTAAATTAGCTTAGCTTTTTGCTTATCGCTCGAGACTCATCTCCTTTCCGCCTAATTCCGTCCGAGTGGAAAACTATTATGCCCGTGCTCGTTCATTTTTAATGAACAAGGTTTCCCTCCCCCCCCCACAAACAAGACGCTTAAATTTGCTTATAATGCGAACTATTTTTAAAGCTTATTATGTGCGATGCGCCGAGTTAATAAGCTGCCCGATTAAACGTCGCGTAAATAAATATGTACGAGGAGCGAGCTCCTTGCCAACTCGAGATAACGCATAATCCTCCTGATAAAAATATAAAGAGTAACTAAAAGGAAAGGAGGAAAAAGAAAGAAAAAAGGCGAGCGATTGTATGTGAAGGTAATAAAAAGTCTTTGCGAAATGTGTCCTCGTCGAATGCAGCTGCCGGTAGTAAGGAGGGGTCTCCCTCCCTCCCTCCCTCCCACCCTCCCATCCTCCCTCTCTCCCTCCCGGCCAACCGAGAGAGGAGGCTAAACAACGCATTACGAGTGTCTTGATGAAGCGAGGCTAAGCCAAGGCGAAATATTACTCTAATTATCGCGTCCTCTTCATTTCCCGGCAAATAATTTACAAATTGCGGCCTCAGTTTACACGTCTCTGTTAATGACGAGCGATAAGTGGGCCTCTTGTATAACTCATCGACGCCTTTGCTTATCCGAAACCGAGCTGACAAAGGGACAGAGGAGCGAAAGGGGCAGATTAAAAGAAAGTAATTCCATGAATTGAAGAGTGGATAAAGTCTCTCTTAACGATGTTCCGCTTCCTTCTCCTCCTCCTCCTCCTCCTCCATGCCCCTCCACCGCCCTATCTCTAGGTCGCTCGAGCTCGCGAAGTTCTATAATTTTTGCAAATCAATGGTAAATCGATGAAGTGCGCGAACGCGAGAGATCAAAGGCGTGCAAAGTAGAGTAGAAGGAGGCAAGGAAAGTTAGTGAAAAGGCGAGGGGTTAGAGCGGCACAGTATGAGGGGCGACAGAGAGAGAGAGAGAGAGAGAGAGAGAGGGAGAGGAAAGGGTGAGTAGTTCGGTGGGATCGGTGGGGTTCTGAAAAAGAATTAAGTGAGAAAGGATTCAAACGAGCCCCGGCGAAATAAAGCTGATAAAGGAGCAAGGGAACGAAGTTGGCGAGCTCCCGCGAGTTCAAAGGTTCATTTGAGATTCAGTATTACAAAGACGAATGGGCGCGGCGGTTGGGCTCGAGGGGAGGGTTAAGGACCGCTTAAGAGACCGGGGCCACAGTTAGAGGAGTAACTAAACAGCAGGTGCTCCGAAATTTCTCTCGTTATGTATGGGCACTTAAGTTGGACCGAGTGGGGTTAAGGAGGACCGGCCGGCTCATGAGTAAGGTGGGGGACGGGTAACGGGGTGAGAGGTATAGCTCGCGCTGCCCTAGTCGTCGTCCTCGACGCCGCCACCGCCATTAAAAGCGCCGACCGCGTGAGTCCGGATAGAAAAATATACGGAATTTAATGCCCTCGCGCGTCCCGGCATAAAGGCTCTTTTACTATGCCGCCCTCCGGTAATTGAGATCGCCGGGAGCGTGGACCAATGTGCCTACGACTCTTCACCCCGCCGCGCCTGGCCGGATATCAAAAGCAGGCGGACAAAAGGCCCCGGAGCGTTTACTTTTATCGCGCATCAAAGTCTTAGATTAAGATTTAATATTGGTAAACACTGCTGGGGGGCAACGTTCCCGACTTGCCATCAACCCCGGCGCTCCCCGCCACCCCGGCCCCATAGCAGCGGACGTCCCAATAAGCCAGCCCTCGGTCCTCGATTGCCAGGCTTTCTAAAAATAAAGTAGATAACCCACAACGCGGCAAAACTACTTGGCCTCTCCTCGGCCGGTCGGTCCCGCGCGCCCCTCCGCGCCACCGTCAACCGCCGCTATCGGCGAGCCGCCAATAGCGAGGGGCCTCGAGGGTAGTCGTGGATGCACGAGTGCGTTTTGCATAATGAAACCGGAGAGCTCGAGTACCTCAAAGGGGATTCCCTCGAATGTGGCACGGCTACTTAATGTCGTGGTTCGGGGGCGGATGGCAGCCCGGCGGCAGGGAGGTGGACTACGAGAGATGAGCGAGACACGGGGTGATACCGTTGGGGGGAAAGGCTTGCGGTACATGGGAATACGAGCCGGAATTAAGGCTCGAGTTTTTCGGGATCCCGAAAGTTAAGTTGTACAGTTACGGGACGAGGGCTTCGCAATTACGTTAACTCTGTCGAGCGCGCGAGTCCCGACACGCGTGTTTGAAAGTTAATTGGCTGATGCCCGTAGGTGGGAGGTTCGGCGTAGGCGCGGGGACTGCGGTGGTGATGGGCCGAGGGCGGTGGGACGGTCCTTTGTTCCAGCCACAAAGGCGGATTAATCAGAAACGCGTGAGTTGGCCTGCGCGACCGGAACGAAGCGATTCCCTAAATACTCCGTCCAGCCTACTCCTGCTGCTGCTGCTGCTGCTGCTGCTGCTGACGGCAACCTCCTTGAGAGCAGTGCTCGACGCCGACGACGACGCCGCCTCCGAGGGCTCTTCCTTCGGCTAAGGGCGGCCGCGCTCAGCTGCCTTAGCCGTGCAAAGCCTATCCCGACGCTTCCCGATCATCCATGGGCCGCGTTTTTGCCCGTCGCTTCGAGAAGCACATCGTCGGTCGCCGAAATTCTTGGCCCCGGCGACTTGTTTTTCTCCTGATTTATCGTTACCCGGCCGCCTATTGTCCTTCCAAGTGAATACGTGTTCCAAGTTAATTGTCTTTTCTTAATTTAATGGCTAGAGTCGCAAAGTGTCGTTGAATCAGCTAAAGCTCCTACGCGAAAATCCTTTTTAATCTGAATCTCTCTCTCCCTCCTCCTCCCCCACCGCATGCCCCTCCTCATCTTCCTCCTTCTTTCTCGGGCGGCTCCTCTTCGTGAAATAAACGATGCCTTTTAATTATCTGGGATGGCTCGTTACCTTAAACAACATTCCCTCCTCACGGGTTTAATGACCGGGATCCATTAAGGAATTTTAAAACTCGATAAAAAGCCAAATTATATATTCCTCAAAGACGTTAGGGAACGGGCTGGATGAAAACGCCACCGCAACGTCATCGCCTACGCGAAAATTGCCTCCACTTAGCCTGCGGGAGGCCAAGGCAGGGGAGGCCGAGGCGGGCGAGGCCAAGGACGAAGCCCGGAGGGAGGACGAGGCGAGGAGGAGGCGAGGACCGTGGCTGGGGTTTTGGCGGGGCGAGGAACGGGCGGACGGGCGGACGGGCGGCCGGACGAACGGACGGACGGCTGGACGGGTGGACGGGTGGACGGGTGGACGGGTGAACGGATGGATTGATGGTCGGACCGGCTCGGGCGGGGATGGACGGATGGTTGGATGGTTGGATGGTTGGATGGTTGGACGGTTGGATGGATGGTTGGTTGGATGGCGAGGGAAGAGCGAGGGTCGGTTAAGGTGCCGAGAGGAGACTACTACACGCCTTAACACGGATGTAAACTTATCGGCGACGTAATCGAGGCGAAACACATCCTCGACGACAGTAAAACTTGAATCATCTCCTAACCGCGGTATAATATGTTTCCGCGCGACCTTTCTCCCCCTCCAAACCCCGCCGAATTCTCTAGAGGCTCACCCTCGAGTGACGCCGCGATAAAGTCCTGAGAGCCCGGCAAAAAAGGCCGTGGCGAAAGTCGAGCAGCGGCACACTAAATCATCGGAAGCCGAAAAATCCCATCCGGCGTGGCCCGACAACCTTGTCAGGGTTACCGGGCGTAACACGAGTCGATCGCGTCGAGCAGCGCCGGCGAGACCAATAAAAGCAAAAAAGGCGGATTAAAAAGAAAAAAAGGGGGCGAATGAAATAAAAGACACGAGGGGCGGGAGGAGGAGGAGGAGGAGGAGATATAAAGAGCAAAAGAGGGTGGCTGGATGGCTGGCTGGCTGGCTGGCTGGACATAGTATTCGCGCTCCGATCCGTAAATGACTTTTCCACCTCCACGTGTTGAGGGATACACCGGAGGTAGGGAAGGGTAACGCGCGACTCCTCGGCTCTTCTACGGCTAATCCTATTGTAAGGGTCATAATTGGATCTATCCACCTTCCAGCCGAGGCGACCCTTCCTCCTCGCCCCCGCACCAGCGTCGGAAGACCCAACTGCGAACGTAGTCCCCCCCGTTCCCCGTCCCAATGACGACGTCGACCTGTTCTGGTCCCCGTGAATCTTCTCCCCCGTCCCCGTCAGACTTTTTCTCGTCCGATGCGCATCTCGGTCCCGGGAAAATTGCGCACCGTTAGAATTACACCAGCAGCAAGCTCATTTGTCGGCCTCTGTTTGGCCGACGGAGCGCTCCCGCTCGCTTTATAGCCCGATGATTTTTGTATGGGTTTGCGGGAACGGAGATGGCTCGGCCGTGGCACCGAGGGTGGCCGCCATTATCCGTTTAATTCACGGATTAGAACCTCCATCTCGTTTTACATTGTCCTTAATGACGACTGACGTTTTACCAAAGACGTCCGCTTTCATTTTTAATTCGACTTTTCCCGGCCTCGCTCACTGCTCACTGCTCACTGCTCACTTACTTAATGACTTGCGTCAGAGCCGGGCGGGGTGTGGCGGGGAGGGCTGAACAGAACGGGGCACTCATTGACACGATTGCTTATTCGTCGAGAAGCTCACCCGCTGTTACCCCTCTCTCACACACTCACTCTCTCTCTCTCTCTCTCTCTCTCTCTCCATCACTCTCTCAATCTCTCTCTCAATCTCTCTCAAACTCTATCTCTCCATCTCTCGTTCTCTCTATCCAATGACGCGAGCCAGTACTCGGCGGCTCCGAAGGGAGCCTCTAAAAAATTGCGAGCGAATCGGATCTCTAGTAGAACAGCTGAAATTAATTACTCGACTATCGGTACATTAAATCTTTCTGTTCCGTTGGCCCCGCTCGGCCCTAACGTAGAAATACGGCTTTGCCTGTCCCCGAAACAACAGCAGATCATCCCCCTCCCCCTCCCCCTACCCCGATAAAACTTCCCGATTCCATGCAATTCTTCGACTCACGTGACAGCCAACGAAGACGGCATTAGCTAATGGCTCCTCTCACTCACCTGCAACAGAAAATGAAAAGACACGTTATGCATAGGATTACAAATAGGGCGGCTGGTTACGCGCTACGTACGTACGTACGTACATAAGTAATCTAAGCCATTGCGAAGCAACTGAAACCATTCAAGTAATTTTCTCTCTCCGTTCGGCGATCACTCGGATTATAATAAAAGAGCGCAACCCGAGCGCCCCGGGCTCGTAAATTCCAAATAGCCAGTGTACTTTTTACCGACCGATTGCCCGGGGCAAGGTCACCGACTCCTCGCCCACCCACCTACTCGCCTCCCCCCCCCCAACGCCTGCCGGCCTCGTTGGGAATTCATACGCGAGCAATGACGCCTGCTCGAAGGTATTTTGGCGGAAAAGTAATACTTTGATTTATGCAAAGTGCGAAGCGCCGAGCCCCGAGTTCCGAGATCCGAGATCCGAGATCCGAGATCCGCGATCCGAGAGCCGAGAGCCGAGAGCGGACTTTTCACAGCATAATGATGTGCCACAATAGTAAGCTCCGAGCAAATATATCAGTGTCGGGCGTAAAAACTTACTCTCCGAGGAAATCATTTTCGAAAACTAATTTTTCTTCAATTAATTTCAGGCAGGTGACACTGATATATTTGCTTAAAAACTTTCTACTACGGTATTTATTATTGTTCTGAAGTGGCCAGTCAATTTAGCTTTTACATAAATCATGCGCTTTTTCAAATTAAAGCGTTTATTGATTTATTATTATACCCGCTCGTGAAAATTGGTTTTTCATATTCCCTTTAAAATACTTAATTCCGCGTCTTGCCCACTTTACGAGCAATAATCATAAATCTTTGCGTATCATGCGAAAGAGCGTTAAGGTTGTTTTTAAAATGCCCACTTGATAAATAAGAATCGCAAATACGTTCCCCATTTCATTATGTGCTGTTGGTCCCTTATCATTTTCTTTCTTTTCTTTATTTGCTACCCGAACAGCGCATCCGCTGATTTCGATAATGAGCCTTCCCTCCCAGCGAAACGCCGCTCTCTGCATTATTAAAAAGAAGAAAGAGGGGAAGATGGGAGAGGGGGGAGGGAGAGAACCAGTGAGAAGAAAATTCATAAAATAATCGATCGGATCCTTCAAACGAATGGAGATTGATAATGAAACGTTGAATCACGAAAATATGAACATTAGAAATCACTTAGTATTATTCAATATTAACGCTCCTCCCTCTATAGATCCCTCCTCTTGCCTCCTCCTTCCCTTCCGTACCGCTCGGTAATGATAAAAATAAAAAGAGACCGTCTTCCGGGGCGGAACATGAAGATAGAAAGTTTTTCGATCATATCTTAATCATCAATCTTTCCCTCCTCTCGCTCCCTCCCTCGCCCGTCCCTCTTTTTCTTTCTTTCTTTCTTTCTTACTTTATTTCTTTCTTTCATTGCGCCTCCTATTCTTCCAGGCTATCGATGAACAGGTAGATCAATCCCGGAAATAAATCTTGCTTCTCTCACTTTCTTTCTGGACACTGTCTTAGTATTTCAGGATCCCCTGACAGGCCTCGAGCCTCGAGCCTCTTACCCGCCAGACGGTAACCTCGCCCCTCCCCCGTCTACTACTCGGCCCTCAGCTTCTTTATCTCTATCAGGCTTATTCGAAGCCAGAAGCAGAGCTTTTATAGCGCCACTAAATTTTCCGAGCGCGTCACGTCCGTACCATCGCGTTTTCACTTAAGGTTAGCGAAAATGGGAATGTGTAACCTTGTTCGATTCCGTTATATTATTAATCGTCAGGTGCACGGCTTACTGCGCTCCAATAAGAAATAATTTTCCTTTGACATGGTAATTAGCCGTCGAGAAAGGAGCGCCCGCTACCTCATACCCCCCCCCGCTCGCCAACCCTTCTACGTAACTTTACAACTACAATGTTGGTAAAATAACCCGATTATTATGTATTATTCTTGCGAGAATACCGCATTTTCTACAGTTTAGCGAGCCAACCTTCAAACTTTACTTCCCTCATGTTCCTGACAAGTGCAAATACACCACTCCTATTCGCAAATCCATTCGCTATTCTTTAATCGCACCACAATCTCTACATATATTTTCCCTACGTGCTTTTCGACGCCCGGGCATAACTTTTAATTAAATAATTCAACTTATAATATTGACTTGCCATTATTGCGTCATTCCGAGCACTTAAACCTCTACATTAACGAGTGCGAACATTTCTTTTTTTTCTCTCTTTATTTTTTTTTTTTTTTTTAATGTTCTAATCAACTACCGTTAAATAGAGAAACAAGCCGAATAATAATAAAAAAAAAAAAATTTATATTACGGATATCGGAATTTCTTTCGGGCGCGCGAGTCAATTATAAATAATAAAGTATTTATGAAATGCTTCATGTGCAGCTAATAGCCAGTCGTTACTTTCTATTAACATAAAGAGTTACAAGTTTTTCTTTTCCTCTCAACTTTTCCTTCTCTTTTCATTTTTATTTATTTTTACATTTTTTTTTTTTTTTTTTTTTTTTTTTTATAACAGACGTAGAGATTTAATTAATTGCTTAAATGCACGAAATTAGTTCTTGTAAAACTTTATTTTCGCAGCAAGGCAATTTTGCATTCTTAACGACTTAATTTTACTTACTATTATATGAGCGGGAGTGTACTAATTTGCCGTCCAGCGAACAACGAATGGAAGAGCGGAAAGTCTTGGAAAATAATTTAAAAGGATAATTTGACGCCGTTGACATATTTAAATGTAAAGCCCGCATAAAAGATTCATAAAGTGCCATTGGCAGGATATAAATGGTCCTCGTAAATATAGCTTTTACTATTTATTATTTTGTGAGCAAGTAATCACCGTGTAAAAAGAGCGAAATAACATATCAAATTGATAGGAATTTTAATTTAGATATCTCGGAGGTGAAAGAAAAACACGCGCACTTTTTCCAGGGGCGAACTTGCTACCAGTGCCCGACCCCCCTCCTTACTCTCTCTCTCTCCCCCTTCTCTCTCTCTCTCTCTCTCTCTCTCTCTCTCTCTCTCTCTATCAGAATTCAATTTCGTACCTTCTTTTTTTTCTTTTTTTTTAACTTTTCCCGTAAAGTTCACTATAATCGCTTTAGTAATCACTTTTTAATGCCCAAGTTTTCACCGACAGGAATAAAATATTTACTTTCTTCCAATCACGATTCATTCGACCGAAGTTTCGGAAATAACGATAATCCACGTAAACTGACTGGGCTTTCATTGTTCAAGGACGCAGATAGTAGGCTTAGCTCTCCGATTCAGAGCGAGCTTCCGTAATACATCATTTCTATCTTTTAACGTCAAATTAATTAATTTTAACCAGAATGACAAATTTTTGCAGACATTTAAGGCGACAGTCTGGTAATTGGTAAAGGCACCTTCTCATACTCAAGTGTTTCGATGCTTTCATTACAAGACAAATATAAACAAACAAATAAATAATTAAATAAATAAATAAATATATAAATAAATGAATAAATATAGAGGAGGCGGGGTATCGTTTCCTCGTTTAACGAATTATTAATCAAGGTTCTAAATGTACTTCTCCCATTACAGGATATCGAGTCGGACGTGTAAATAATTAAACTGTCAAACTGAAGTTTGATTTATAAATCTGGAAAATTGCGCGAGTATAATTTTTCGCATAAAAACCGAATGCAGCGATTGATTTTAAAAAAATCTATTGATTACTTTCGTATTCCAAGTATTAAATATTGGTATGGAAGCCTGAAAAATAGTTCATAAATTCCATAGATGCGTTTTCATGTAAAGTTATTATAAAGCTAAATAATGTAAAAAGCATAATAAATTCTAACGAGGTTCAGCGGAGTAATTTAAGTTTGAGATAACGTTCGTGAAATAAAATAAACCAGCTCCTGACAAATTAATCCCTCTCGTGTAAAGTCGTAAATAGGAATTCGGCATAAGCAACTAAAGTCTATTAGCACATTGAGTTAGAGGATTGTTATTAATTACGAGCGCCAGGGCAAGTTACAGGCCGTGCTAATAATCCAATATCACTAATACATCCGCACTCGTTTTTATTCGGGTATAACAACTCTGGCCTTTTATCATTAATAATTCGCATAATTCACACTGGATGCACACTACAGAATTGAGTATATAATTGAATATGCGACGGTGGTAGTCGGTGCTAAGATATAAACTTGGAATTAATTGATTTTATCCGAAGGTGCGGTCGCGTTTTTGTGGCTAAAATATTAGTCGGTTTAGCCCGAGCCTCCGCTCGACCGCCGACCGATACAAGCGGGAAAGTAAAAAAAAGGGTCGTGGCAACGACAACGGTATAAAAAAAAGGGTGTGTGCGAGCGAGAGAGAGAGAGAGAGAGAGAGAGAGAGAGAGAGTGTTTCAACACCGTTTCTTAATTAATTGAATAACGTGGGATGCGAAACGCAAAAATAAAAGAATCCGAGGAAAACGAGACCTTTTTCTCGACAACGACAACGACAACAACGACAACAACGGTAACCGCTTCCACTGTCAGTAGGACGATAACGACAATAAAGATAATAACGATAATAATGGCTCGATCGGTGGAAAGATAAAAAAATGTAAAATAACTTATGGCCACCCTCGTATGAAATATGTCGGGGGAGGGAGTTTTGACAGTATTGCAAGCGGCAATTTTATTAGAGCATGGGATAAATCAACATTAGCAATGAGATCATGACGCCGGCAGCCCCCCCAAAGTCTCTGCAGCTCTCGATAACAGCCGAGCCCGAGCTGCGGGGTCAATAATAACCGGGAGCCCCGGGGCCGGCCGCGAAAAACTGGTTCTCATCGCGGCTCATCCCAATCTCATGATGCATAGTCGATCCGATTCCGTGTTCCATTAAGCGTCGATAAAGCGGCGTCGCCTAAATTAATGGGAAAGCGCGGCGAATCTAATAAATTAACGATGGCACTTGGCGCTTACATGACGCCCTGGCATCTGTGTGGGTGAGCGGGTGGGCGGAGGTAGGGGGGCTTCCGTGCCTCCGCGTATAATTCAATTTTCGATCCAGCCACCACGAGCCTCCACCCCCCCCTCTCTCTCTCAATCTCCAACTCCCCCCCCCGTCACTTCTATCGTGTGCGTGTGTGCGTGTGTGTGCGCGCCGATCTGTAGACTGTCGAGTGTGTGGAGGCGACCGCACCTACGTGCGCGAAGCGGAGCTGCGGAGCCGGGAGGGGAACGATCCATTTTAATTTGCAGTCGTCGAGTAAAGGTGTCGATGGACGACTAAAGACAATTGCGATTGTTTGTATTAGCACAGGTCGACGGGCACATAACTATAATTGATGTTTTGGCTCGGTATAATATCCTTCCGTCCCTTTCCTTGAAAATTAAGACGACCGCACTCGCTTATTTTCCTTCGCCACTTGCAATTCAGATTTATACCTCCTCCTTTCTCTCCCCCCCTTCCTTTCTTCCTTCCTTCCTCCCTTCTTTTCTTTCTTCCTTCCTTCCTTCCTCCCTTCCTTCAACCGCCACCATCACCCCCCGCCCCTCCACTAGTCTCATTTGCATGTTAAAATAAAACTGAACTGGGGAAAATTAATTCTTCGTCTCGCCGCTTATCGAAGCATATTTATGGCAGCGACGGACGGCTGCATAAGCAAGAACGTACACGTACGATAAATGTCGCGGAACCGTTGACGCGTCCCTACCAGTATGCATAGACTTAAAAAAGCTCGGAGTAACGAACGCCAAGCAGTGAGAAAATGGAGGCAACTAGTAAATAGAATTTTTTATCCGTATTCGTTTTTCCGAGGGGGGAGGCGAGTGCCGTTGTTGCCCAGACACACCATCGGCAGACAATTATTTGAATCGTCCCATAGGATAGCGAAGCGCGCGTTACCACGTCGTAATTCGTAAAGAAAATTGACAGGAAAATAGAAGGTCTCGCGCGGCCCGGAAAAACGATAAAGTTTATTTATTTTCCCGGTAATTACGCGAGGGGATAAAATAAAAACGAAGAAGAGGAAGAAGAAAAATAAAGAAAAAAAGGAAAAAGGGACTACTAATCGATTTTCAATAATCGATTGCATAAAAAATACAATCGTCGCGCAATGAAATGCCAATCAATCAATGAAAGGAAGGAGGGGTGAGGGGTTGAGGGGGGTGAGGGGGTGCGGGAGGGGAGTACGGGAATCCCTCTAACTATCGGCGCTATCAGGGACCAGAAGAAAAAAGCAGCTTAAAAATGCGATTCATCATCCTCGACAGGGTAGACAAAAGGAATTACATTTGAGCAAAGACGAGAAAACAAATGCAAAAAGTGGAAAGGTCGGCGGGTCGGGAGCGCCTTAACGACTCAAAGACTTCATTATCGAGAAATGCTTTCGTCGAGGCGCGCACGGCCCTTACCCTCTCGCGCGTCCCTCGCACCACACCCCCGCGCATCACGTAGCGTCGCGCAGACGAGCGGAGGCTTAAATGCGCACGCACGGCTGGCGGCTGGATGCACTCACGCAGGCGGGCACGCATCCGGGCAGGCAGGCAGGCAGGCAGGCAGGCAGGCACGCACACCCGCACCCGTGGAGACATAAGGAGCGAGTCGACTCTTATGCGAGACAATCTGTCGTTCCGCCCCTAAAGCCAATGGATATCCTTAGGGGGCGCAGAGCGGAAGGAAAGTCATAAAGGAGAGAGACGGCGAAACAAGGTGCACTCGCCGGGTCTGGGCGCAGCCTCGGCGGTGAACTTGCAAGCTCGCCGCCTCCCCCGGGGGTATATCCGTCGGCGTCAGCTCATTGAGCGGGTGGCCCGAGGGTTCGGGGTGAGCCGAGCACGACCGAGAGCGGGATACAGCGAGCGGCGAGGGGCAGGGGGTAGGGGGTGGGTGGGAGGGAGGTGTTCCGGTAAGGGGTGACGACGAGGTCGAGGCGGCGGTGGCGGTGGCGGCAGCGGCGGCGGCAACGGCGATGGAGTTTGCGCGCGCGCTCGACCCGACGATGGAAGAGACGGGAAAGAAAGCGACGGGGCGCTGGAGCGGCGGGCAAGAGAGGCTTAAGGTGTGCGCGGGGCTCGAGTTAGCCAGGGGTGCGGTGCTCCTTGTGTTTGTATACATGGGCAGTGAGCTGGATGCGCGCGCAGAAAGAAGAGCCGACCTCCGGGGCAACGAGGATGAAGTATGAGCGAGCGAGTCGGGGCGAGGCGGGGTGCGAGCGAGAGGCCGAAAACGAGAGATGGTCGGGGATAAAAGGTAAATTGGGTGGTCGGAGGAGAGAGGGCGTTGGGGGGAAGGTGGTCGTAGCTACGATAGTGTATAGAGTGGAGGTGTTGGTTGTGGAGCTGGAGGTGGAGGTGGAGGAGGAGGAGGAGGATGAAGGGGCCGCAGCCGTCTACGACTCCTCCGCCTCCATCTCCACCTCCACCTCCACCTCCACCTCCACCTCCACCTTCACCTCCACCTCCAACACCACCGCCACCGCCATCTCCACCGCCACCGCCACCGCCACCGCCACCGCCGCTGCCCCCGACGCTGCCGCTACTGGAGGAGTTATTGATTCCTGGTGGTTGCCGACGCCGCGCCGCTTCAAGTAACGAAGCCGAGCGGAACACCCCGAGCTGACTTTAGCCTCTTACGAGTTCATTTATCCGTTCGAGTTTGCCGGGAGGTGCGACAAAGGCCGCTCGAGTGGCCAGGAGGGCCGGAAGAGACGGACAGATAGACAGACGGCAGAGCGAGCGCGTGGGGAAATCGGTCCGAGGGAGGTTGTCGGGGTCGCGCGGGGAGGGGGGCCCTTTAAATCACCGTCGGCCAACTTAACGCGGATTAGTTCGAACCTCAAACAGCCGAGTGGTTGCGCAAAAAACAAAGCCGTTTTAACAATCTGGCCTTTTCTCCCCTCTTGTCGGGCTCGCGCTACTTCTTTACTCACTTATATTTTTTAGCCTTTTCCTAGCCCTCGTCGAGAGAGCGCCCACCCCACTACTCTCTCACGCTCTCTTTCTCTCACTCTCTCTCTATCTTTATTTCTTTCGGGTGCGTTATTGTTTTACAATGTAGGCCAGGCTGTACGGCCGAGTGCTGGATCATCTATTAATCTTATTTCGAGAGGATAGAGAGAGAGAGAGAGAGAGAGAGAGAGAGAGAGAGAGAGACGAGGGACCGGGGGTAGATTTTATTTAACGATGAGAACGTGTACCATACGAGCAAGAACCGATTTCATCGTCCTCCGGGTATTGTTGCAAAAAAATATCCCATCGGGAGCTCGTCGTAACCCCCTTCGAGATCTTACCTGCGACACATCAACTAATCCCATGCTAATGAAGCCGTTGCGCGTTCGTTATTCCGCGAGGGCCGGGGGAAGGGTAGTTGGGATGGGGGGTGGGGGAGGGGGAGGACCAACAAAGTCCTCGGGAAATCTCGCGGCTCTGGAGCTGCCGAGGGTCGTAGAGGAAGAGGGGGGGGAGTCGTCGGCTAGAAGCGAAACGCGTGCTACGACGAGCCTGAGCCTAAGGAATAAATTAAAATAATCCCCTTTAAGATCGACTCGATCGACGACTTTTCGAGCTGACGGATAAGGAGATTGAGCGGCAGCACCCCAACGAACGACTCCCCTCGCACCACCTAAATATATACAATATATGCATACGCGTGTAAAAGAAACAGTGGAAAAGGGCTCGAGGGCGTAGGTGAATAAGAAGGCAGTAAGGATAAAAAGAGCAGAGAGTCAAAGAGCGAGGTGTGCGGGAGTCGGGGCAGCCGCCGCTGCCGCCGCCGCCCTGGCCAAGTGCCGTCCAGTGTCATCCGCTCATTTGCATGGCTGCGTGTAGTGATTACACGGGAGAACGAGGCCGATCAAACGCTCCCAACAATGAGTCACGGCTCCTTTGAGCGGCGCACGTGGCCCGTCTGCCATTATTCCGTCCTGTCGCACCGGTGCCGCTACGAATCCCTCGGTCCTACCTTCCTTTTTACCTCCCTCCCGGCCTCCCTGTCCGGAGTCGCGATCCCACTCCCCTCGATTTCCGACGTGTGAGCTTTTATCTACTAAGCGCGTTTCACGAGCGGACTCGCGTGCGCCCACTATTATTACTTCCTCCTCCCTTATTTACACACTCGAGCTGTCGGCGCGAGCCTTGCTCCCCCCATCCCTCCCTCGTCCCTTTCCACCCCGCCGGCCCACCCCCATCCTGCCCAACACGCACGCGCGCACGGTACTGTCATTATATTAACGGACGGCCGAGCCATTCAACGTTTTTAACCGCTCGCTACGTGCGCTTGCCTGTTATTAATGCCCCGTATTAATTAGTCCGGCCCCGTGAATCACCGATCGATTCGCGAATTTCTCTGCCCTTCGGCGCCGGCGTAAATTCCCCTTCGACCTCACCCCCACTTACAGTCATACTTATAGTCGTAGTCGATCCGACAGGGCTGATTAATTATTATCAATAGAGGGATCCAAAGGACGGGGCAGTACCTTCGCAATATAAGAATCGCCAGCTCGCTCCCCCGTCTCCGCGAAACCACGATACTTCACGGCTCGGCGTATACGTAAGCCGGTCTATTCGGGCAGCGATAAGTTAATTTAACGAGCGACTTGCCGCGACAAGTGGAGGACAAGTGCCCGGGACACGCAGCGCTCCGTTATCGAATCCAATATTCAGCGTGCGGCGGCGTAGGCGGCGTAGGCGGCTCGATGCTGAATCGAAGGGAGGGACTTACACAGCCACCCGATAACTCGATATTAATGCGTAAGCGAAAATGGCCATTGCAGATCAATGTAAACAAACGAGTTACGCACAATATAAATGTCGCCTTGCTCGGCGTGTCGCGAGCTTGTCGCGTTAATTTAACCGCTCGCTACTTAGGCCTGACCGGCTCACCTGCCTATCCACCACCTACCTACCTACCACCTACCTACCACCTACCTACCACCTACCTACCACCACTATGACCACTTGGATCACCACCACCGCCACCGCCACCGCCACCACCACCACCACCACCACCACCATCACGACGCCTACGCACTTAAGGGAAAGCCGTTATTATGGCTGCGAGCCGCGCGGTCCAGCACGCCAGAGAAACGATAAATAACCTCTTGATCGTTACGTGCAAGATGAAACGGCAAGGAAAGTATAAAATTTCTCCAGTCGATATAGCCGGCGAACTGAAGGAAAAGCGGAGACCGGTTGATAGGCGCCGGGGTGGCTCGTGTCTAGGGGGTGAGGGGGGTCGCGAGATCCACCTGGAGCCCAGCATGCAAGAAAGCGTAGGGACGTACGGACGGATCGGAACGCGTCTCTCGATCGCCAACTGAACTTTGAATAATCCAATGGAAATTACCTCGTCTGCCTTATAAAAACGTGTTTCGCCAGCTACGCCTCGGACATCACTGGCTGGCTCATTGGACCGCGACCCTTCGTCTACCATATACGGAGAGAGACAGATACAGGCTCTTACATCCCGGGAGAGACTTAGAGAGAGAGAGAGACAGAGAGAGAGGAGCACACATGTTCGATTCGATGATACAAAGAGCAGACAAATAGAGGAGAGAGCAGCCCCATCGTGGGCCGAGGTCAGATCCCAACGCCACTATTCGCGTCCAACACCTAACTCGGTTATGCTTCTCTTGTTGCCGGCAAGGGGAAATAGCTCAATTACCGACGCACCCCGCATACGATCTGCTTGTTCTCGCAAAATCATCAGCTGCCCCGGGATGAAATGGGACATAAAGCCCCCGAGGGCACGATCGTTGAATATCGCCGAGAAGAGGGCCGCCGGTTAGTGCGCGGCACTCACTCCGGGCCGCGCGGCCTTTCCCATATCCCTATCTCCTTCCTACTCTACCTCCCGCCACTCCTCTCACTCTCTCTCTCTCTCTCTCTCTCTCAACAACCACCGAGGCCATTAATCCGGGGAATTACGCGAAATTGCAGAAAGCAGTCGATCGCGGGCCGTGCAATTTCCGACGCTTAAATCGGGCCCAGCCACGAGACCCTTAAACTCAGGGGGGGGCTGGAAGGGCGAGGGCGCCACATTGGCCGTAAAGCCAGCGAGAGAGGGAATATTACGGTCGAGGGAATATCGGCCGATAAGCTCCTCGCTCGAGGTTATTAAGGTCTAATGGAGGACCGGCTCAAGAAGAAGGAGGAGGAGGAGGAGGAGGAGGAGGAGACGGTAGCGGATCTGGTGAGCGGTCCGCTCAACAATATCGCGAAAAGTCCTCGGTCGGCCTCGTCGGGGGATCGCCACCCGCGAGTAGTACGTGATTCGCACGGACGATGACAGGAGGTCGGATCGGAGCAGCCAACTCTAATTGCGCATGGGAGCAGGTAATTGGATCGTTTGCGCTCTCGTTAATAAGTACACTGACGTTTATAATTAGTGGCGGCAATGGCGACGGCGGTGTCGGTGACGGCGGCGGAGGCGAGGACTCGGAATGGAGTGGAAAGCCAAGAAGTAAGGGCGCAGAGCAGCGCGAGATCGACGGGGTGAGGGGACGTCTGACTCTCTAACTCCTCTGCACGTCCAGTAACGTGATATATGAGTTGGACGATGTCTTGGGGAAATAATCCTCGAGAGTCGATAGGCTCCGACAAACTTTCTCTATCTCCCTCTCACTCTCTCTCTCTCTCTACGCGCACGCGTAAATGTGTGTGTGTGTGTGTTTGTGTGTGCGCGCACCACCTCCCTAAACGACTAAGGGCACATAGTTGGTCGACGTTGATGTATACAAAGAGATCCCGGGAAATTGTAATGAAAGTTCCAAGTCGCTTTGTACGGCTCTTACTTTGGCTAATCCTTTGCCGGTAATGGAAAGTTACGATCCTTCCTCGTTCGGCCGCTTCCCGCCAAGCTTTCATGTATCATTAAATAATTACGGCCCTAAGTACCAGCGCGCTAACGAACGTATTAGCATTCACTTCCGTTATCAAAGGCCGAGAGCGCGTTGCGCCGCTATCAATGCTCTTTTATTATTTATTACTTACCCAGAGAGACCGCTTCTCTCCCCCGAACAATACACTCGCTCAACGATTATTTATTATTATTATTATTATTATTTATTGTTGTTATTCTTATTACTATTACTATTACTATTACTATTACTATTACCATTATTACTATTATTATTATTATTATAATCAAAGCTATCGTTGCAAAAATATAGAATAATGGTAATGATAATGACGGCAAAAGGGAATTTCGAAAGAGCTTCGAATATCGTCAACGAGGTCTTTTATTCTTTCGGCTTAAGCGGCACGTTAACGAATTTTCATCGCCTCGGGCCGTAACAATGTCTAATTACTGCATTTGTAAGCCCAACGGCCCGTCACGTAAACGTCTATTTAATCTCAAGCTTATCGGGAAATTCACGAAAATGTTAAAATTAATGGAGCTTTAATGTTCCGTAAAAAATATTTACACCTCTTGGTCGGTATCCGTGGCAGCCTCAGTCCGCGTCCGAGCTGTCACCCACCCCACCCCCATCCACTAAAATGGATAAGCGAGCGAGCGCAAACTTTTATTGAAAATCGAAATTCTTTTGTACCCGCGTCAACGTATATAAGCGAAGGACGAGAACAGCGCGAAAAAATGCGTGTTTCATTTACAAGTCAATATGCCATGCATCGCTGTACCAAAAAAAAAAAGAGAAAGAAAGAAAGAAAGAAAGAAAAAAAACAATCACGGGAGGGCGGAATAATACTAAAAATACCAAAAGAAAAGGGATGAGTGAGAGAGAGAGAGAGAAGAAAAAATCGCTCGGCCAATATTGATTTTACCACAGGCGCGTTATGCATAAATTAAAAGGAAAGTCAGCGGAGGCGGAGGTTATTGGGGAGGGAAAAAAGAGTCAACGCGGAACAATAGTGTTTCGAAAAGCCTCGGACGGAAGAGATCGGAGAGTATGAGAGAGAGAGAGAGAGAGAGAGAGAAGAGAGAGAGATAGGGTGCGGTGAGGGCGGGAGGTGAGCAGAGGAGGAGGAGGAGAGTATGTAAAAACCGTCGTTGGCTTGGCGTGAAACGGCAGAAAATTTGAAAAATCTTATCAATGCAAAAGCGAATAGCGGCCGGAAAAACTTTTCAAGCGGGGGGATGCGCTCCCCCGATTCCATCCCGGAAAGGGCCTCTCGAGCTAAGAAGCGCGTAACGCCCTCAGCCGTCCCCAACCCCCCAACCCTCCAAACCCCCTCCCCCCGTCCGCCATAGGAACCGGGAGCGTACAAACAAGCGCAAATGAATGTTAATGCTCGGCCCCGAGGAGTTTGGCACCGGCTCAGCCTCGAATTATCGGCATGAATAAATCGTTAAAATACAATTTAACTAGGCTATATCAATAAGTTTTTATCGCCCCGGCTGGCCATGAAATAATAACGGCAGCGCTCGATCGAGCTTTCCTCCCGCCACCGCCGCCGCCCCCCGTCCCCTGCCGCTCGCTCATTATTCTTTGGGTGTCCTTCGTGGTGGCGAATGGAGTCGAATAAAGTACCGAGCGGCGGTTATAAAAGTTGGCACAAATATGCAGATGAGCGAGCGGCGGGGTGGGGGGGGGCGACGGCCGGGGAGGACGGAGGACGGAAAAGTCGGGTGGCCGCAGAGTGACTGGGGGACGAGCATTTTTCCTTCAAGTTTTTCAATTAAACCCTTATCAAATGAGCGGTGGCAGATTCGTCGCCGCACCCCTCGGAGCCGAGCGACTAAACTACGTATTTACAACGAGAATATGGTTCCTCGAGGGTCCGGACTCGTCGTCTCATTAATTTTGTATCTCCGACTGGTTGGCAGCCCACGATCCCCGGCTCCACTCTGATCTATGGGCTTGCACCTCCTCCGGCCGAAGAGCGGCTAAAGAGCGACCGAGCGAGCAATAGAGTGAGTGAGCGATGAAGGGAAGAACGGGAGGGTGGCGAGGGGCTCCAGGAAGAGGAGGCGGTGCGCTGAAATCCGGGCGCTGCATCAGTGCGCGACACGACATCCTCGGCGCGGGCGCGAATTCGGTGAGCAAAAGCGTCGGCAGCGGCAACGGCGGCGGTGGCTGTTGATATTGATCGCGGCCTCCTCCACCTCCTCTCGCTAGCAGCTCGCTCACTCTCTCACACTCTCTCTCTCTCTCTCTCTCTCTCTCTCCGTCTCCCTGACGCTCCCTGTCGCTCCCTGTCGCTCCCTGTCGCTCCGTGTCTAGTCTCGACCGTGCAATATAACGAGAGCCGGGATCGCCGAAGCCTGCTCCGAGAGGGTGTGAGGGGGTTAACATCATCGTCGGCTCCGCGACTTCTCTTTTTAACCGCACGACGATGCCCGTGGCCTCGGGGCCAAAGCCATCCCCGATACCCTCTGACTTCCCTCCTACCCTCCCTCCCTCCTGCCCCCTACCGGCCCTTTCCACTCCCTATTTGTCCTCTAGTTGTACTCGGGAATCGAAATTCCGGCCACTGATTTGGCAATAATTAAAGCCGACGAAACGGCGGGTGGCAGAAGGAGGAAGGAATAGAGGGAATATCGGGTTGGCGCATGCATTAGTTAGTGTCATGACTTCCGGGAACAGGAGGTCGCACGAACTCGCAGGAGGAACCACAATGCGCCAAAGAGTGCGAAGAGTAAAGTGGAATTTTTCACGGTAGGGCAGATAAAACAAAAAGCCCATATCCTGTCTATTAATGTCAAATGTATAAGCCTGTCGCGGGGCGAGCAAACATTTTAGAGGGACGGAAAAGTCCCCCTCCTACCTACCCTTTCGCCCGTATATGCACCGCCCCGCATTCCTCCGCTCTCTCTCTCACTCTCTCTCTCTCACTCTCTGTCCCTCTGTCCCACCCTCTCGGACGCTCAAACGCGAGTCCAGGGAGGGAAGAAGAGGAAGAGCAGTGGCCTGCCAGTCCGATAAACGCCTGCGCACTTCATTTCTTGCACCTTTTGTTTTTATTTCACTTCAGCGCTCCCTCCCGCCGTCCATCCCACTCTCTCTCTCTCTCTCTCTCTCAATCTCCCGCTCTCCAACTCCATCTCCATCTCGCGCAGGCTACGCTCTCTCTACACTCGACCTCACCCACGAACCTCCGCCCCCGCCCCCCAACCACCGCTCTCGTTCGCCATTCCGGCACTATCTGCCTCACTTTTGGTACATACGCGTCTATAAATGTACGAGAGCGTTCGTTTCTGTAAAAAGTCGAGATCGAAAGTCAGATGGGTGTGAGGGATGAAATGGGCGAACGGCGCTCTCTCTCTCTCTCTCTCTCTCTCTCTTTTTCACGTGCGGCGCTCCTTCTCTGCCGACCAGGGGAAATTTAATTTTCGCGCGCGCCTCGCAGCAGAAGAATATAGAATGGATTTTTTCATTATTATTATCTTTCTGCCTACTCTTCTTCTTTCATTCTTTCTTTCTTTATTTCTTTCTTTCTTTCTCTCTTTCTTTCTATCTTTCTTTCCGACTATTCTTTTTTAATGAGTTTCAGGCCACCGCCACCGCCGCCGCCGCCGCCGCCGCCGTAGTGTGCCGCATTTTCATTATATAAAAAATGTGAACCGAAAATCCTATGTTTTAATTTTGTTTCAGTTGTCGAAAATCCTGATGCTTTTCAATTGCCAATAGGGGAATTTATTTTTAGCCCATTATATTTCTATCTCCCGCGCTCGCCTTTATCGAGCCACGCAAACATATTCATTCTTATACACTGCCGTCTCCCCCACCCCCTGCCGTAAACTTAAGGCATTACAATACAGTCACGTGCGCCCGCGTAATGTACAAAGAAAATATAAAGCTGCTTAATGAATTGATCCGTTAAATTAATTTTAAGGGAACGTTGAGCCCTCCGACGACTCCATTTCGTTTTTACAAACGGATAATTAAGCCTAACACTATCACTATTCAGTCGGCGACCCTCGGCTAACTCGAGAATCTTTTTAGCAGGGAAAAAAAAAAAAAAAAAAAAAAATGCCTCCACCACGATAAAAGGAAATTTAATAAACGTCCTTAAGAGTAAGGCGGTTTTTATAAATAAAAACTGGCATATTGGATATACGTTTATACAGTTTCTTCTACTCTGGCATTTTTTTTTCCTTTCATAAACTTATTTTATTCACCCTCTCAGGGTGCACTTTGCTCGCTCTCTTTTATATTCGAGTCACCGTTTCGTCACTCAGCACATTTTGTATTATTTTCCACTCTTCCTACTCGACTGCCAGCTTCCCTTGCCATAAATTCCTACTGATTTTCAAACTTATACACTTAGGCCTTAAATATTGTGGGATATTGTGGGATATTGTTGTCGTATATTTATATCATGCAACTGCTACTTCTCATTCGGATGTTCCTTATTTCGTTGTATATTACAGACACGCGCTCATTGCTCTCGTATAGGAGGGAAACTTATTCCCTACCTCCCCGGCGGCTTACCGTAATTCCAATATCAAGTTTTTAATTAATACTTTGGAAATAATTTTTATGAAAACTCGGCTAATCATTTATCCCTTGTTTATGTTTACTTATAGCAATAAAGAGACCAGAAGAGCATCATCATGTCTATACTCCCTAAGCGCTTAAACTTAGTTTCAAAAACTTTATCTTAGCCAGTATTATTATTTCTTCTTTTCTTTTTCCCCCCATATAAAGTGTATACTTAAAAATGTATAAAGTTTGCTCAGCGCTGCTCGACCACCAGCGGGATCTATATGCGCCTTGCCTAATACCATTCGCTACTATTAATAATAAGAATAATTCAAGTTACACATTGAATTACCGAGCATATTTGCAAAGTACTCACGCAAAGAGCGAGGGAGGTGGGGAGGGGCGGCGATATAGGGGGAGGGAGAGAGAGAGAGAGAAAGAGAGAGAGAGCAGTACAAATATTTTTGTAGCCTTCGAGCTGGCCTCTAAATCTCATTTATTATTGCCTCAATTCATTTCATTATTTACCTTCGCTTCCAAGCTTTTTCTTTCAAATTGCAAGAGCTTTAAAAATTCATTAACACCTCGTAAAGGCCGTATACCCGCTAAATTGGTTACCTATTCTTATCATTTAGCGGCAGATAAGTCGCGAAAGCGACCCCTTCATCTCTGCACTGAAATTCAAATCGCCGTGAAAAAAGCTTATAAATATTATTGGCTGTTTTCTTTCCTTCTAATAAAAATACGAGGAATTCATACGCTTGGCTCTGACAAAATTTTTACTTTAATAAATGCTGACAGACATAGAGATTGAGAGAGAGAGAGAGAGAGAGAGAAAAGGACGACCCTCTTGATTAAAACGGCATCTTTGTCTGCCAAGTGAAAAGGAGCCACGCGACAAACACACAAATAAATATTTTCACAAGCTAATGAACCAAATGAAAAGAAATGACGGGGCAAGAGTTGGGGAAGGGGGAGGAGAGGCTGAAAAAAAAAACGACAAAAGGTCGATACTTCTTATTTTGATGAACATGTATACGAAAGAAGGGAAAACCATTCCACCGTCCGCGTCGCAAGTCGAGAATCATACGAATTCCGATAGCGATGAGTGTACACGATTCACGAAGCAAAGGCTTTTCATTCAAGCCATCGGCAATTTTTGGACCTGCCCTAGCTGCTGTATTTTTTTTTTTAAAAAAAAAAAAAAAGCTTCTCTCGCTAGCCGAACTTTTGCCACTCGTCAACGCTCCTCTCGAAACAATGAGATCGAATCGGTCCGACGGCTTTTCGCTACGGGGAATAAAAAAAAAAAAAAAAAAAATTAAAATTGCTCCGCTATCCAGATCCTTTTTCTCTCCTCTACATCCTCTTTTTCCTTTTTTTTTCCCTTTTTCGCTCTCCAATTCGTGGGTTCGCGCTTTCGCACACACTCGTAAAACGTGAAATTGCGTTTTATTGACTTTTACACGCCCCCTCCCCCTCCGACCCCGACGCGACTCTCATTGTCAGTGTTGTAAGCATTGTTGAAAATAATAAAGATAGAGAAAAGGCAGAAGGTCGGTACGTCGACCCAGGCGCGCACGCACGCGCACACGCACACGGATAGATAAATAGATAGAGAGAGAAAGAGAGAGAGAGAGAGAGAGAGAGAGAGAGACCCGTATAACCAAACGCGGTTATTTGGAGAATTTAAAAACTATTAGGCCGGACTAGTCTCGGAAGGGCTGATTTTTATATTTGCCGAAAGCCGATGGGATCGATTGGGCTATTCGGGTATGACGAGTGGCCCACTCTGTCCGTGATCCCTTGGCTTCGCGTGAGCATAACATAAAGACATAACACATCCGAGCGAGCGACCCTACGCTTTGATTACACTACTTTTCCTTTTAAGCCATCGGGTGCACTAATTGACGGCTGCGCTATTTCAATGTCAACAACCACATTGACAACGCGCCTCTTTACGCAACAACATCCAATACACTTCAATGACTCGCAGCAGCTATAATACAAATGGAAATATAAAAAAAAAAAAAAAGTATAAAGAAAGAAGAA
Organism: Ceratosolen fusciceps; assembly: GCA_018883505.1. Taxonomy (NCBI): domain Eukaryota; kingdom Metazoa; phylum Arthropoda; class Insecta; order Hymenoptera; family Agaonidae; genus Ceratosolen; species Ceratosolen fusciceps. The sequence goes on from RCIC01000006.1 coordinate 4,046,530, forward strand.
TAAATGATAAAATATAGGAAAAGGAGTAAGAGATCCAGCGTTCATTTAGTCAAATGCTATTTGCTTTACATATTATCCCGATGAAGAATTTTATCATTTCAGAATCAATATCTCTGTATAATGGGATTAACTCCGAGTCGGGGCCGATCCCAATTTTTCGATGCTCAATTATAATATCCCGAGATAAATTCTTTTTAATTTGCATTTTAAATACATTAACGCTGTAATACAATTGAATCGCTACTGCATTTACATTATCCTGGCATAGTTAATTAAATTTCAAATAATTGCCTTTAACGTTAAAACTGTATTTTGTTTTGTAATTGAATCTTTGTAATAGAATAATTAATTATTAGCAGATTATAATGTACTGCAGAATACGTTGGGGGTAATTCATGCGCATAAATCTCCCAACATATTTCTTCAAATGTAATACGAGTATTAGTACAATTAAAGGTAATTAGTTTTTTAAACAAATAACGCACGTGCACGAGTCGCATACAAAAGGGGAATTGTACGTAATTCACAAAGTATTCGTGTGTTTTTACATTTTCATTAAAAATACGTCTAGAAATAATTAATCGAATGTGTGTGTGTATGTGTGCGCGCGCGTGGGCGTACGGGCGCGCGTCTAGGTATTATGAAGAAATAAAGGAAGCACTGAAGCGTAATGTACTTATTATGCAGAGACTGTAAATACAAAGTAAGGTAAAATAAAATTATCTTTTTGCCAGTGCGTATAATCTCGTATTTATAGCAAGGAAACATAATTGCCTAATGGCGAAAATTAGAGCACGAAATTTTCATAACTCGCACAGTTTCAACCGTTATTAACGATACAATTTGAATGAAAATACGTTTGCGAGGAAATAATTGCCCGAAAGCCAGCCGGGGACCAAAGGGAAAACTATTATTACGAGCCGGTAAACGCAAAATGTTAAATGCAAAATGTAAAATATTAAATATAAATTCAAATACGCAATAATAAATCCCTAATATTCATCTGAGAAGAGAGACTGATCGACGAGAGGGGAATTACGTTAAAATAGATGTTTCAGTAAGCCGATTTGGTAAGCCAAGAAGTCGACGTGAGGGGGGAGGGGGGGGACATTAAATGCGCGCGGGCTTTAGGAGCAGTTGTAGTAAACATTCCGGGGGGAGATAAACAATTCGTATTGATAATGGAAGAAGGTAATTGGGATCGGGGCTGCAACTCGGTAGTAAGAACTCGTCGAAGGAAGTGAAATCCAATAACCGCGATGCGCGCAATGCCCAAGGAGCGGGCGCAGCAGCGCATGCCCCGAGTTCTAATTAACCCCCGACTATCTCAAGACTTCTTAAAAGCTCTTGCCAACTGCAAGCGGTCGCTCCCGAGAAGAGCAAAATAAAAAAAAAAAAGAAGATTAAACAAAGAGATTAGGGAACGAGAGAATTAATCGCTAACAATAAAACGTAGCCCCCCCTGCCCCTCCCCTACCCCGCCCACCAGGGCACGACCGAGTGGATTATTAGTACGCGGAGCCGCTCTCCTCGTGGTAAACAAATTTTAATAATCTCCGTCTTATAAAGAGGCCGATTCGTGTGGCGGAAGGGGGGGAGGTGGGGAATTTTCAAATTTTTAGAAAATAAAATTCCCCTCCGACGTGAGAGTGACATTAAAGAGGGGGCGGCGGTGGCTAGCGAGTATATAAACGAAAGCTCCTCCATTACCACATTTGCTTGAGACCATGCTCTTGTTCTATCTCCTGGAAATATCAGTGGAAGAGCAATTTTTTTTTTTAATTTAATTTTATTCGCGCCCAAAATGGCCGGGACATTTTTCTTAAAATGACTTTTTAAACTCGCTATAAAGTAATTTCCTTCGGGTATTTCAAGGAATCTTGGCTTTCGTATAATGTATAAAGATATCGGGCCGGGCGCGTAGAAGGAACAAGTGCTGCCAAAAATAACGTTCCTTTCGTATCCATCCGCTGCCGAGGCCGAGACACGTAAAAGGAATACACGGAATACACGGAGCGTTTCATGCGCGCGCGCGCGCGCGCCTATGCACGACGTATATTTAGAAGAATAATTCCATTGAGCATGGATTATTAGAATTCCTTGAGGCATCGGTAGTAGGGGCGGGCTCGGGGGCCGGTAAAGAGAGTGGCGAGGGGGGTATTGGGTGTCGGGCCGAAGAGCGGGAGGGGCGGGGCAGAGGAAGGCATAGAGGCCAGTGGGATTAAACTTATGTAATACAAGCCTTTGAATTTGAATAGACCTAATGGAATTACGTGTAAATGAGAATATCGTGGCCTGAAACAATATTGACTCTTAATGTAATTATCGGCCTTGTGAAAAGCCGACGGCGTTTCCGTTGACGTAGATAGACTCGTGAAGGGATTAGTCAGAGTGAAAAAATATCAACAGCTCGGCCGAGCATTGTTAGACGCGGTTAAAAGGAGCAAAGTCGGCCCCCCTCCCGTCCCCGCCCCTATCCCTCGCACTCCTCGCCCTCCTTACCTGCCCCCACCGCCGGGCAATAGAATTCCGAGCCGACATAATATACAAGGTCCAGGTAACCTGAACTGGACGAAGGTAAAAGGGTCCCACCAGCACCTACTCCTCCGCCTTCTCTTCCTCCTCGGCCCCCCTCTACGGCCGCCGCCACCGCCTCCCTCCTACTCTCTCGCACCGGCGTCTCGTTACCTGAGAGGGGCACGCTTCGCTGGCTCGTAGAAAAGGTGGATTACCGGATGATGCTTAGTCGGGGTAACAAAACAGTCAGAAAATCAAATAGCGGTTATCTATTACAATTGTGTGAAGAGCCAATAAGCCCAAAACAGACTGGGCTGCCTCGTTTCACGGCTGACGGCCGAGTCGACGAATCGGCGCGCGCACGTACCCTTTCGAGTCACTCGAGTCCATCGGACGTACGCGCGACCTCCGACAAGATTTATTATTAAAGAAAAATCGCAAGAGATAGCGTTAACGGCCCTCGTCGGCTACTAAATATCCGACGATTATTAAGGGATCCATCCTCTCAATGGCCGAGGATTTATGAGCGCGCGGAGGGGGGGGGGGTTTAGCTCGTTACAGAGCCCGACTAAATACCCACTGACACGTTGATAAAATCATTAAATGGTATAAAAGTAAAATTTATGCACCGGCCGGTAGGCCGGGCGGGCACCGCTTACACGAATCAATAACCGCGCGATTACGCCCGTAGTAGACCCTCCAGAGCAATAAGGGGCAGGAGGGGTGGGTGAAGCGGAACAACCGGGGTCACACGCGGCAAATAAAGCGATACGTGCATTACAGCGTATTTCGATCGGACATCTGGCCGAGGAGAGAGAGAGAGAGAGAGAGAGAGCTCGGCATGTAATTTTCTACGAAATTTTCTCGGGCTCAAAGGCTGATAGGGCGGCGGGGGAAAGGGCAGTCCCAGGGCTCCTCGTAATCACATTATAGCGACGCAACTGCGGGCCAATGGCATTACGCAACATCCCTTGAAAATATTGAAATTCACATTAATTACGGCTAAGTGGCCAAATAATACCGGCACGTAATGCACGCCGATGTATATCGTAGAGTAAATGTCTAAAAAGGATGAGGATGGGGGCGGGGGTGAGGGGGTGGCAACGAGGGATGGGGATGCGGAGGATATGCTATTTTGGCCAGGCATTCTTCGATATTGACAATTGCCATTCGCATTATTAAACGAGTTAATTTATTTCGGGATAATTATTATTCGCTGGCCTGACGCCGCTCGGCCCCGCGACCGACGCGCTGCCTTTACAAAGAAAACATTCTTTAAAACACTCTAATGCGCCATTTGGAATTAATTGAGAGAAGGTGGCAGCTTCGAAATTCCTTGTATTTTCTTTGGATATTTACAGTGAAACCGCCGGAGCCACGTAATACTCACTCGTGGAATTCCAAAAGGGGCACGTTGCTGGGTCGGAACACGGATCGGAACGGATCGGAACGGATCGGAACGGATCGGGTCGGTTCGGGTCGGGGTGGCGAGGGGTGGGGTCGGAGCGGGGCGAGGCGGGGCACGTGGAAATTGGTCGTCCTTACTGTTGGCGCTGATGCCGATGATTACCGCTACGTAAAATGTAAAATTTACCTAACCGATGTGTCTGTCTCTAAGGCCGCCGACAAACGTCCATCGCTTTTCCACTCGGGCTCCAACGTAATTTACATTCGAAATATTTTCCACCGCGACTCCCAAGCCGACTTCAATCACCATCACACGAAAATACTCGTACGTAAACAGTATAAAATTCCAGTGTGGCTTTACGACACTGGCAACTCACGGGGCCGCGCTGCCGCCGCTGCCGTCGCTGTCACGCGCGTATAAATAGTCCGATGAATCACGAAATATGGAAAATTCCTCCCTTTGTGTCAGAGTGCGGCAGCGCGATACCGAGACGTGGCAGGCGGGTTGGTATGGGATGTGCGACGTGGGAGGGGGAGGCGCAGAAGGGAATCCGAGGGGTCGACCCGACGACGACGATTCCACGCCGGGAGTTTACGGGGAGCCGTACGGAGCTCGGGCTCAGGTAGGTATGGACAAGGACGCGCGGGGATCCTACAACAGGATAGCCGTGTGTGCGTGTGTGCGCGCGCTAGGGAGAGAGAGAGAGAGAGAGAGAGAGAGAGAGAGAGAGAGAGAGAGAGAGAGCGTGGTATTCGGATTCGCATCGGCGCTCGGATAATCGCATGTAGCATTCAAGGTCACGTCCGAAAGGCTCGGAACAACCGATAAATGCCACGCGCCGCTACCGCCGACGCGTTCAACTGCGCACTTAAATACACGCACAGGTCGAATATTACCTTCGAACCCACTTGGCGACGGGCAATCGCACTTTCCCAACCCTTGCCCGCGCCCTCGAACCCTCGCCCCGTTCCGAACGAACGCCACCGCCGCCGTTCCCACCTCCTCTCTTATTACAATTACACGTTGGCATTTTAATTGAGCGCCGATAGCGAGCCGAGCTATCGTGATTTCCTAAACCTTATTTGCGGATAGCGGGTGATTTATAATATTACTACGGACTGGCACCTCTCTCACCGCCCCCTGCCCCCCCACACCCCCCAACTCTCACCCACTCTCACGCCCGTCGACCTTTTTATGTGTTCATTTTATTAGCCCGGCTGCTGGCTCTCCGGCTCGTTGGTTCTTTTGAGACTCAAAGGCGTTACCCCGAACCGCCGATTAAATTATGATTTTCGAATGAATTACAATTTTTCATTACCCCCTCTCTCTCTCTCTCTCTCTCTCGCACTCTCTCTCTCTCTCTCGCGCGCGCTCGCTATCTCCTCTTCCTTCCCTTTCCGGCTATCCGTCCCTACACCGTGCCCGGATTATTTACGGATCCGGACGGCTTCTCCCCCACCTCACCCCACCTCACCCCGCCCCACCCCCAACCCCCTCAACGCTTTTTCTTATTAACAGCTCTCCTAACGACTTCACCTCCAAATTAGCCTTACGCTACAAATCCACGTCTCGGAACGATATTTCCATTGGCAATTAACATAAGTCTACATACAACTTTTTACGTGGGCTTTTTACAAACACGCAGAGACAAATTGACAGGTATTAGTGTGAGGAGGAAACGGACGGCTAAGCAATAACAACGCCGCCACAAGATATACCATCACCCTCACTTACTTCCCTTCGTTTCTTCGATAAATTTCTCTTTTCCTCCTCATATTTTTTTCTCTCCCTCTACTTCTCCCTCTACTTCTTCTTCTTCTTCTTCTTCTTCTTCTTCTTCTTCTTTTAATACACATACACGCACGCGTGTATTCAACTAGGCTCGCTTTGTTTTTAAGGGCTACTTACAATATATAAATTCTTAATGTCCGTGGAATATCGTAGCACTGCTCTCCGTCGGTATAAAAATTTTACGAGAAGGAAATTTTTTACTATGACGTTAAAGCTCTCACCATAAACTCATTATTACGTCTTTCACGTATCATTATCGGCTCTACGGATAATTTCTACACCCAATGAACGAGTACGTACATTCGCGCACTTTAACGTCATTATTAACTACGTATTTGTCTTGTCCACTCGCTGATCTCTTAAATCAATAATATTTATTTCTATTTTTACGGACGCATCCTGATAGTATAATGTTGTTTGCGTTTCTCGGTATTAGTCACATTAGTCCCGTGCTTTAATTGCTTATAAGTATGAGCGTAGAGGTTGTTCGTCGATGTTGGTCCAACTGGTCCAACTGGTGGCAGCAGCAACTTACGAGTGCTCTCGACAGAATAAAAACAATCTATCGCCATTCTCAAGCATTGTGATTGAATTATTATAGAAAGAGCTTATAACTGTAATAACGACAAGGCTATTGATAAACGGAGCTCGTGCTCGAAATAGTCTTCCGCCGCTATCTCCGCTACCCTCGACGTTAATGCCTATTAATAATAACAAATTATGTAATGACTCGACGTTTATTCCGCATTCCTTGCGCGCTTCATAATTATGCCCACAAACATTTACTCGATTTAATTTGATGTTTTTGAAGAAAAGGAAGATTTCCATTCCAGCGCTCCCAAGTGATAGTGGGACTGGACTGACTGGACTAACTGGACTGAGTAGACTGAGTGGACTGAGTGGACCGAGTGGACTGAGTGGACCGACTGGACGGACAGTCGGGCTGGCTATTTATTGGATGACTAATGTAATTTAAAAATCAACTTATAACACCACTTGGCGGTTATTGAATTTTCAAAGAAATTACTGCGCGTAAAATGAGCCGCTCGCAATTATATTTACGCCCAGAGACATTAGTTTATTGCCGATACTTACTTGTGGGCAGCGACGAAAAAAAAAAAAAAAAAAAAAAAAAAAGAAGAAGAAGAAGACGAAAAAAAGGACGACATCCACGAAATGTATAAATAACTTAGGGATGTAAGGTAAAGAAATATAAGGAATTAACGCACTCGTAAAAGGATCGGAGAAATTAAAACATCGTCTTACCCGTGCATTCGTTCATTAAAAGAAACGGGCTGTAAAGTAGTCGTGGGGGCGTGGTGCTGGTGCTGGTGCTGGTGGGGTTGCGGGTTGGGGGGTTGGGGTGGGGATGGGGGGGGGAGCAATGATTTTAATACCGAGTTCGTTTCAATAATTACACAAGTGCTTGACAAGCGATAAATATTTTAATCCCGACGTTTTAAGGAATTCGAATTTATCCTATTTCAGCCGAGTCATAATAATACGAGGGGTTCGTGGTGAGGCCGGGCTGAGGCCGGGATGAGACGAGGCGCGGCGAGGCGAGGCGAGGCGAGGCGAGGCGGACCGGGGATTTTTCTCCGTCAGACGCGCGAAATATGGTCTCGGCGTCTTAGCTCCCCCTCTTACGAGCCCCCTTCTTTCCCCGTTTTTCTCTTACTACCACGGAGAGTGGAAGACTATAAAAAAAGGTTTTACGGCGCCGAGAGGAGCGGTGGTGCCGGGCGCGCATTTTCATCCTCAAGGACGCAAATGCCGGAGAGAATCTCGATTCCAGATGCGTCCGAGATCGCTCCCTCTCTCGCTCCTGTCCCCTCCAAACCCCGCCGGCCTCCCCCCGACGAGCACGTCACGCATCGCCGATGGTCTGGCCGCCTGTGCCGACGCCGTTGCTAGTTACGACGCTGCTCTTTTCCCATTAGCAACGGCTCCGACGATCCCGGAAAATCCTCGGGCTCGTGCAACCCATGCGAGGCAGACCCGAAGGTCACGTGAAATCTGGGAGTTCGATGACCCGCTGGAAGTGAAAGTACCTCGAGGCCGATTAAGCTAAGCCGGCCGAGCGCGAGAAAGTCTTGGGGAAACTTGGCGATTTTCGCGGGCGATCGAACAATTGGCGACGAATCCCATCGGCCCGCCCCGTCCCGTCCGTCATCTACCGACGGAAATCCGGGAGCCGTGGCTAATTGCGCCGACCCCATCTGCCCGCCTTTTTATTTGCGAGCGCCATAAGCGGGCGGGTGCCAACCACTTATGGTGAATCTCCCTCCCGCCGCGTAAATTTACACTGTCATTGATATGTAGCGATCGGCTCGTGACTTTTACGGGGCGAGCCAAGGTCACAGCGGTTCGATGGTAGTGTCGGTGGCGATGGCGATGGCGATGGCGATGGCGATGGCGATGGCGATGGCGGTGGCGGTGGCGGTGGCGGTGGCGGTGGCGGTGGCGGTGGCGGTGGGACAGCCCTCGAGCCGGGAGTCCCTCCTAATATCCCGAAGCGACCATCTATCAAGCGGATAATGAAAAGCCGGGAACGAGGAGTCGCCCGCGTGTGCATAATGGCCGGTAATACAGCAACTCGTTAGTAAAATTCGATCGGCTCTCGGTATCGGGCCACCCGCCCGCCCAACGTCATTCGATTCTCTGTCGGCGACGAGCTCCCACCCCTCTCCCCCGCTTATAATGCATTTCAATTGTTAATCTCCCAAGCAAACGCCGTTGCACAGCGATCGAGGCGACCTTGAATAATAAGCCTCATAATACGTGTTCTTGTGTGCCCCGCGCGTCCCTGTGCGCCAGAGAGTGAGACCGAGTACGAGAACGAAAGCGACGATACGGCACGGGATTGCGAGGGGGGAGGGGCTATTGTTATGTCGGTGCATGTGTAAAAGGGAGCATCCGGGAAAACCGCAAAATCGTCGAAACAAACGTGTGTGTTGCGGGGAGGGGAATGGGGGGAGGGGGGTCGATAAAGCCTCGACCGGCTACACTGATAATTAATTATCGCGCTTGCGTAATACACGGGCTCGTTGCGTAAGTGACGTATGTACTGTCCCTCGCACCCTCGCACCCTCGGCCCGACATCCCGTCGTCAGTCTCCTCCATAAGCCCGGGGACACGCTTTTCCCTCTTTACTCTTCCTTTCCACCGTCCCCTCGCCGTCCGGCTTTCCTTCGTTTGCCGCGCTTGTTCTCCCTCGTTTATACCCACTTCAACTTCAATTAGAGCCATGGCTACTCCGTTTTCCTCGCCTCCCATCGTCTCGCTTTTCCACGCCTTATTTCCGAGGACGCGTCACACGACCACGTGCTACAACGGACGACCCACGGCTCCACGGCTCCACGGGCTTTTCTCGGCATTTATTTGTCCGCTCGTGCTGCAAAGCCTTTTTCCCCTTAATGACCTTATACAGCTAATTTTGGCGCTCTAGACCACAAAAGCCGATACCTTTCTACCAGGAATTTCTCTCGCTCTCTCTCTCTCTCTCTCTCTCTCTCTTCCGTTCTCGCTTTTTAACGCTTCTTTACGGACGCAATTTTTCGGGCGTGCGCGTCCGTTTTTTCCCTCCCCGCTTCTCTCTCTCTCTCTCTCGCCCCCTCTCACTCACTCACTCACTCACTCACTCACTCACTCACTCACTCTCTCTCTATCCCTTCCTCTTTCTCCTTCGCCGTTTTCGTTCGAAATAAGAATAATTCAACGAATTTAAGGTTAATTAGCTATCGAGGCCCGGGGCTTTATGGTCTTGTAATAATTTTCGTTCGACTCGCTTCGATCGCTTTCCCGGCCGACGGTGCCGCGCGCCTACGACATTCCGAACGTGAAAATCCATATTTTCAAATACGTCGCTCCCGCTCGTTCTACCACGGATTCCGGTCTCTATTACGAAAATGTAGGTCCCTCGCCTTGAGAAGAAGACACCCGGCGAGTGTCTTAGGCTCGGCGAGCGATCGTTACTCGAGCACGAAAATAGATTAATCGATAAAATTTATTGCCGAGCCTCTAAAACTCCCTCGCTTATTAATCCCTCGGCGAGTGAAATGAAAAATTACAGGTAGAAAGTTTTGAGGTATTCGCTCGAGTGGCTTGAGGCGATTCAACTTTTTGCCTATTTAACATGTTCTCCCGGTGGTGAGCTATGAAAATATTCGCATTGCTGTTATTTAACGGCCGTAACAAGCGCACAATTGGCTTCGGAAATTCGCATACGTGTTCCTATGTGAAAAACAAACGGCGCTCTGTCTCCCACCTCCCATTATTATATTCATTTCAATGTAACGGCTAATTGGTAAAAGCCTTGGAAAGTAATTGAAAAGCTTCGTAAAAGCATACAACTTTCAATGGGATTATAATATTATTATTGTACTTTATTATTTTGTAGCTGTAATCGAATCCCCGTCCGATAGGCAAGTAAGTAATCAACCAAGGAAGGAAATCACTGCCTCCGTAAAGCCGATAATAATTTAACGATTGTTTATACTTAAATCGGTATATTACAATGTCGAGCACGGGCAACAGGAGTAGACAATTGTAAAGCCAAGCATTAGCAATGTTATTATAATCATTGGAATAAAATTAATGAGCTCGGCTAAGCGCTCATAATTTAAAGTGGCTAATGGCCTAATTAAATTAATTTATTGTGCAATAAAAATAACTTGTACAAAGGCCGATCGGCTGGAGTATCGAGGGCCCCGTTCAATATATTTCGTCAAAATTGTTTTATCTTTTCTTCTTATTTTTCTCCCTTACTCACGAGCAGCAAAAAAGGTTATCTTTATGACGCAATCGAGGTCGTTGCGCGGCGGCGAATGTGATATTTCAATCTCGAATAAGAAATTCGAATTCAGCGTACGCGTTTAAACTAATTTATGGCATTCACTCTATGTCATTTCTGTCTAACCCCTCCCTCCACCCCGCGCCACCCTCCGTACCCTCCTGGTCGTGCCCCCTCCCTCCGCCGGAGCTGTTTTTTTTTCTTCTTCTTTTTTTTTTTTTTTTTTTTTTTTTTTTTATTTGCTCCTTGTTACGGGCTATGTATTTTGAGACACGAATGGGGGAGAGACGACGAGGGAGAGCGCGATACATGAAACAACTACGGGCCGATGCTTGAAAATAAAACTGCAACTTGGTTTATACTTCGATTAAGTAGCTTTGGTAAATACGCCTCCGGCTTGTGTCACGTTACGTTTCAACAAATAAACATTGTAAGGCACTTTCTCTGCTTAATGATATACTTACCGGCGATCAATAATAACGTGCACGCAAACAAATAACGCGATTAGAGGATAAAAAAGAAGACAGGGAACCCGAAGCGAGGCGAGCGGAAGCGAATTCAACGAAAAAAGAAATCAAAATAAAAGGAGAAAATAGAATAAAGGGGGACGAAGGGCCGACTTTCTCTTTAATGAAATCATTGATCGGGACAAACTGTAGATCCAATGGTGGATAATGAGGAGTTATTGCTTACGATCCATTATTTCAGAATCTACATTACGCAAGGCATATTACGTATGACGTCCTCACGTGTTGACTATCGCTCTCGCTCTCTTAAGATACGAAGAAAGCTGAGAATGATCTGTAATATATGTTTGGCTGCTCACCTGATATATATGATGACCCCATTGGTGCAGATCCTCTTCCACCCTTGCGGCACCGAAATGCTGAGTACTTGCTGTTGTTGTTGTTGTTGTTGCTGCTGCTGCTGCTGCTGATGCCTCAGCTGTAACTGTTGCTGCTGCTGCTGCTGCTGCTGCTGTTGCACGGACGCGCACACACCGTTAAGAGCATCGTCGAGAACCCCGTGCACACCCAGAAGCTGCTGGCTGGAGTTCCGCGCAGCCTGCTGCGCGACAAAGCTCGCCGCTTGCTGAAGCGCAACCTCCTGGCTCTCGTGGCTACTGAGGCTGCTGCAGGTCGACTCGGCGGTGTCGGACCTAACCGAGTCGCAGCTTCCGAGATTGGCAAACGCCGTATTATCCGCGAGCTTTATAACTTGTCCCCCGTTTACGACCGAATTAACCCCGCCCTGCACCTGCACCTGCATCTGCTGGTGATTGTGGTGGTGGTGGAGCTGTTGCTGTTGCTGCTGCTGCTGCTGATCATCCTGAGTATGTGGATGCTGTTGCTGCGGCTGTTGCTGCTGCTGCTGCTGCTGTTGCGGATGGTGCTCGTCCGAGACGAGAGGATTCTGGTAGAGCGCCAACCCGGTTCCGTTTTGCCTTACAAAGGCAACCTGGTGATTGGCATTGGCGTCACAGGCAGCCTCGAGTTCGGCTCCAGCGGCCGCAAACGCCCCGAGGCTTTTCTCATCGAGGGGAAATCCCAGAGATGCGGCATACACGCCGTTGACGGCGTACCCATTACAGCCCTCAAGCATGTCCTTGGAAAGTTTAAGAAGCTTAAGGTGCTCCTTGTCCTGCTCCGGCTCGTCATCCTGATAAATGATGTCGCCGTCGACGGCGGCCTCGAGCTGCGACACGACGAAGCTTCCGTCGTCAACGAGGTCGTCGTCCTCGGGCCCGAGGGATCGGACCGAGTCCTCGTCGCTGCCGCGGCTCGAGGTGCGCAACGGCTCCTGGGCCTCTATCTCGGAGCCGTGGAGCACGAAGTCGTGCCCCGTCGGCTCCTTGCCCAGAAATCCTGCTTGGGCCTTGTCCCCGAATACCTGGGGTAGGTGCAAGAACGCGGTTCCGTCGTCCTGCTGCTGCTGCTGCTGCTGCTGGTTATGCACGTGCTGGGCAGTAGTGACCTGTTGCTGGGCCTGCTGCTGCTGCTGCTGCTGATAACTAGCCAGTGCATTCTGCTGGTCGATGGCACTCGCGTAAGCCAAATTGTCACCCGCCACGTAGACTAGTACGCTATTTTGGTGCAGGGCCGCCTGTTGGTCCTGCAGACTCGGCTGCCTCGTGATCGAGGACAACTGCTGGGGCCGTTGGAGCGTCGGGCCTGAATGAGAGGCCGGCTGCTCAGGCTTGCCGGCCATGGTCCAGGTCCAGCAGGGCTCCAAGCCGCCTCGCCACCGACATCACTGGCACACACTGCCACCTCCGGAATTCGTACTCTAACAGCACCTGCGGCATCCTCTGCTGGACCGATGCCAACAGAAAAAAAAACCATTAATAAACAACCACTGCTTCTTTCCGTCTCTCTATATGTCTGCGTTATTCTCTCTCTCTCTCTCTCTCGGGGGGGGGGGATAAGTGTTATTAACCTGCAAGGCCACTTAGCTTACTCTTTCTTTCACTCTGTCTATACTCGTATCATAATTAATTACTTACTGAAGCTAAGTATTAAATAGTTTCAAAGGAAAGTTTCTATCTATCTCAGCCGCTCATTCGGATTTATCAAACGCGCAATGATACACAACAACTCCAATATCGCATTTTATCATCTACTATCATTATCGGCCGCCTTTATAAATTCCTTTTCCTACATCTATGTATCTTTAGAAATTCATTAATTATTATGTAATTATCGTTATTTACTTTTTGCAAACCGCTATTTCAAGCTTTAATCTACGTAGTATTTTATCTGCACGAAAATAAATTCATTCGCGTATAATAATCTTTTTATTCAATAAATTAAAAAAGAAAATTGCTTGCAAAGTTTAGTTTTCATGATATCTTATACTTAAAGTATTATATAATCAAAGTAACATAAATTAATCACGCTGTATTAATATTATTATCCGATAATTGAAATTCGAAAATTGCATACTCATTAAACAACAAATTATTTATTATCAATAATCGTTTTCTTTCAAACGTTGTCATTATTTATTAATAACCACTAATTATGCATAGCTCGTTTTTTTTTTTTGTTTTATACAATATACTGATATGTTAAAACAGCACTGACAAGTCGCGTTTAGAACGATACTAATCTCCTGATCTATTTTCTCAACACCTGTCAGTCATTAATTTTGAAATATTAAATTTACACAAATGTTAAAAAAAAACTGTTAATTTTGCGGAATTACATTTGAACTCAACGTTAATATTTAACCGAGTGCATTGAACCGTAGAAAATGTAATAAAACCAAACATATCAAAATCAAAGTAGTTAGGTATTTACCGAGCGCTATGACGAATATTTTTAGCGCACGCTTTAATTAACAATTCACTTTAGAATGAAATACAAGTTAATAAACGACTAGATAGAATTTCGTTATTAACGTTAATCGATAATGAGATTATATAATTTATGACGAAGAGTATTCAATGCCGTATTATTAATTCCAGTGAATATCACGGAGATTGAAAATAATGGGCTTCAGTCTATCTAAAGGATTAATTAATTGCAAAAGACAAAGGAAAATTTAGAGCAGAATGACCACGAGAATAACAATTATTATACAAATAATAAAGCCTACATCGAAGATACGATAATAATGGTAATAATATTAATTACAGAAATTGCACGAATAATGGGAATAATATTTATAAAAAAAAATAAAATAATAATAATAATAATAATAATAACAATAATAATAATAAGAGTACTGATGATGATGATGATAATAATACTAATAATACTAATACTAATAATAATAATAATAATAATAATAATGGTGTATATTACAACGATGATAATAATGGTAATGAGAAAAAAAGTTAGTAATTGTGACGTGGGTATGACAATAATCCTGGCTTTTCATTGCAAACTCTTGATCTTTACACAATCCTATTATCCTAGAATTTAATCTGCGATTTGCTTGTCCTCCAATCTAAACTGCGGAACTATTATCGCTGTTAACGTACAACAACATCCTGGGACCTTATTTTATAATTTCATCGTACACACACGCATATAACACGATAATTCTGATGCCTGTTTTTGTAAAACATACTTACAATGTTTCTCGATACTAATTTCCTATACTTACATTTTTATCTTACGTCAGCGCATATAATTGAAAAATTGTTATCAATTTAAATGATTTAATTCATTGCCTTTTTGCCATTATACTGCTTTGGACGTCAATCATGAGCCCGAGTATCGAATTATAATAAGTTGGTAGCTAATTTTTACGAATAATTATTCGATGCCGAATAACAAAACTCGAGGTAAAAGTAAAATCCAAATTGAAATTGTAATAATTTCACGTTTTTAATAAGATATCTATATGTTTTTGGTAATGTATGATCCGCAATGTTGAATATTTGAATATACAATACGTGATAAGTTAAGAAAGCCGATATCGCGCAAATTATTCGAATAAATTGATCGAATGAAGCTTCATGAATATTCAAATGACATATATAAATTTAAAGACAATTTAAACAGCTTAGATTCAATAATAACTGATATCATTGTTAAATAAGGTCTACCGTTCCGATTCTTTTTTCTTTTCTTTTTTCTTTTTTTCTCTCTTTTTTTTTCATACGCGGCCACGTTCGTTTTTGCTCACTTTTTTAAAGTTAAATGTCGATTTGAATTAGAACGGCCTTGACAGAAAAAAAATGGAATTAAAAACAAATTAGGAAGTAATATACGTAGAGCTTGGCTTATTTATATAGAATCGATAACATTAATTTAATGGTCATCATTAAACGGCTTGAATATAATTAGTCTCGAAAACAATGACCAATTTATTTAAAAGAACGTTGCCGACTTTTTTTAATATCCATTAAATATTTTCGTATTTTCGTATTCTCGTAATGTCATTAGTATTAAATTTTTCAATGCGAAATAAATAAAAAAGAAACTACATTAATGACGAAACTTTTAATAAGAATTACTACAATTTTCTTCAATAACAGAGCGGAGAGCACTTTCTATTTACGCAAAAAAAAAAACGTTAGAAAGACAAAATAACGTAAATCTATGAAAAAAAAGGGATTTTTCAAATCATGATAAATGAGGAAGCAAATTTTTCAAGCGAAATAGTGAATTTAAAATTACAAAATCATAAATCTGTTGCAAATCATTCGGGCGAAATGAAAGATTTGACAGATAAGAAGGAACAATGATTGTAATGTAATACACTATGATAAATAAATATTATTTCGAGTTTAACCGAAGAGAATTTTAATAATACCTGACGAGCGAAGCCGAACTAAAAAGAAATTTATTCGCTAAATTTACATGGCAGTAGCTATGTATAAACAGACTATTTAAAATTATAACGATGTCTCGTACTATTAAAAGTTTTATTAATTACGAATAACTTTGAGTGCACGAATGACATTAAATTTATTGTAAAGCGTTAATGTATGAAGGTAATGAATAGATTTAAAGAACATTTAATTTTTAAATAGGTTAGATTTAAATACGGTCAATGTCAGTATTTAAGAGCTTTAGAGCGCTGATCGTTGTTATTGTTATTGTTATTGTTATTGTTGTCGCAATGATAACCGAGAGAATTTATGTATCTTTTTGATCATACGGTGGTTATAATTAATCCAATAAGGATAGATATTTATTAATTCGGTGTTTACAAACAAATGCAGTTGATGCTCAGAGGCAGTAAAACCTAACCTATACTGAACCCAATTCAAACAGTTGGTTCTCTGTTTACGTAGTCTAATTATGATAAGTTACGTAGTCATATTGACATGAATGTATAATATATGTGCATGTAACGAGCTAAAAAATTTTCAGAGCTCGCAGAAGACCTCGACAATAATGTGCATCGGAGAAAATCGCTTAATCGTGAATAAAGTTATCGTTTGTCATTAAACCTAACCTCGACAGGATCTATCGTTCATCACAAGAGTTAAGGTACGTAAGGCAGGAAAATATAGGAAAAGTTGGTTAAGTTAAGTTTGCAGGTGTTGCAGGTGTTGCGAAAGGAGAGGGTGAGTTTTGAATCCTCGATGTCTTACCTGATACGTAGTGGCGTCGATCTTTCTTCGGATGCATAAGTGCAGGATCTGCCGCGGGTCGCGAATCCCATTGACATTCAAAAGCGCGCACCGCACCGAACCGCGCGACTACGATGCAACGATAACGAAGACGGGAACGGGGATGTTGACGAGGACGACAACGGCTGCGGTTGCGGCTGCGTCTGCGGTGATGATGACGACGACGACGACGACGACGACGACGACGACGAGGTAGACGACGAGGTAAACGACGAGGTAAACGACGAGGTAAACGACGAACGAGGTGTACGGGAACGGGGACGGTAACGGCGACTTAACCGAAAAAACAACGATTAAAATAATAATTAATTAAAGCACTACCGCGTACTCGATAAACCCGCACTGCCACTTCTCTATTCTTCTTCGTTTAAAATTTTATCCAGATGCATTCAATAAAGGCGTAAACAAAATGATAAAACGAACCACACACTTTCCTTTAACACTTCCTCGGGGATCCTTAATATATATATCTCTCTCTCTCTCTCATCTTATTCTTCTCCGAGTATTTGGAGGTTATGCACGTCGGGACGGTCAGATATTTTATTCATTATTTTCTTATTCTTTCATAATTTTCATTATTTTATAAGATTACAGAATGATCACACACATACACAATGAGCACACGCGCGCGCGGTATACCAAAGGCGCACGGCTGGCCTATGCGCGAGAGATCGAGAGAGGGGCAGGGTGACGGGGTTCGTCCAAGGGTAGATGAGGTGATCGCTGGATCGTGGTAGGGGTTATTTGGGGGGAGGAGAAGAATGAGAGGGTAGGGGGACCGTTCGCGGATAGGGTGCTCGCGCGTGTTTTGTATTTTGGAGCGCGTTAGTGCGTGCGCCACGGCAGTGTCTCTGTCTGCTGTCCGTCGGTGTGAATGCAACTGGGCGACGAGCAGCTGTGTGCGTTGGTGCTCTCTGTCGGTGCGAGCGGGCTCGTTCAGCTTGGCGGGGGAAGGGGCGGGCCGGGCAGAGAGGCGCGTTGGAGGGGTGCGAGGCAGGATAGAGAGTACGTGTAGGAAAGTCCCGCTCTCTCTCTCTCTCTCTCTCTTCTTTCTTCGACTTTATTTTTAGGTTAAGAAAAACAAAAGTGCCAGTCGCGACGAGTCGAGTCGCTTCCTCTCCTCTTCGCTCCGGCGATTATCATCCGCGACAGCGAGACGTAATAATTAGGGCCCGAGCACGCGCGCATCAACCCGTACGTCTGCGTACAGGTTATAAAACACAATTGGCGCGCTCGGTCTCGGCAGCGGTGCTACTGATGGATTTTCTAATCGAGGAATTTTCTAAATGACTGCCGGCGACGACGATGATGACGACGTTGCCGAAGAGAAGGACGACGTCGTGGATGAGCAAGAGGAGGAGGAGGAGGAGGTTGAATTTTAACGGACGAGCGACCGGGAAGAGGGCAACTGGGGGTCCGATTGTTCTCGGGCCCGAGAGAGAGAGAGACCTGGGTCGCGCGCACTCGACAGGATCCACAGTTCACAGCGAGAGTTCTTGAGGAGAGCCTCGAAGGACGATGAGGAGGAACGACGAGAGGAGCCTTCCTCCGGTGCGTCAGATCGGCTGGGCCTCGACGAGGAGGAGCCACGTCGTAAGAAGTCTGCTGCTGCTGAGTACCGCTGATACCTTCCGCGAATGGAGGGGGGGGCCTGGACGGGGCCCTACCTCCCACCTCCTAGCACCGGTCCCTGCTCCGTGATGATGATGGCGAGGTCGAGACTTGCGGAGGCCCGGAACGAGCAACAAGCAGCACCGTCCGTCATTTATTCGTAGCTCGCAGCAGTGCTCCTCCGGCACACGCAGCGCGTCGTGTCTGTATACAGTCTGGCGGCGCTGCTCCGTCGAGCGCCGGCCAAACTTGAAAGCTACTCCCCTCGTCTCACCTCACCTCGCCCATAAACCTTGCCGCGCCGCGCCGCTCCACGCGCTACGCTCGCTCGCTCTCTCTCTCTCTCTCTCTCTCTCTCTCTTTCGCTCTCTTAGTCTCGCACTCGTGTTCACTCGCTGTCTCCGTCTCCGTTTCTCTGGCAGCGGGGACTCGCCGCCGTAGGGTACGTGCACTCCCGGCCTCGGATCGACTGCGCGCGCGTTTATCCAACCCGCGTGTCCATGTGTATTATTATTTATTATTTATTATTTATTACTTATTATTTATTATTTATTATATACTATATATTATATATTATATATTATTTATTTATTATTGTTGTTGTTTTTGTTATTGTTATGCAAGCGTGCGTGCGTGCGCGAAGTTGCGGGCAGTCTCGGAGAGTGTCGGGGCAGCCGGTGCCGAGGTTACGACTGCCGCTTAAGCCAGTGTCCAGGAGGCGCGCTCTTAGCTACGACTTAGTACGGGTATGCGGAGCGGGGCGCGATCGAGGGACACGGACACTTTGTTATTCGCAGGTCCGGCGTAAGCGAGAAAGCGCGTGAGCTCTCGAGCCTCGGCTCGTTTTCTTCAAAACTGCGCCGTCTCGTCTCGGCGAGAATCTCCTTGCCGCCGCGCAAGCCTCCCTCTCTCCTCACCGCCGGCGCTCATTCTCTCTCTCGCGCATACTCTTTTCGGCTCGGGGAGTAGCGCGGCGGCCACGGGGAGCCCGAGGGACCGAGCGAGAGAGACCGCGAGCGGGACGGGGCGAGTCGGAGCGAGACGGAGCGACTGCTACGAATCGAGCCTACGCGCGTGTGCTTCTTCTCTCCTCTCCTCCTCGCGCCGGCAGTTCTCTCTCTCTCTCTCTCTCTCTCGCGCGCCCGCTCGGCAGCCAGCTTGCCAGGCTTATTGGTACCGGCGCCGATGTTCCTCGTCGTGTCGTATTCACGTCGTCGGCGACGCGCTGGTATGATGGTCGCGGCGTTGGTAGTGGTGATGACGGTGGTAACGGCGCGGCGGTGGAGGTGGCAGTAGCGGTCGTGGCAGCGGTGGTGGTGGTCGTCGCGGCGATGGTGGTGGTGGAAGAGTCAACGGCGGGGACGGCCACTGTAAAGGCAATAGTTGTAGTAGTGGTAGTAGTGGCAGCCGCCGAGTGTCCGAGCTGCAATGGGGATATGTATCGGAAAAATATGGCTCCCTCTGCATTCCCAGAAAGCACCGCGACATATGTTCCTCTCTCGCTCTTTCTTCCCCTCTATATCAGGCACTTTATCAACCGCGCCACCACATGACAACGTAGACGACGACGACGACGACGACGACGACGACGGCTACGAAGACAATGACGTTTCTACCGCTGCTTGCCATTACAGTCATAATGACAATGGCAATGGCAATGACAATAACAACGACAAAGACAACGACAACGACGATGAAAACATCAATGATGATGATGATGATGATGATGATGGTTATAACAACGTTGATCGGGACTCGCTTGATACCGAATTTCACCTTTATTCGGCTGGGCCCCGCGCAATCGGAGCTTCCGGAGGGGGAAAACACGCGCTGGCTGGCTGCTAACCCCCTCCCGCACCTCGGTCATCCCTCGCTCCCCCGTGGCCAACGGTCCTCGTCGTTCTCTCTCGCTCCCTCCCTACCACCACGGATCGCGGTCTCCCTCTCGTCCCAACGACCTACCATCGGCAATTTTTCCCTTCCCCTCGGGAGCGATCGGCCCCCACCAACGGGTTCCTGGCAGCCGCCGTGAGCGCGGGCTCGTCGCGTATGGCGACCGGGCCAGTGACGCGTCACCCGACTGCCGGGAATGTGGCCGTTAATACGTCGGCCGTCACCATTACCGAGTCAATCCCGTCAGAAAGCAGGAGTAAGGACGCGAAAGAGACGACTGGTACTTACGGCAGAAGGCGGGAAGTAGCGTCCGACAAAGCTTTTGAATTCTCTTTGAGTAGTCACGTGCACGGCCGCAAATATAATAAGCCCCATCCCTACCCTAATCAGCTGTTACTTAATAATAACCCTCGCCCTTATCCTTAAAACTTATCGGCTCGGCACCCCAATAACCATCCGAGTCCCATCGCACATTATCGCCATTTACTCGGCTCAGATTACCTTATATCCCTGAAGATAAGGACACTCCTCTAGCAGTGACAACTCATTTTCCCTTAATTCGACCCCCTCGATAGTATTGCGCCGTCCGACCCTTTCCCCCAGTCAGTAAATCGGCTAGAGTTACCCGTTCTCTCTCTCTCTCTCTCTCTCTCTTATCGCGCGGGTTAAATTCCCCAGGTCTCACGAAACCTCCCGCCAAAAGCCGACGACGAATCTGCAGTCGGGCCTGCAGTTGAAATTTACTCGGATTCGTGACTTCGGCCACGGCCGTAGAGCCCTAATAACCGAGGATAATGATAATGACAGTAATAATAGCCGGGGCGGCTCGAACCTCCGGAATTCGTAATAGCCGCTAATCTAATAAGGGAGAGAGGGATAGCCGGACCTCGGACCTCGGACCTCGTTCCCGCCTCGTTGCCGCCAATTCCAACGAAAGTCTGTTGATGGGCCGCCGAGGAGCAAAAGAGCGGGAGGAGGAGAGGGCGCTCGCCAAAGGTGTTTCGCCCCGGATTCGCTTTCACGCGTCGTAATGGACCGTCGGGTTACACGAGCGCCCTCTGGCAGGGTCTCGCGAGACTCGGCCGACCTGGTGGGAATTCGGCGGTACTGATGGCCAGTTGGCGACGAGGAATCGCGGGGCCGGGCGGAGAGACGGTAGTACCCGTCCATCCTCGTTCCGTCGGTCCTTCCTCCCCCCCCTCAATCAACCGACTCGCGGACCGGCATGAGTAGAGTAACATTTGCGCGAAGGCGCGCGAGTGCGGCCGCTAAAATAATGAGTCCCGACAACAATAGAGTCAGCACCTAACGGAGATGAATAGAGACGGTCCCCGGAGGTTTAGTCCGCTTCTGGAATAACCTGCTCTCTCTCTCTCTCTCTCTCTCTCTCTCTCTCTCTCTCTGCGTTCCTTCACAGCTCACGCGTAGACGCGACCCTGCTACTCTCCTGACAAATTGCACCGCAATTATAACGACGACTGGATGGATTTAGATTGCTGCTCGTCGGCGCGTCAGCGACGTTGGCGGGGTAGGGGAACACCATGGAGTTTGACTCGCCGATGAATTCGTAGAGTCGAGTCCTCTCTGCCCCTCGACCCACATTCTCCAAGAATCGCCCCTTTGTCGGCCTCGTTGAACCTTCGCGCGTCCTCGTCGTCGTCGTCGTCATCGTTGTTGTTGTTGTTGTTGTTGTCGTTATTATGGCAGAGGTACGGTTAATTAGGGAGGGAGCGACGGAAGCGTTCGGATGTCCTCAGAATGTGGGTACGCGGGCGGGTAGACGCGACCGTAGATAGTAGTAGCGAGTAGTAGTAGTAGTAGTAGTAGTAGTAGTAGTAGTAGTAGTAGTAGTAGTAGTAGTAGTAGTAGTAGTAGTAGTAGTAGTAGTAGTGTAGTAGTAGCGAGTAGTAGTAGTAGTAGTAGTAGCAGTGGCAGTAGCAGTAACAGTAGCAGTAATAGGAGTAGTAAGAGCAGTAGTAGTCGTCGACAGGGTGGATAACTTTGGCAGCAACGGTCCGATCTTAATTCCGGCAGGGAGCGGCGTTACCGACTGGGCAACGAATAGGTAGATCCCTCGGGGTCTGCCATTTCGCAGGGCAAGATTGAAGTTTCGTGAATACGGCCATTATCCAATATGTCCGCGTTGATCATCGGCAAGTGGAAAGCATCGCCGGTATTTCACCATGGGGTAAAATACTTGGGGAGCAGTCGTGCTTCTCCCAGCGGACGCTGCGTGTATAAACGTTCTTTGGAAAAATGGCGGGTTGGTGTCCTGATTCGGACGACGACGACGAGCTCCTTAATCTCAATCTCTTTGCTCGGAAATCATTTGGATTTCAAGGCTTTTCTCAGGAAAAAGAGAATACCTTGAAAAATATCGTCAAAGTGCGCATTTTCGTTTGCTTTCTCTTTCCAAATTTAAATACTTTTAATATCAATGATATCTCTCTCTCTCTCTCTCTCTCTCTCTCTCCTATTCACCCTCTTTACTTCATTTAACATTTTCCTCTATTTTCTATTCCCGTTACATGTACTATTGTGTATTTTCTTCCAATACTGCACTCGTATCCTAATACTCCAATTGCTTCCGATTTTTTACGGCCAAGTATTTATGTTATGACCGTTTGTTTTCAGCATTTTGGAGCAACGTGTGATAACTATCCAAAGTACGTCTTTACTAGTGTTGAATATTATAATTCGTTAATAAATAGGAGCATCCCATTGTACAATGTCGCCTTCTTCCGCGATTGCGTCGATGCCAACAGATATTTAAATATAGAGCAGTACAGGTAAGGGATTTTCATGAATTGCATTTCATTTATAAGCAGCCCACTTATTTTAATACATGCAGACTGAAAACTTGTTTGTTGTGTATGAAATATTGTAGGTTTGGTGGCAAGCATCAAGAAAAGAAGGAATTTCGTGATTTTGATCCGTGCTGTGCAAAGTTGGTATTAATTTCTCTTTAAACATCTAAATTTGTAAATTATGAAAGAAAAAAAACATATTAAATTGCAGTTTTCACAATGGCCAAGAGGCTTGCATCGTTTGTGACCCAGATTTTCAGCCGGAGGACAGGATAGTCAAGGGAAAAAATAGACTGTCAAAGAAAAATGTGAAAGACAAAGCCAGAGAGTAAGTATTGCCTATACAGCTTTTTAGAGAATAGGAGAAATTAAGAGCTGGACTCATTGTATAATTATCAATTACAGGACCGATCAATCAAAGAGAATACAGACCAAAAAGAAGATTCGACTGAGCAACTTATGTACAATTCCCTACTGGTACGCATCATCTATCATTAACAAATCCAATTTAATTTTCTGCTTAAAGCTTATTTTCATAACATTTGATTTACATAATTCTATATGATTCTAGTACTGTCAGTTCTGATCCACATGAAAAGCATCCAAGAAAGAAGTGAGTAGATAATGTTTATAATGTCAATGAAACACAAAACGGTTTCGATAAAACATACTTTTTTGCAGAACGGTTTGGGAACCTTGGGAGTGTCGACTTATTTTAGATTATATTATATGTAATGAACAATTCTTTTGGGTGAAAAGTCCCAGCCTATATAGACGTATATTTTCAGAGGGTGTACGTATATAAGCCTATTTGACTTATTTAAAAAAAAACATATGTACTTGAGGTACTTTTGTGTATAACGCGTGATACTTTATTTACAGTTTTTAACGCACAGAACGCCAGAATCGATGAGAGTATATTTTCGTACAAATATTTTAAAATGCATCGAATCCTATGATTTGCCAGAGTACGCCTTGAAGAAATTACAGAGAATCCGGGTACGTAGTTACTTACTCGTTTAATTGAACCGAGGAATGAATTTAACGAAAGGCTTGATTTCAGAAAGCGGACAAGCCGAGCCGAATAGGCAGAAGATTGGCCTTGTTGCGTAAAAAAAAACTTTTGAAAAGGAATAAGGAGAGGGAAAAGTTGAAAAAGAAATTAAAAATGAGCGAGAAGAAATTATGATTAGAAAAATGATTTATAGTATTGGCAGTGCTATATCCGCCAATTATAAATATGCATCTTTATATATTTTTCGATGATTTTATTTATGTACTTATATATATATATATATTGTTAGTGGCGCAAGCCGTGTGAAAGCGGCGGGGGGGGGGTTAATAGGAAAGAGTACGAACGGTACCGACTGAGGAGAAGAAAGGAACTGAGAATAAAAATTTGTGGTTCCGACACAAGTTTGGTTGGTATGATCATCGGTGTACATATGTATGAATCGTAAGGATAATATTATATGATAAGGACCAGAGGACATTGATTATAATGAGAGAGTAGTGCGCGCATGTATACGCGAACAAGCTACGAATACATGTGCGCTTGCCTGTAAAAAGTATATTTTTGATAATTTTTAATAAACGATGATGATTTATAAAAATAAAGAGAAGACAGATAGCGTATGTTTTATTGTATCCATTGGATGGATGTGTTTAGTTGATGTAGAGAGAAGGTTGGCGGTTCCCAAGCCAACGGCAAGGGTAGGAAGGTGGTAAGTAGGTAGGTAGGTAGGTAGTTAGTTAGTTAGGTCGATCGGTCGGTCGGTAAGGGCGATTCGTGTCGCGGGTGCCGGTGCCAGGGGAAACGGCACCGTTTTCCCGCGGCGAAGGCAGAGGGTGGGGGGGGGCCAGGCTCCAAGGGAATGGCCGTGGCACTGATTGGCTGGCGCGCGGCCCTCTGCGCGTGAACACGAGTCGGTCCGACGAAGCTTCTCGAACGAAATCGAACTGCAATACCGCAGGAGCATATCTTTGTGGCAGCCGTAGGAGCAGCAGCAGCAGCAGCAGCATCGAGAGCAAGAGCAGGAGTATCAGTAGCAGCAGTCGTGTCGAGTCGCGCGAATTTTCAGCCTCGGTAAGACGAGCAGTAATCGCGGGTGACGTTAACCTCGGGCGCCTCCTCCATTGACTCTCTCTCTTTCCCCGTGCGGGACTCTCCCAAGATCCTTCGATCCAAGCTCGGCCAGAGCTCCACGCCGGCTAAAGAGCTGACGTTCGCTTAACAGGTAATTATGCAATTCCGGCCGAGAATTCCGCCTGCCCTGGTGGCACGGCGCACTACGGCTTGTGCTTTTCCTAGCCCTTCATCCGCAACCTCGTCGCTGGACAAAGAAACCGAAGGACGGATGGACGGATCGCGAGTCTCCCCGCATTATATTCTCCCAGATCGTCTCGAGAGCTTGCCTCCGCGATACGATTATGATGCTGCTGGGCAACGAGGGGGAGGGATCGCTCGGTCCTCGTCCTCCTCCTCGTTGTAGTCGTCGTCGTCGTCGTCGTCGTCGTCGTCGTCGTCGGTCGCGATCGATCCTACGAGCGCAAGAGGCCGAAGACAACGAAGTGGGTTGCAATTGCTGCTGCTCTGATCAAACGGACGAGGCATTAGCTCCTTACTTCTCGCTCGCTTACGCGGACCGTCGGACCTCGTGTCTAGCTAAAAAGCGAGTAGTCACGCTCTTCCGTAACCACGCGAGTCGCGCTTTTCTCGATAATTCGATCGAATAATCAACGATCCACGCCCATCCTCCGGGCTAAGTCTTCACATTTTTGCCGTATTCTCGGTAAGAAGAGGAGTCATCTGCACCTGGTGCAGCTGCTGCTGAGCCATTTAAAATGGAATCGCTCTCATTATCTCTCTCTCTCTCTCTCTCTCATACACACACACACACACGTTCGTTCGTTCGTTCGTTCGTTCGTTCGTTCCTTCATGCTTTAGTCGTCGTCGTCGTCGTTGTCTTCCCTTCTCTTCCCTTCCCTCCCCTTTCCTACCCGTACCACACCGTCTCCGTAGCAATGGAGGCGTTTTTCACCGACACGGCATTACCGGGCATTTTTCTTCGGCTTCGTACGCATCGCGAGATTTCTCCATTGTATAAAACTGCCGTCATCGTCGTTGCCGTCGTCGTCACCGTCACCGTCACCGTCGACGTCGACGTCCTGGCTTATCCAGAATTTTCTAATCGCCTGCGGTTTTAAAAAGCCCAGTGTCCGGATGCTAAAATCAAAAAGCCCGCGATATGGAGAACAGTCTAGAAACGGATAAATATTGCCTCGCTTACCTCGAGGCTAAAAAGTAATGGCATTTTTGAGATAGAGAGAGAGAGAGAGAGAGAGAGAGAAAGAAAGTCTCTGCGAATGAGTGATGAGAACGCGAATGTAAGAGAGACGAAGAGTTGTAATACGGAGACATTATCGAGACAGGAAAGCCCGAGAAAGTCGCCGCTTCCCTCCGTCGACTCTTCGGCAGAGCGAGCCAAGTAAACTTGCTCGTCGTTTTCTCGTAGCCGACATACGAGTCTGCCATATATACGTCATATAGGGGCTTCGGCCGCTCGCTCGCTTCCGTCGCCCGAAAATTTTCATTTCTTCGCCTAGAGAGAGACGTTGCGCACGCACACACACACACACACGCGCTGGCACTCTTTGCGGTACATTTTTGGCCTTTTGACCTCGTACTAATAGACGCGAGCGATTCTACCAATACACAAGGACAGAGCTGTGCCACACGAGCCTATCCGATGATCTCCTCATCTTACTTAATGATCCCTAAATATTATTAATACGATCGGCAGTTACTTGTGTATGTACACATACATGTGGCTAGTTACACAAGGCTGTTGTCCGAGCCCTCCTTTCATTTTTCAACAAAACTACTTATCCACCATTCCTCAACCCTTTCAGCGCTTATTTATTCCGGTTTTATTTTATTAAAAAATATATAATCTGGAACAAAGAAAATTTTTTCTCCGCCCTATCTTCCCTGTAAATCCCATCTTGGCAACATAACTTTCAAGTATTACATAAATTTACTTAGATTATATAAAAGATTATCTTGGCATGTGAATGTAAATGTCTACAACTTTATTATAGCTGCATCATGATAACCACATCGTGTGCAATATCCAAGTTGAATAATGCATTCCCAATGCGCACAATGCTCCTCGTTACATTTGATTCACCAAAGCAAATAAGGATTTATAATTTTAAAATGATAAGATTGATAAAGAAGAATCTTATTGCGTTTGTTTCAGAAAGCTGTTCTGATATATAATTGTCTTTTGACTGATAAATTCCATTGAACTGTATCACATTCAATCAAAGTGAATTATTCGGAGAACATGGTTAAAGAAACCACCTTCTATGATGTCCTGGGTGTTAAACCCGGGTGTACGCCGGAAGACCTGAAAAGAGCTTACAGGAAACTTGCTCTAAAATATCATCCTGATAAAAATCCTAATGAAGGAGAAAGGGTTAGTATCCAGATATCTTCTATTCCTAAACGTATTAGATTTTAATTCAATAATAATTAGAATGCTAAGTATATTTATAAAAGCCTTTATCGTTATACTAAAATATGCTAATTAAAATGTTAAAATATAAATATTCATAGTCTCGACGCTCCTAATACACTTTTTTTCTAAATACAATAATGGTTTCCATGTTTTTTTTTTTTATTTTTTAATGTTGAATCAAGCCTTCTATTTTCCGTGTACACTTTAACTTATATTCAATTGAAATGTAAATTACGTTGATCTATTTTTGGATGGATACTCATTCTGGAAGCAAAAAATTTATTAGAATAAATACATGCGAAGGAATCTTTTTTATATATTATTATTATATTAAGTAATGTAAGAAGATATTGCTACAAACGACAATGTTAATATGCAATTAATTTATTTAAATTTAGTCTTGAAATTACAAGAAAGAAAAAATGAAAAAGCTTATACTTATTAAATTGCACTTGTTCTTTTATTTTATTTAAGTATAGCCTAATGTAATCCATAATTGCTTTACTAAATAAAACTAAAATTTAATACGAAATACAAAAGCTTACTGAACGCCTTAAATGCATAATGTTGCAGTTTAAACAAATATCACAAGCATATGAGGTTCTCTCGAATCCAGAGAAAAAAAAGATTTATGATGCTGGTGGTGAGCAAGCTCTCAAAGAGGGTGGTATAAGCACTGGTGCCTCTGCCCCTCTGGACATCTTTGATATGATCTTTGGTGACGGGCGTAGGAAGCGAAGAGCTCGCGACGTTGTACATCATCTTTCAGTTTCTCTGGAGGATCTTTATAAGGGTACTATGCGCAAATTGGCTGTGCAAAAGAATATCCTTTGTGAGAAGTGTGAAGGCATTGGTGGTAAAAAAGATTCAGTGGAGTCATGCAGGATGTGCGACGGCATGGGTTACAAGGTTCAGATTCAACAGTTAGCTCCAGGCATGATGCAGGAATATCGCAGCACTTGTACTAAGTGCAAAGGTCAGGGTGATTACATCAAAATAAGAGACCGCTGTCCTTCGTGTCAAGGCAAGAAAACTATTAGAGACAGAAAAATACTGGAAGTATACATTGACAAGGGTATGATGCACGCTGAGAGAATTACGTTTACCGGTCAAGGTGACCAGGAACCTAATAGAGAGCCCGGAAATGTTTTAATTATTTTGGAACAGAAGGAACACGATGTTTTCTTGTAAGTCAGCTCAAAATATACTTTTTTAAATCAATTCCTATAATGTTTCTAATATGATTAAATTTTATATTACCTATAAATATATATATAACAATTTTAAAAATATTAAAATGTAAAAAATAATATACCTTTATAACCGCATGTAAATTACTAATTCTATAAATTATTTATATATTGATTTCATAAGAACATTGAAAATTAAAAACTTACTTTTGTCGATTATTACTTTCTTCGTATGCAAATCAGTATCAAGAAGGAGAACCTTTATTTAAAATAAGGAATAAATATTTAATTAATTTAAATAATTTAATATTAATAGTAAAGTAAGCATTTAAATATAAATGCCAACGTTTTGATATTATGTAATATGCACATTTGAGATCTTTATTTCGTTGAAAATTAATGCAGAATGCCTGTTCCAATGTTTTTTAATTCGTTGTTTTTACTTACTTATAACATTATCATAGTAATTATGGAATGTGGTTTGGAAACTGATTTGGAACTGGATTTAACCAATATAATTTTAGGCCTTAAAAATACATTATAATTTATAAAAAAAATTCTATGCAATCGATTTGTATTTTGTTTTAACCGTTTCCGTGTAAAGTCTGTATATCAGTACAAACAATAAAGCTCGGATATATTAGGTTTATTTAGTATATTATTATTATTAACTGACATTATATAACCTTTATGCGTACATACGTGTGCAATTGATGTGATACGGCTTAGCTCAATATTAGGGAAGTAGACAATCAATAACAATAGCAATAGCAATAATTGCTGTACAATGATAATTAATGGCCGAGGTGTAATATAAATAAAGTTGCTGGCAGTGACTCAATGTCTCTTGGTTTGAATTTTCTGAACAGGCGATCCGGTAATGATCTCAAAATGGCAATAAACCTACAGCTAGTCGAGGCTCTCTGCGGTTTCCAGAAGGTCGTTCAGACGTTGGATCAGCGGGACCTTGTGGTGACGTCCCCGCCCGGCCAGGTGGTCAGGGACGGAGAGATAAAGTGCATCCCAGGCGAGGGTATGCCAGTGCACAAGGATCCGTTCACCAAGGGCCGTCTGGTCATTCAGTTCAGGGTCAACGTCCCAATGACCATCGACCCATCTATCATTCCTACGCTTGAGCAATGCCTGCCACCAAGGGAAGAGGTCATTGTGCCCTACGGCGCAGAGGAGTGCACGCTGATGAGCCTCGATACCGATTACGAGGACAGGGAAAAGGACGTGCACGAGGACGACGAGAGTGGCTCATCACGAGTTAAGTGCGCCACGAATTAATGGGGCCAAACGACGCGACCAACACTCTTCTACCCCTCCAACACTGCTCATCTCACTCACGTTGTACAAGAGTTACGATTATTATCATGATGATGATGAAAACGATGATGACAGGATTATTCGAGCTGTTTAAGGACCGAGTAGAAATTTCGTTATGATATGATGGCGTACGACACTTATCGACAGGTTATGTTTAGGGCTCTTGAGTGCGAAATTACCATTTTCGTTTTGCGTGAAATTGCTTGTTTATATTCAAACCGGGGAATCGCGAAGGAGGAGGGGGTGGCAAGTAGGAGTTTTCAGATGGATGCTTTAGTGATATACTCTGCTCATTCCGTCGTGTTCTCATAGACTGAAGGTCCTTAATGTCTGTGCTTGAATGAAAGATTTTTATATACAGATATGTTGAAAATGCGATGTTACTCCTTGAGAAAGAAGTATTGTAAAAAAGAAAAAAAAATTGTTTGTATACAATAAGTACATAATTAAAAAAAAAAAAAAACAAAAATATACATATATAAACAAAAAAAAAACTTGATCTACTATCTACTACGCTGTACATTCTTAATAGTGATTTTTTTTTTATTTATTGTTTTTTTTTTCTTTTTTCTTTTCCTACACTTTTCAAAACGAAAACGGTAATTTCGGGGGAAGAGCTTAAGAAGACTTGCTTGTAACTTGGTCAATCTATGATAACTGATTTGATAAAATCTTAATAAAAAAAAAACACTGGAGTTTGTGAACCTATAACCTCATTGAAACCAAACTTTTATAACCGTCAGTTCGCTATAGTTGAATACGTATTTATAGATGTTACTTTCATTACGTTGCTGAATAAAAATAATCATATTAGAGATAAAAACAAAAACAAAAACAAAAAAAAAAATGTTCGGCGAGAGTGAAAGTAAAGAGAAAAAAAAACTATAGAAAAACAAAAAAGCAAGAAGAAGAAATAAGTGAATCATGTTTGTAATGTGATTAGCTACTATATAATCCTGGATCCAATCGAAGCATAGCTAGACGATCATTAAAATAATAAAGAATAAGGGAGGAAATGTTTTTAGCGTTTCTTTTTAAACTCAAAAAACTTAATAAATAGGTCGTGTTGAAGCGAGATAAACAAATTTCTACTTGGGAAGGAACAAAGACAACAATTAGTCAAATTTCTTCATCACACGTATATAAAGAAACGCACGTACACAATATGCATTGAATCATTTTCGATTTTTTTTTCTCTCATTTATTACGGACAGATACTTTCGCCGATATCGACGACGTCTCATGAATTAATTTATTTATCTCCCTGTCGGAAAATCGTTCTGTCGATCTTTTGTAATCTTTTAATCGTCCGAAACACGAGCATATTTTTAAATTTATAATTTATAAAACTTGGAGCTTTTTATCCATACGATAAATAAATTTAGTTTCTTTTTAATAATTATGTTGTTATGTTATCGTGAATACGACATTGGTCTCCTGAAACCTGGTTTTTATAAATTACCCAAACGGAAACGGAAGTAAAAGGGAAAATGTGTAACTAACTGTAATAAACGCAAGCCTTCTATATCTATGATATTTCTTTTTCAATTTCAATCACTACATAATAAATATCTTACGAGAATTTACAATCCATATATACTACAGTCTTACAACAAGTTATATTAGAAAAATGGCGATAGCAAATACATTTCGATAATCATTATTATTATTAATTATTAATTATTATTAATGTTATTATTACGTATAAGAGTTGAAGCTATTTTTCATTAAAGATAGCCTTTTAGTTAATTATGTTAATTCTCGATGACATCTCTCGTTTTTTTCTTGACTGACATTCGATACAACAACAAGTTCTTCGCACTTGTCTGGTAAAAATGTAGACGTGGAGTAAAGGACAATTGTAAAAACTGCCGAGCGTGCTGTGTGTGACCACATTTGTGCTAAGCAATAATAATCGAAGGGCTCTACCGTAACAAACAATATCTCATGTGTAAACACTGCCGTCTCTAATACTACCATAACAGCATATCTGAAGTAATAATATAAACGAGTGAACATTGTCGACAACAAAATTTCCAAATATACAGAGAAAACTCTTATTCTTAACTTTTTTCTCTCTCTCTCTCTCTCTCTTTTTCTAAATATATTCGCCTTGATTATTTTTTTTATGTATTTCAACATTTACTGCCAATTATTTTCGTATCGAAAAATCAACAACAACAAATATATATATATACATAAAAATGAGTGTTACGTAATAGGTGTCAAAATTAATTATTCCGCAATTAGGTATCTGAAATCAATTTTGTAGAACGTAAATTCATGACGAGAGAAGAAGAAAACGGTGTATATATATATATACAATAGAAATAGAAAAAGAAGAAAAAGCAAATAAAAACTGTATACTTAAAATAATAATTTTGTTTTACCTATATTCTTTATATTCTTTATTGTTGCCTGAGGGAGGATTTTCACATGTAAATCATAAATAATAATAATAATAAATAAGAAGAAGCAGGAGGAGGAGTAGGAGGGTTTATTAACGATTAATAACAAATTTTTACATACTAAGGTTCAAGCACTGAATGCTGGAAGCGTCTCCATTGTACCTATTGATGTGCCTAAGTAAATTAAGTTTTGATTGTTTGCTGTGAGTCTTGTGCAACTCGTTGAGTATGCACATGTTGGAAAGGACGACTTCCTGCAAGTTCTTGACCGCAGGATTCGGGCCGGCGAGCATCCTCTCCATGAGCTCGACGGCGGCCTGGAGCTTGCCCGTGTAAAGCAAGCAGACTGCGACGTTATTGACGAGCATGACGTTCGTCCTGTCGAGGTCCAGTGCCGCGTTGAAGTAGCCCAGAGCGTCTTGAAAGTTATTCTGGGCGACCGCGATGAGGGCCCTGTTCACCAGGTCCTTCACGCCCTCCTTTTTCTTAACCTCCTTAGGCCGGCAGGTGCCGAACTTGCCCTCGGCGGCTGTGACGTCCCCCAAGGTCAGGTAGATCCTACCTATGGCCGAATTCAGAACCTCGACCTGGGGCCTCTTCCAATCGTTTGAGGCCAGCAGCTGCTCCAGCACCTCCGTCGCGAGGATGTAATTCTTTAGGGAGAAGGCGCAGTTTACTATAGAGACGAGGGTTCTGCATTTCCGTCCCCTCCACAGCCTCAACGAGTCCGCCTTCTCCTCGGCGTTGAACTTGGCTACCTCGCCCTCCTCGGACAGGCCGTTCTCCAGGTTCCGTATGATTTTCTTCACCGTCGCGAGGACCGCGTACAAGTTGTCGATGGCGCGCTTTCCCTTTCCAAAGTAGACGGGGATCTCGGCGAGTAGGAGCCGGAAGGAGAAGGACGCCATCGAGCCGGGCCTCGTGCCGTAGAGATCCGGGTAAAATATAAAGTAGATGTCCGGCTTGTCGAGATTGTGGAAGGGCGTCGCTTCGGCCTCGAGGATCTCCGTCTGCTTTAATTTCGTCAGCAGGGACAACCTGGTGAACCACAACTGGAGCGAGTGGGGCGTGTGCTTACTCGGCTGATTTATCTTCCCGTAACCTTGACCGTAGACCGCCAGCAGTCTGCCGGACAAATTCACCGCGGCTCTGTAGCATTTATCCTTGATCAAGGATCTCAGGCCTCTTTCATCCTGTAAAGCATATGTAAATTATTACTCTGATAATGATAGTGTACATCTACTCTTAAAAAAAGGTATTCGATACAAGATGTGGCTTTAAGTCTCATGCCTGTAAGCTATGAAGACCTATGAGGTAGTAAGGAAGAGGTGACGTTGCATGACTCAATTACCTGCGTTACATCTGATATAGTTGAAACTGTCCTATTTATTGCTTCTTCTTCGCCTAAAAAGTGAATCGCTGCTTCTTTTACAGGATCTGACATGTCTTCGGCTAATGCTAGCCCTGGCATTGTCAGGTTTTCTCTGTCAATCTGACTGCCAGGATGAGTCAGATTTGCTATGGTATGCAGTATTGTGCAAGTATTATCAGAGGGGATCCATGCATTCCGGTGAAAATCGTTGACAGATATATGCTCATTGGATTGGTCTTCGAACAAAGAATCATTTTCAAAAATGTTACCCGAAGGAGCCCCAGGTGGCATATTATATTTAGAACTGTTCATTGAGAATATATCTGATTTATTGGATGAAACAATTTCATCAAATATAGTTGGTTTACTGCTGTCAAAGTATCTACAAAGATTTGCCGTTTCAGGCTCCTCTTCCTCTGCAGGCTTCTTATTCATTTTTGTCTGAAAGAATGTGACCACAAAATATATTCTATTTTCCTTCTTTACATTCGATTAACGTGTACTTAAATTTAATTATTAGCTATTAAATAACGGAGCTTTGGTATTGAACAGGCTACGATACCAATCTAAGGAAATGAATAGGTCAGAAATAAGCAATAATATAAAAAGCTGCATGAAATTGCAGCGGCTACAACAATTGGCTTTTTATCCATTATCAATAAGAGTGGTGAATGCAATGAGTAATACCTGTCTCATTGGATTCATGAGACTTAAATAAAGAATCGAACAAATTCTTTGCCTACTGACATAAAATTTACCTTATACTTTACTTACACTTGAATGAGTGGCCTTCTCAAGTTAATTAAAAATGTAAAATAATCGTCGACATTTCAAGTTGCTTTTTCGATCGATTTTCACTCGTGGGAGTGAACGGGCAACGAATTCACGAAAGTATCTTTGACGCATCAGCTGCTACAAAAGAGAAAAGGGGGAAAAAAAAAAAATAAAAAAATTAAAAAAAAACCATACATATATAGTAAGTAAAGACGTAGAAAGTGCTGGGCACATAACCAACGAGGCTTGCGTGACCCGTCAATATACAGTCAATTAACAGATGCTCGAGCATACGTAATGATCGGGTGCCAAAGTAATGAGAAAAGGATGGTCGATCGTCCCGTTGGGGGGGGGGACACCGGCACTTTATTAGAAGAGCAAAAGCATTGTAAGCTTGAATGGCCGATGAATAATTTTTCGTACTTTGTCGCTTAATGGGGCGACGGAGGGGTCCAGAGTCGACCTACTTTTGCGGTTACGAGGGTGGAAAGCAGGGCGGGGCGGGGCGGGGTCGGGGTTACGTCCTTGGCTTAAGCTTAAGTTAGTTAAGCTGAGCTAAGGGTACGGGAGAGGCTGAACGTGGCTCAGCGACGTAGGTCGGTCGGAGGCCAGGTGCGGTGCCCTTACCCACGACGACCCCCAACTGTTGCCTATTGTCGCGGCCGTTGGCGGGATTAGAAGACGAGGGAGGGAGCGAGCGCGGATCACCGAGCCGTAATTATTTGCACGCATCGACTCCGCGTTCAGCTGGTCCATCATCATCATTTCACGAGGCCGACCAATTAGGATCGGGGATTAATGGCTTGCCGTGTATATAAATCTTTATCCCGTTGATCTAAGGATCGCTCGGCCGAAAAGATAATTTAACCAAATCTCGAGCTCGTTTCGAGTCTTTAATGTCGCCCGCCCTCCCACTAGGCAAGATGGACTCGTGGACTCGTCATCTCTGCGAATAAATTCAGCAGGGATCGACGGTCTTGGTCGCGTTGCTTCAGGCAATCGCATTCTCAGCAAGAGGACGAGGCGACTTTTCGCAGCCCCCCCCCCCTAATAACAAAGACCTTCCCTTTAACGGTTTCTCTTTCGTACGGCTAGGGTAATAATAACAATAAAAAAAAAAAAAAAATAAAATAAATAAATAAATAAATAAAAAAGTTTAGGATAAACGTAGAAGTAAAATGTACTCGCCCTCTTACTCTTTTATTTTATTATGATTTACGAATACGTAAGAAGGTATATGAAAGAAAAAGTGCCCTTATTGGCACTTATTATTAATAATTCTATAAAGACGGGTGCATAGTAAGTAAATATATCGTAACGATTGTTGGCTAAGTAACGGAGAGTCGGTAAAAACATAATGTTTTCCGATTTGAGATAGGCGCGGCGGGAAATATCTTTTCCCGCAGCGGCTCATCGTCGATGCGGGCATGGGAAGCCATGCTTTAGAAATTCGTACGCAGGCTGTAGTTACTCTCGAGCCCTCAAAATGCCAGCTCAACTTAAAAATAACATATTAATTTACGAGGGCTGCAATTATTTCCGATATCGGCTAATATTATCGACCCTGTCGGGAAAGCCGGTGAAAATCAACCAAGTCAGGCCCAACGACGACAATCCCGGATTCAGAGGTTAGATTTCTTTTATATTAATTTATTCTAAGTGACCGATTGCTTTTCGTTCCACCTTTACATGTACTCATTTTGTTTTTTATATGCAATCATTGCAGAATTCGAAATAAGCTTTATAAGACTGTTGGACAAGATAACCAATGGCTCCAGGATCGAGCTTAATGAGACGGGCACGAGTTTGTATTACAGTCCTGGACTGTTATTAGGAGGGGAGATAGATCATGATTGTAGCCTACAAAGAGGTATCGGATATTACCTCGAGGCCGCTATATGCCTAGCTCCATTCTGTAAGTCTCCCCTAGGTTTGAAACTCAAGGGTTGCACCAATGGCACAGATGGTAAGAAGCCACCAATTGTCATTTTCTCGATCTATTCGACTCTCCCTTCCTTTTACTCTTTCACTCCCATAATAATAATCTTTTAACTTTTCAGACCCGAGTGTGGATAGGATAAAAACAGCTTGTATACCGGTTCTGAAAAGGTTTTTGGCTGGAGATAATGAGGTTACGTTTAAAATCAACAAGAGAGGTGTTGCACCATTAGGAGGAGGAGAAATTTACTTTAAATGCCCCAACAGTAAATTCCTCAAATCAATTCAGGTTTTATACATATTTAACAACACTCACCCGTACGGTTATGCTTTACAAGTAATTATGGTACGCCTTATTACAGCTTACAAATAGCGGTATGGTCAAAAGAATAAGAGGTACTTCCTACAGTTTACGAGTATCTCCAGCTATTTCTAATCGTCTTGTCGAATCAGCAAAAGGTGTTTTGCTAAACTTCATTCCAGACATTTACATTCACACAGATGCCAGTAGAGGAGAATCTAGTGGGAAATCTCCAGGTACGTGTTGCACTTCGAGATTATATTCTTAAAACTAATGTCAATGGCTGAAAACCTCTTTACTCATCAATCAATAATAAATGTTATCTCGCAAGGGTTTGGAATCAGCCTTACAGCAGAAACAACAGCAGAGGTGTTTCTTAATGGAGAAGCATCTTCTCCGCTGCAGACCCCAGGCGCTTTGCCATGTATTCCTGAAGACTTGGGAAAAGAAGCAGCGCTTAAACTCCTTGAAGAAATTTATAGGTAATTGCAGAAACAGTAATTTACAGACTGACATCCTTATACATTTGATTGTAATTCCATTCTACCTTATATCAGTTTAATCGACAAGTCGCAATTCTCTTTCAGAAACGGTTGTATAGATTCAGCATTTCAATCAATGACCGCACTTTTTATGTCTCTTGGTAAGAAGGACATATCAAAAGTCATTATGGGACCATTGACACCGGCAATGTGAGTCATATAAAATTTTATAAAATTAAATCGCTCGAAAATTTTCGCGATTGAAAGTTTAAATCCTTTTTTTTTTTTTTTTTTTTTTTTTTACAGGGTACAATTTCTGAGGGATTTAAGGGATTTTTTTGGAATTACTTTTAAGTTGGAACACTTTAAAGACGAAGAGAATTTAGAGCAACAACAAATTGTACTTACTTGTATAGGCATTGGATATTCTAATATAAGTAGAAGAGTCTTGTAATTATTTTCGTTTCCGTTGGAAAATATACCATTTTATATAATTATTAATATATATATTAGACAAATTTATTTTATCAACTAATGGTTTTGAAAAAAAAGAAAGAAAAAAAATACTGTTATTTGTAAGAATTTTATACTGATTTATTGAGTATGCTAGATGAATTAAGGAACTCGGAGCAAACATCGATTACAATGCTTGTAACATAATTATAATTTTAAATAGAGAACACTGTAATTAAAATGTAAATATACTCATTATGAAATATTAATATATATTTTTAATTAAAATGGATTACGGATTAATTAAGCCCATACCTTTAATCGTAGAAAATGAAAAAATTAAAAATAATGTAAAAACTGCTTCGAAATGATTATAATTATTACAGAAGGATTTATAAGTTAAAGTTATATGAATATATAAAATGAAAAATCGTGTGCAAAAATGGTAATCGAATGGACGTTAGAACGCGTGAATTTCATGCATTAAAAGATGTACTAATAAAAAATAAATGATTTTAATGGCATAATTTACCATTCGAACATCAGCGAAGAAGGACAAATGATTCATTGGAAATAGTCCACACAGACAATACACATAATATTTCTGGTAATAATCGTGAGGAATATTTTTTATTCTTTTATAGTAAAGCTGTATGTAGATGTGAGTTAATTGGTATAGCCAAGCCTTGAATTTGTTCAAGAAGCGTAGGTCGAGTCCTACCAACGAGGAATTTACAAACCAGGAGGAGGAGGAGGAGGAGGAGGAGGAGGATTTCTTAAGCTGC
Organism: Ceratosolen fusciceps; assembly: GCA_018883505.1. Taxonomy (NCBI): domain Eukaryota; kingdom Metazoa; phylum Arthropoda; class Insecta; order Hymenoptera; family Agaonidae; genus Ceratosolen; species Ceratosolen fusciceps. The sequence goes on from RCIC01000006.1 coordinate 4,084,995, forward strand.
CGTTGAAACTAAACTCAACGTAAGCTCAACGTAAGCTCAACGTCCTTCCTGAACGCCTGTGGTAAAAGAACTGGATAAGTTCTGATCAGTTCTGGATACGCGATCGATCGAGAGGAAGCGCAAGATTTGCCATGGGATCATCGATAAGCTGGATACTTTGCAAGGACGATATGCGTGATCAAGTTCCGTGCATAGAGATCAAATAGGATTTATTATTGCCTGTTGACTCGGTGCCACGTTCCCGATTCTGGCTGAGGGCATTCAAATCTGACAGCCTTACAAGATCTCCGATGATCAAGACTACCGCTTGATCAGGATCCTATCGACCCCTCCCCCCTCCCCACACACACACACACACACCCCACACACAAGTCTGATATTTCTCGTTCCTCACTCAACGTTTAGATAAATTTAAATTTATATTCGGAATAAGGATAAGGAAGGAATGGATCCGTTAAAATCAAGGCTTCAAACACGTGCAATAACGATGAGTATAATTAGTAATATATGCTGTATTAAATTATGTAAAGTAATTATAAATAAATAATAAATGTTATAATTAAAGAATTTCTCCTCTGTCTTAAACGAATAATAAATTCTTTACTCTTTGAAGGTAAAAGGATATCAAAAAGATAGACTTTCTTGTAAATACAAAGGCTTCGTAGGCCAGTTTCGAAACATTTCTTTTGCTTTCCTCCATAAATCTTGATAACATGAAGAATATTCCTTATAATGGTAGTACATTAATTTTTTCGGATGCTTCATCATCAAATGCTTGTCGTTACACAACTTCCCGTAAACTCTTAAGAAGGCTTTGAACAATTCTTTTCTACTTATTAAAAGATTGGACGACGACTTTCTTTTCTTTTTGGTTGCTCCTTGTCTCAAGCCGTCCACCGCGATCTCAATGGATCTGAAACATCATCGTGGCTGTTTAATGATTCCAGGCGGTATCGTCGGCTCGCTAATTATACCTTTCGTCCACATCACACCAAACGATACTCGAGGGACAAGGTCGAGATCTCGAGGCCCCCTTTCTCCATTCGAAGGCTAACTTTGATTGCCTGATCGTTGGACCTTTGATCTTTGAATTGAATCTTTTATATATTCCTCGTTCCATTGCCTCCAAAGAATAAGCACAGCCACCACCAATAACTATGCTTTCGAATCGAATCAGTGGTATCATTAGTGATAAAAGTGCACCTTGTGCTCCCACAACATTCCATCTAATGTATTGAAAGAAAACTTGTTTTTTTATGCATTTCTAATTATATTCTTACAATGAAATTTAATTTCTTTTGATCTAAAAGTGCTATGGGAAATCATAACTTATTATTATTGGTACTAACTTTGCCATTTTATCGGAACACGATAAACTAAGAGTTGGATCCCCTCTACCAGGCTTCCTTCTTAAAGGACCAACACAATGATAATCTACACCACTTTTCTTTGGATCTTGTACTCTTTCACCGTCTATGCACTTGGCTCCAGTTCTATATACGTCCACTACTTCTGAACCATATTTTGAGCTAATATCAACATCATTTTCAAGCTTTAATTGTTTACAAGGACTTGCTGCTAAACTAATTAATTCTTTCTTGAATTTCGGAATTATAGAGCAATCACCACACGGCGTCTGACTAGAGTAAAGGTAAAAGGACACATTGTGCAACTTAAGCTTATTATCTTCCAAAAGAAATACATCACTGTGACGATTTTTAAATGCCAATTCAATTTGATTATACAAATAGCGAAGAAATGCTCTGCGAGCTAAGACTTCTGCATGGGAATCACTTAATTTATTAGCTCGTTCTTCATACCGAGTATTTCTTAATTCTATTTCACTAAGGCACTTTGTTCCTGTGCATAAGCTCACTACACATAATTTTTTAGAGACGTTTCTTAATACCACACCCGATAAAACTGTCCATTCATTATCAGATGGTTTACCAGTTTTCTTGAAACTAGCATATTTATCTAAGCATAATTTTACAATTTCATCTTCTATATCTAACATAACTTTTATAATTCTATTTTGTATGATTTTATTAAGATAAAGCAGGATATTAAATATATATGTAGCGTGATGAACAATAATAGATTTTAAACAACGTTGTCTGGATTCCAAGTATATTTTATTTGAGATAAATTTGATAACAATGTCATCTGAGTTTCACTAATTTCAAAGTCTAATTCAATATTATCTTTTATATGTTCAGTTTTACTGGCTTTAGGTATTACGCCTGAAAAAAATACGTAATTAATAAGGCTTTTTTGTATAATCATTTTTGTATAATATTGTAAGCTTTTGTATAAATAGGCTTTTAAAGAAAGTTAATTTTTGAAAACATTGAAAATAATCATACTTAATCCACGTTGCAGGGCCCACTTTAATAAAATTCTGGCGGGTGAAACGTTTAATTCGGTAGCGATTCTATTTACAACTGGATCTTGCAGTAAGCTGCTGCTGTTACTCGTTCCTAACGAAGAGTAAGCTTGTACATGAATGCCCTGCTTTTTGCAATAATCGATTAGTTCAATTTGTGTAAAATGTGGATGACATTCAACCTTTAAGAAATAAATGAGTTAAGCATTAAGTACTGTATTTTAACACAAAAACATCATAGGAATAAAATTTTACGCGCTCATAAATGTTAAAATTCCAACTCTAGATTATAAATCAATATATACAAAATCAATTGTAACAATTGTACAAAGTTTTTGGTAAATATTAATTATTGCTTAAAAATTTAATTTAAGGAAGTGAAATCTAATAATTTTGTTTGAGTACGTGGCCTTAATTACATCGAAACAGTAAAATGTTTAAAAAAAATTTCAAATTAATAGCGCACTTGATTAACATCTGGTTTAACATTGTTACTGTTGTCGACTAGGTGTTCTAGATGCTTGACGGTATAATTTGAAACACCAATCGACCTCAACAAACCCTTTTTCTTCAATTCAACTAAAGTGTTCCAAGTGTCAATTCGTAGTTTAGGATTGGTAGGTGAATTTTCTAAAATCCTAGAAGCCCCTGGCCAATGAATGAGATAAAGGTCCAGATAATTTGTGTTTAGAGATTTTAATGAATTCTCAACAGATTTTCTAATCTTGTCCGGGTAACCATTGTCACTTGGATCTGAAAAATAAACGAGTGACCTGGGTTCAATTGAAAACTATTGTAACTTAAAGCCTAACTGTAAATCATTAGAATTAAAGGGATGCGCTTGAAAATTCGTACCTATTTTACTGGTAATGAAGATATTCTCCCTTTTCAAATTATATTTAGGCAACAATTCTTTCAAAGCCAATCCTATATCATCCTCATTTCCATAAACGACAGCAGTATCTGGAAAAATATTAATGTTAATATCACATGAGCATTTGCACTATGATCTACAATCTAACCAATTAATCGAAATCCAACTTTTAGACTCTCGTCCAGGACCTTGTGAATGATTTCACGACCTCTTATCCTGAAGGTTCCAACTAAAAGAAGCTTTTTTTTTAGTATTTCAAATTCTTATAACAGGCGAAGCGCAAGCATTCGTAATGGATAAAGATAAATGGCTCAATTAGATGGTCAATTATTAATGCTTTAATAATAATATCCTAGAAAAAAAAAAAGAAGAAGAGAAAAAATAGTATTCGAGGTTGACTTACTACCAACAAGTGGCATATCGTATCCACTCAATAAACGAACTTGAGACATTTTCGAGGACATTATTTGAATTTACTCGACCGTATAAACTAATTTTGTCTTTACAAAGCGAGAAGTTGAATGCACTTTGAAATGACTCGGGGGACGAGAGTTCGAGATTAGTTGATAAAAACTTAGGAATTTCGCTTACCCCCGTGGACGTAATGTCGTTGTAATGGGCCACGAAACAACGGTACGATTTAACCTATTAGAGGGTAATGTAGCTTAGCGGTTAATTTCAAATTATTGGCAGCAGCTATAGAGCACGTTTTCACGATTGCTATTTTTTACTTTTAGCCTCACGAAGCAAGGAGTGCACTTTCCCACGTTCATTATCCTTGAGAAAGAATTGATTTTCAAGCTCTAATCGTTTTCATGTAATCTCGTCATTGGAATGGGTGGCTGGATCGGGGGGAGAGAGAGAGAGAGAGAGGCAATTTTTAATTTATATTATTTACGGACACGTTATGCTCGGGAAAATAAAAAGTTCTAGGCTACATGGGGTCTAATTCTACCAAATGCTTATACAATAAGCACGCGACTCAAGGATATTCGAGTAATTTAAGGATCTCAAGAGCAAATCTTCCCTATCGTATATATAAATATTCACCATGAATGATGATGGTTTATCGCCATAATAAATAATAAATAATAAATAATAATAATAATAACCGAACCCGTACTTCCGGTACAGGTATTTTGTACAAAAGCCCCCGTTTTTTACCCCCTTTACTAAACTTAACGCACCCCAACGTAATGTTATCTTATTGGAATAAGATTTTCTTTATTAAATCCCCTACTGGTTGGCAACGAAATTTTCACAGTCAATTATTTCTCATGGTAATTTATATACCCTTAGGAAGATAGGAAGATTTAGAAGTCGATTTGAGACTTGGCAGCTCATCCTTATCGAGGCCCCCATCCAACAATATCCCTATTCGAGAATTTTCACAATAAAACATAGAAATCTATTTAATAGATAACAGGGGATCTGTGATACGGAGTCGACACGTACTCACCTTAATTGCCGTAAATTCGTCGATTAATCTGCGAGCACCTGTAAACTCCTTTCTCTTTTTCGTGCAAATAATACGCACTCATTGCATAAGGAGACTGAGCACACGTGAAGATTTTTACGAAACAGCATAAACAAGGAGATAGGTAAATATTACGAGTCACGAGTCCTGATCGATCGATCAATTCGACGCCAAGGTCTAAAAATGAACTTTTTGCTAAGGTCTTTGCTAAGGTAGGTATTCTCTGGAAGTATATTACAATTATTAAGCGTAATTTTTTTTTTTTTTTTTTCCATTCGATTGATTTTCTCCGGATAAAGAATGCTTACAAATACGTTTTTATTTTGCTCGCAAACATTCAATGAATACGATATTGTGACAACATTATAATTGCACAAGCGTTGCGCAACATAAACGAAGCGAAATATTTATTATTTCTCGGTAGCATCGAAGGGAAAAGATAATTATTATTATACGCGTCATAAACGGGAGCCAAAGTCCAATAAAAGAACATCAATGTCAAGCTTTACGATCCAGTAACCGCTTTAATTACCTTTTACGACAATCCTTTTTCGTTTTTCGTTTTTCACATAAAGGTCGTCCCTTAGTTGTTGCGGCGAGAAGGACGGGGAAGGGGCTACGAAAGCAATTGATTATTGCCTCTCGCGCGGCGGTTTATTTGTAAAGCAAAGTCTCGACTTTGAAGAAAATTCGTAGCGATTGGTTGTTTATCATTATATCCTGTGATTTATTTATGTAATGAAAGGGCCACTTAATGCTTACGTAAACATTGCTTTCATGCTGGTAAGTACGGGACCGCGGGACTTTTAATGGTAATCGGAGAGGCCGTGAAACGATTAACGAGTCGAGATAAGCTTTAAATGCAATTAACGCTCGACCCAAGTTATATCGACTCGACCGCTAATGGTTATATTCGGCGGATTAGCCTTGGAGCCTTTTACTTACTAAATTATTTAAGTTTTTTTTTTTTTTTTTGAAAATAATTGTGCCCAACTTTCAATTCGGGATTTTGCAAAAAGCATTTTGATCTTTTAATTGTAATTATATACATACATATACATATATATATATATATACATATATATATATATATATATATATATATGGACAATCACATGGATAACAGTTTTACGCGTGTTAAAGTTATTTGTAGGCGATCCAGAGACGGGAGCAGCTAAAAGCATGAAATCATCGAAATTTAAATTGCCCGAGCGATTTGTGAACAACGTCGTGCCGATAATGTAAGTGAAAAGCCTGACAAGATCCAAATAATATTGATAATCTTAGGAATGTGGTGCCTGGAGCCATGGTTTGACTCACCTGTTCGACCTTGCAGGATAGAGTACGCTCAATTGGAAAAGGAATTCGATTTAATAAACCTCGCAAATGACTCGCCCGACTTCCTTCCACCAATATTTATTAGAAACGCTTTAATAAATCTAACGATGAGCGACGACACGTCGATCAATCAATATTCGAATAATTACGTAAGCGAGCAGAGAATATTATTTATAAAGCTTTACGCCTATGACTATTTATCATAATCGCGGTTTTAAAAAAGCGGATTGATTTTTTTTATTAGAAATTGAATTTGTGTCGCAGGGTCACGTGTTGTTGAGGAAGGCGATAGCGCACCTCTACTCGGAGCTCGTAAACCGTAATTTGGACCCGGAGACTAACGTGATGGTGACGACGGGGGCAACGGAGGCCTTGTACGTAACGATACAGGCCCACACCTCGCCGGGCGACGAATGGATCATCATGGAGCCGTCGCTCGATCTTTACGCCAACATGATAAGGATGGCTGGGGGCGTGCCCAAGTACATACAGTTGTATCCGGTGAGCGATGCACGCTTAGCGCGGCCCAAATTAATCTTAATATCCGATCCGATCCGATCCTTTGATCGGAAGTTTCATGCGGGGGCCGCCGCTTTGGTATGCTATCGGTCTATCATGATGTATATATTGTAATGCGGGGGCACGGGACTTGGTGCGAAATAAGCGAATGAAAAGGATCGACGTTATCTTCCGTTCCGTTGACTCTTGCAGACGAAGATACAGGGCAAGCTGAGCTCGAGCGACTGGACATACGGCAAAAAGGAACTGGCTAGGCTATTCAACAAATACACGAAGGGCATTATAATAAACAATCCTCACAACCCGACCGGGAAGGTCTTTACGAGGGAGGAATTGCAGTTCGCCGCCGACTTGGCGGTAAAGTGGAATACATTGATAATTGCCGACGAGGTCTACGAATGGTTCGTCTACGAGCCGTCGAGCAATTACATCAGAATGGGTAATCAATTAATGCCATTAGTTAAAAGCACAGGGAGAAAAAGGTTTCTGTAAAACAATTTCGATTTCATTAACAGCCGCGATGCCGGACATGTTCGAGCGTACGATTAGCATCGGTTCGGCGAGCAAGACGTTTTCCGTAAACGGTTGGAGGATCGGTTGGCTCCACGGACCCTCGGACTTACTCAACAATTTAAAGGCGCTGCATCCCAATGTCGTTCACAGCAGCCCCTCTCCGTCTCAGGTACGCCATCCCCTTCCTAGCTCCTTACCCTTTCTCCTAATTATATTCAAACACGTTGGGGTAGAGGCGAGGGCGCGGCCTTTATTCGCAGGACTTCCGCTCGCCGTTAATTATCGTATAGGGCGGAGGGGTGGGACGGGGAACTAAAAGAAAAGGCAGGAAAATGTATTGGGTGTCGACTTAGGTGGCGGTCGCTGCAGCGATAAACGCCTGCCTCGAGGATTTGGAGAACGAGGGCTCTTACCTGGAGACCAACACAAAGTGGATGCACTTAAAGCGAAATAACTTGGTGAATTTGCTGCTGGAGATGGGCATGGAGCCGATAGTGCCCGAAGGTGGTCACTTCGTCACGGCTAACTGGACGGCATTGGGATTCAAGGCGGGCCTGCAAGAGGAGTCGGACCAGTTCCTCGATTACCGATTCACCAAGTGGCTGGCGAAAAGGGTCGGGGTACTGGCCTTGCCGGTCTCGTCCTTTTACAATAGCCAAAACAAGTACTTGGGCGAGAACTTGGTTCGGTTCTGCTTTGTCAAGGTGACTACTTTGGCCGACTACTTTGGCCGAGCTGTTGTTGTTGCTGCTGTTGCTGCTACGGCGGCTGCTTTCGAAGGCTTGTTATTCCGGAAGATCGTCGCGATCCCCGGAAGATCAAGGCTCCGAGAGCAACTCCATCAGCTCGGCCCATCCATCCATCCATCCGTCGTCCATCCTTCTCATTACTCCTCTCTCTTTTTTTTTTTTTTTTTTTTTTTTTTTTTTTTTTTTTTTTTTGCAGAAAAATAAGACTCTGGAGAAAGCTGCGAAACTACTCATGGAGTGGATTCGATGGTGACGAGTAAAGTCCATAATTACGAACGACCATTGAAAACGCTGAGACTAATGACGTATTTCTAACCGGTTAAAGCCCTTCCCGTTACAGCGGTATAGATCCTCTACGATGATTATTGTCTTGCATTGTTATATTGTTTTTTAAAGAAGAGGACAAGCGCGCAATTTATCGATAATACACGCGCACGTGCACTCCACACATGCACGTTTCTACGCAGAGACTTACTAGCTGTAATAAAAATAAAATACAATTTTAAAGATAAGGGTATCGTGAGACGAAGGAGAAGTGTTGAGATCGATACGCTGGATGGAAATGAGAAAAAGTAAGAGAAAAATAAATAAAAAATAAAAGCAAAGAAAGAGCTGAAAGGGTTATTATCCGTAATATTTAGTTTTATTACAAAATGTCCGTGTTTAGGCTACAACATGTAATATAATAATTGCGTTTGGTCTAGACCTTTACCGAAACGAAGAGAAAAAAGAAAGCTGAACTGCACCACGATTTTCTTCTGTTGCACGCGATCAATGTGAAAGCGCATAAGTAAGGAGCAGCGCTTTGAGAAAGGCCCAGAGGTTGTTTATTATTAGCTAATAGCGTAAGCTCCGTTGAAAAACTGTACACATTTTCGTTTCTTTTATGATATTTGCGAGAGAACCGGAGCAGCGTCGTGCGATGGCTCGAGATTCATACATATATGTATAGACATCAAGGCATACACATAGATACAAATGGCGAAGGCGAAAGCCTTCTTCCTTGGGCTCCGTCCCTCCCTCCCTCCCTCCCGCCCCGTACCGCTCCACCCATTTCATTTTGATTTCGTAATGTTCCTTAATTACCCAAGCTTACTTCACTAATAGTTGGATCCACGTGACGAGTGCTTTCTCGGATGGTTCTCAGCTTCGTCGCTCGGCTCCTCTCCCTCCCTCCTCCTCCTCCTCCTCCTCCTCCTCTTCGGAACTCTTGAGAGGGACGTGATAAGGACGGGGACCTAGGGGACCTAGAGGTCGGCGGCTGGACGAGGGCGGTGGAAAGGATCGGGGAAGGTCGGAGGCTGAGGAGCTCCAATCGATGATGCCGATGATGCCGACGAAGCACTCGTTTGTACAAATTTTCTTAAAGCGCTACTCGTAAACTCCGTGAATAAAACATACAGAAAAGCGCTTTCCTGAAAAACGGAAGAAGAGGCAACAGAAAGTCGAAGACGGATTATACATCGGGCTGTACACAATCGAGAATACAGTTGGATAGTGTAAAAATAATAAAATTAGCTCTAATAAATCATCATATCTTTTACGCGCTTTATTTTTCTCGCATATCTCTCTCTCTCTCTCTCTCGCTCACTCGCGTTATATCGTATATTATTTAAATTTCTCGCTTCTTTCCCTCCTTCGTTCTACCAAACTCTCTCTCTCTCTCTCGCTCGTTCTTTCTTTCTTTCTTTCTTTGCTTCGTCACGCGTAGTTCAAAAAAAGAAAGAAATCATATACGCCAAGCAATGCTAATCCTAAGATAATTCTAATATCTTTCTTGTTTACTTCGTACATACGTGCATGTGCGTATACGTGTGCGGGGGCGCGAGCGCGTACGCATCCCCGCGTAATTGCACATACAGCGGGTATGGGTACGCGCGCGCTTACACGTATGCGCACATGCACCATATAATCTCTATTTATATTAGGTATGCACTTTTGCGCGTGAAATAACTCGATTAACAGACACATGATTTTTTTTTTCTTCACCTTAATAATCATCTGCGGCGCGACACACGTGCTTCCATTCAAAAACAAAATGAAAAAACGATTCACAGGCAGTCGAAGATCAGGAGAGCCATGCAAATTTTTTATTTACTTAGTTTTTTTTTTTTTTTTTTCAATCTTTTGTTTAAAAGACTTTTCTTCTTCGTTTTTTGCTTAGAGAAACCTTCATCAACGACTTTATTAACATTTGCTTAAACGTAATCATGATTGGCCATTGGGGACGAAAGTTTTTCCTATCTCTGCGCCATGCCAACAATCTACGAATTTTCAATTTCATAAGTAAACTATTTTAGGTGTAACGTGGGACTAAATACTTGCACTGCTCTGGAATAATAATTCGCGAGGAAGTGGTGAGCAGCTCGGCCGCGAGTCAGGCCGCGATCGTAATTACATGGACTCGTATCCGCAGTTCGTCTATTAAATGCAGAAGCACGACACAGACTCGAATTAAAATTTTTTAAAATGACAATCAGTACGACATCATCAACATTTATCCCCGTTAATCGGTAATCCGATTCAACGTTCTCATTCATAATTTATCCAATAAATTTTAAAAACTGTATCAATTGAGTTTATTTGTACAAAATCTACATGCTTCAATAAAGGCTTATTGTACACTATATAGAATTCAATATAAATCATGCCATTTCATTGCTTAAATTCTTTAAATGAATAATAATAATAATAATAATAATAATAATCATCATCATATTTATAATAATATTTATAATAGTAATAATAATGATAGTAGTAGTAGTAGCAGTAGTAGTAGTAGTAGTAGTAGTAGTAGTAGTAACAGTAGTAGCAGTAGTAGTAGTAGTAGTAGTAGTAGTAGTAGTAGTGGTAGTGGTAGTGATAGTAGTAGTAGCAGTAACAGTAGTAGTAGTAGTAGCAGTAGTAGTTGTAGTAGTAGTAGCAATTATAGTAGTAGTAGTAGCAGTAGTAGTAGTAGTAGTAGTAGTAGTAGTAGTAATATTAATAATAGTAATAATAATAATAATTATTAGAAAGGGAAGAAGAAAAAAAGAAGAGAAAAGAAAAAAATAGGATAAAAACATTCGCTAGTTTGCGGATTTACCGACACTGAATTATAGAAGGCTTGTTACACTTAAATTAGCTTTTTGACTTTTTTATCATAAAAATCTTTTATCGCATTATATATTTTGATTAGTCGTCGACAAGAGGCAAATTTGAAATAGATCGATAAAAAGCGATATATTGCACATCGAGCAACCTCGTGCTCTTCGACTCGCTTTCGTTCGATTTTTATTTTCACACTAAATATATATATATATATATATATATGTATATATATATACATATATATGTATGTACATATACATATACATATACATAAATATTTATATATTTCGCTCTCTCTCTCTCTCTCGCGTACGCGAGCTTTCTCATTTTTTCTCTCTTTCGCTCTCTGTGATCTTGATTTATACGTTTTTTTTTTAAATCTTAACCATTAAATTTTTATCATAATCATTCTCGTACATCGTTTACATTTTTTTCATTTCATAGTATATCAAGTAAAATTTGTAAAATACAATATACTATAAGCTATTATAAATTCTGAAATCGTTCATTTCTGTTTCTTTATAAATAATTATCATATAGTAGTAGTCTTCACACCATTTTTTGTTAATTTATAATGTTATATTTATAATAATAATTATCATCGTCGTTATTTAACACCATGGTCGCTTGTCTCATCACTATTTATTTCATAATCGATCCTCTTTTCAAAAGTCTCGTCTTTTAAACCATCATTTATTTTTCCATTTAAATATTACATTTGTGCCCGTTGCACTATGTCGCATTATACGGTAATTTTTTTGTTTCCTTAACAAATACCTTTTTTATCCTGCTTGACTGTATGTATACAATACATATACATAATATATAATCTAGAGGACTTACTGCATCCTATTTACATATATACAAGCGCTTAAAAAATGAAATAAAATTAACTGCGCCTTGTCGAAAAATTTCTTCGATACTCGTTTTCATTTCTTTTTTCTCTCTTTTATAACGTAGAATTGATATTATTACACATCCTTTACAAAGGAGATCATGTTTACTGGTAAAAGATTTACTAGGCAATTTTTCTCTATAGTAATATTCTTTTGTCGAAGGCTTTGGAAGCAACCCGTTTTTCTATCTCTCCCCTCCCACGTCCCACGTCCCACGTCCCGCCCCCACCCCATTCTCACTAAATCACTTTCGTTCGTAATTCTCTCACGTTTCAACTAACGAAAAAATAAAAATAAAAATAAAAATAAAAATAAAAATAAAAATAAAGATAAAAATAAAATATACATTATTTGCATTTACATAGTTGCAAGAAGGCAAATGAAAGAAAGAGAAGAGACGTAAATGATAAAAGTCGAAAGAACAACAATGAAAAGCATTCGCCTCAAGATTGCTCGTAATTTCCTTTGCCAGATCTTATTGAAACAAAAATGATTATTCTTAAAGTGAAGAACCAATCAGGACTCGCTCGAAGAAATTCTTCTCCCTGCACGACCGTACGAAGCTGCCTCCACGGCTCGGGGCTAAAAAAAAAAAGAAAAAAGAAGAAAAAAAAAAGAAAGAAAGAAGGAAAGAAAGAAAGAAAAGACCCGAGGGAGGAGGCAGCTTTCGTCCTCCGTAATTCATCGACATATTCGCTAATGTTATCGCCGCTTCGTGTCCCTCACTAGGCGTACTCACCATTAACGCATACTTTGTTCACAAGATAAAAAAAACTCTCGGCCGCGTGTAAAAGAGCGGCCATCAGTACAAGATTCGCATGCTACGCGCATTATAAAAACTATATTAGAACCGAGGCTAGGACGACAAATGTGTGTTTGCGTTTGAGAACGGGTCGGGGGATAATAATAATTATAATCATAATGCTAATAATAATAATAATAATAATAATAATAATGACAGTAATGATAGTATTAATGATGATGATGATGATGATGATGATGATGATGATGATGATGATGATGATATAGTAGTAATATTAGTATAGAATTAGTAGCAAGTAGTAGCAAGTAGCAAGTAGTAGTAGTAGTAGTAGTAGTAGTAGTAGTAGTAGTAGTAGTAGTAGTAGTAGTAGTAGTAGTAGTAGTAGTAGTAGTAGTAGTAGTAGTAGTAGTAGTAGTAGTAGTAATAGCAGTAATAGTAATGATAGTAATAATGATGATGATGACGATGATGATGATGATAAAAATAAAAATAATAATAATGTAGCATTCGATGAGGCAGTGGAAGTGGAGCGATGGAGGAGTCTGTCAATCTTAGCTCGGCGGCGGGGGAAGGGCGGGGAAGGGGGAGGGGGTGGATCGAGCTCGAGATGAAAACTGTGCATAAAAAGTAATCGTTCGGAAGTGCGAGCAAGTCGATTTCGTTAATGCACTGGCAGCAAATGTTATTATCATAATATAAAGCAATCGAACGAGCCGACAAATAAGAAAACAAAAAAAAAAAAAATAAATAAATAAAAAAGTAATTTAAAATAAATAAAGTGAAAATAAGAATGCCGATGCATTCGTTAGATCTGCCCGTATAAGTGATTCAGGGAAGTCCGTCATTCAAAAATATTTACCTCGACGGTCGTATAAAATGTGCTCGTGATCCGCTTATTCGCGTCAATTGGCAGAAATCAATGTGCTTTCGAGAATGCGAGGCCTTTGCGAGAGCCGCCAATGACAATGGCATTCATGCTGCTGATGCTGCTTAATGTTTTTCCGTTTAAAACGACGATTATACAAAATATTGCACAAGACTTCCGGTACTTTTTTTCTTTTTTTTTTTTCTGCACTGCGAGGAAGAATCGATGTGCGCTGTGGTAATCGGTAAACGATGAGGAAGGACTATGTGCATATTAATCAATAATCAATAATCAATAATCAATAATCAATAATCAATAGTGATTAATAATAAAATAATTGATAATCGTAATAACGTTAATGATTATGATAATAATAGAATTAATTATAATAGAGTAATAGTAGAACTAATAGAAATCATAATTGTAAAAATAATTTGTAGCGAGTGAGGGGGGCGGGAGAAGAAAATGAAGAATTTAAGTGCAATGGTCGCGTTCTCGGCACAGCAGATAAGGAGGTAAGTGGATAGCGAGGGAAATTGAGCGAGACAGGTCTGCAGGGCGTGAAGAGGGCGGGATGAAGGGGGAATCGGGAGGGGGATGGCTCTGATTCGACTTCTCTGTAAAAAAGAGAGATTTCGTCGACGCGAATATGCATGCGTGCATACGTGTTTCTTGATTGCGAGTGAGTGACTCCGTGCGTGCGCGTGTGTGCGCGCGTGCACTCGTATATATAAGCTAATGTTGCCAGTGTCGCTTGCTGTATGCGGAGGATCGGGTGGGTAAATAGGGGAAAGGTGGAGGGGAGAGGGGGGAGAGGGGGGGTCATCGCTCAGTCGCACAGCGAATAGTCGTACGCCCGCGGCTGGCTAAGGCCTCATTCATGCTACGACTCGAGATCGTCCTCGCGCTGACTGCTAAAGTACGACACGAGTCCGCCGAATTCCCCGCTGCCCTCCTCGTCGTACTTGCCGTGGTGAGGGTGCGCGTGCGGATGGGCCGGATGTCCCGCTGGATGCCCAGTCGGGTGACCCCCTACTGGATGCCCGGCTACCGGGTGTCCCGTTACAGGGTGACCCTCCGGGTGGCCCGGAAGGCCCGGGTGACCAGGGTGTCCCGGATGCCCGGGGTGTCCATGAGTCGGTGGTCCCACCTGTGGCGGGGGCTGTTGCTGTTGCTGTTGTTGTTGTTGCTGCTGCTGCTGCTGCTGTTGTTGCTGCTGTTGCTGTTGCTGCTGCGGAGACGGTGCCTGCGCCTGAGGCTGGGCCTGAGGTGGCGCTTGCTGGGGCGGGGCCTGAGCCTGGGGCGACGGGCCCTGGATCGTCGGCTGACCGTCGGGTCCGGGTGAGGAGAAGTGCTGCTCAGCCGAGCTCGAGTAGGGCGAGCTTTGGTAGGCCGCCGCGTCATCGGCCGTCGACATCGGCGGAGGCGGTGGATACGCGCCGTAGTGATAGTTAGGCGGCGGGGGCGGATGGTAGGGCGAGAAGTTCCCGGCGCCCCGCTGAGCCGGTGGCGAGGGTTGCTGCATGCCGTGGTTCACGACGACCGGTGAGGCGTTGGTGAAGGGCGGCAGGGCGTGCCGGGGACTCATCTGGGCGCCGTCCCCGAACCGGGGCACGCCGCGCACGTACGGTGGAGGCGGCGTGGGTCCGCCTTTGGCAAGTGGGCTTCCCGCTGAGGGGGGTATCATCGGAGGGCCCGGGGGCCCGGGCCCGAGAGGCGAGCTCCGATCGCCGCCCCTGTTGTTGATGGAGATGGGGCCGCCGCCCGAGGGCGAGGGGTCCATCGGATGATGAGGAGTATGGTACATCTGGGGCGCGGGCACCCGGAGCCTCATGCCCGGGGGCGCGCCGGACCGCACAGCCGCAAAATGCGGTGGCATCGACTGCGGACCCGCCTGTCGATAAGGTGATGGTATTCGGCCTGCAAGATAAACGTCCCACCCCCCGTCACGGATTAATGACAACCGTCCTCCCTACTCTTTCTCTTGGCTCGTCCTCCGACCGCTGTGCCGTCGTCGAGAGACCAACCCACCTCTGTTCTGCAGGTCATAGCCTGGCCTCGGACTGGCCATCATCTGTCCGGGCGCGTTCGGTCCGCCAAAATACTTGTGACCCATGGCTGCAGCCGCCGCCGTGAACGACTGCGGACTGTTGGCGACGGGCTGCGATTGCAGCATCCTCGTGATGACCGAGGACTGCTGCTGGGGCGGGAGGGATGGATAGACCGGCTGAGGATTCGTCGGCTGTCCCGAGGGAGGTCCGCCCTGGGAGGTGACGCTCGCCGGTGGGGTGGAAGGTGCCGAGCCCGAGGTACTGCTCCCCGGTGTCGGGAGGATGCCCTGCTGCATCTCCTCGAGTTTAGCGAGCTCGGGATTGGAGTCGCCGGGCATGCCGAGGATTCCGGCCTCTGCTGCTGCCTTGGCCGCGGCCTCGGCTGCTCGCGCCGCCTCCATCGCCAAGGTCTTCTTACCCTTACCCCTACCACGTCGCTTCGGCTTCATGGGGCTGCCATCCGGGTTGAACATCGGCTGTTGGCCGTCCATCATCTGCAAGAAACGCGTGCTACTTAACGACCGCTCGGCGTCATCGCCTTCCTGAACATTTTCGATTTTATTGGCTTTCTTGTGCGTGCTTGTACAATCTTCCTTATAACCTGGCTTTTTTCTATTATATTACGTAGCAGCGGTTCAATAACCACCCGCGTAATTATTTAAAGCATATTCGCTCCTACTATGTTAATTAGGCTGTTAATTACAATAATGACAGCAGTGCAATAACCCCAATAACGTTTTCCTCTTCCCTTTTTTGTTTTATCTCAAGGTTTCGGCTCGAATAAATAAACAAAATTTTATTTATTTTTTAATAGGTCTATTTTCATTTGAGCGCGTTAGGCGAATTGAATATTATCATAATTCTTGTTATTTGTTTTTATTTTCCCCTCTTTGTATGAAATGCTATCGCATTGAGTTATGTAATGAGACAAAGACAAGGTTTAACTTTTGTATAAAAAAAAACAACTAAAAACAAACTAAAAGAACTCATCAAATGCATCGAATGGTTAGAAGAAAAATTCAAAACAGGAAAATTTATTTAAGCTTTGTCGTTAAACAAGAGAGGCAAATACTTGTTTGGTCAATAATATTATTGTTAAACGGGTTGAACCAATAATTGCCAAAGGAGCGAATGCAAATTTACATATTAAAGCAGAATTAAAGACGTAAGCTAACAAAGTGCTAAATAATAAGAACAACCACGTAAATCGTATAAATCGTACAAGAAAACAAAAGTTAGAACAAAAAAATACGAAAAATATCGAGTTGGCTTGTGGGGCGAGGGGTCGCTCTGTAACTTGGACAAGCGACCTTGCTCGCGGTGACGTTGATGTAATATGAAACGGTAGCAGACCTCGTAATCTCCTACCTGCGACGTCATCATGGGCATCATGGGGCTCTCGAGCATTCGCTGCTCCATCATCGGCACGACTGGTATGCTAGGTATGGAGGCAGCGAGAACCTCGGGGCCCGGGACCGGGACCGTGACCGCGACCGGGACCGGGACCGGGACCGGGACTGGAACCGGAACAGGTCCCGCTTGCGGCGGTGGCACCGCAACGAGATTCGACGGCTGGAGAAGTTCGGGTGGCACCCCGGAGGAGTCCCTCCGCATTTGCTCGGCAAGGATCTCCGCCTTGCTGCGCCTCCCCCGCTTCTTCTTTTTCGGTATCTCGCCGTCGGTCCCCTCGAGGTGCATACTCTCTTGACGCTCCGCAGCCAGGATCTCCAGAGCCTTTTGTCGGGCCTTCTCGAGCTTCTTCGCCTCTCGCTCCTCCTTCTTCTTCTTCTTCGCGATCTCGATAGCTGCGAGCTCTAGCTGCCGCCTTCCGTATTCCTCGTCCTCCATCATCATTTGCTCGAATTGCTCCTCGTCGAGTCCCTCGAGCTCCGAGGGGCCGAGACTCGCTAGGGAACCTGAACAAAATTTCACATTATTCCCGTGTCCGTGACAACTTTAACGCGCCATTTCACCCCCACAGTATCCTACATTTCTCTTCGAATACGGCTCAGTATTTATTTATTTAAAAAAAAATATATATATATATAATAATAATAATAATAAATAAATAAATAAATGATGGAGAAAACGAGCAGTGGAGAGGAGCACGTACCCTCGCCGGTAACGTTGCCGGTCATGACCCCTTGGACCGGGTCGTCGACCTGCATCCCCGAAAGCATATCCGCGTCGTTGATGATACTCGGGTCGATGCCACCGAGCTCTTCGCCAGGTCTACTGAGTCGCGGCCTGTTCTTACTACCCGGTTTCGGGCCGGGCTTCTTCCGCTGCTTGGGCATACCGTCGTCCGACATGGATTTTCTCTTGGCTCCCGGACTCTTCTTACCTCTGCGCATCTTCGGTGACTTGTTCTTAGCACGGAGGGACTGCTGCTTCGGCGAATACACGTCTCCTGGTAATCCAACATTTACGGCATTTATTGTGCGATCAAAGCTTAAAACACTTTTCTCTTTCCTTTATATAAAATTATAATAATTTACTCCAGTCGGTCAATATGAATAAGACATCAATGTCTTCTAAGCTCAATGTGAATTGTTGCTCTTGGTTCGAAAGCATATTTAGAAGAATGTTATTTTCATATTGACTGTACGAGTAATATCGATATTTTACAGCTGCAATCTAAGTCTCCCTCCTCACAATGCCTTTATTTATATTGTAAACAAAATACTTAATTACGGACGTACCCGAATCAGAATCTTTCTCGGCGTCCTCGATCAAGTCCTCGTTTTCATGGACGACGAACTCTTCCTCAGTTTCTTCCGTTTTTCTTAAAGCTTTTTTCAGTTCCTAAAAATTTAAACAAATAAGAGATACTTTATTGTGATCGGATTGCCGGCCGGTAAATATGCTCTAACGGTCCAATTTACCTCATCGCTGTCAGATGGCATTGCGTCCAAATAACTGATTTTTCTACCACGTGTACGCCTACCCAGGGTCATTTCTTCTTGGGCAATTTCATTCTCGTCTCGAATTCTACCGTATATCACCTGCGAAAAAGTCATCAATTAATACAAGAATATATTGAAATACGTTTAATATATATGTATGTATTCGCATATGTTTTTTTTTTACCTTTCTTCGAATTTTCTTCTGTTTAGGCTGCGAATCCTGAAAGCACAGAATTGTCAGTATAGATTTAAAAGAAATATCTTTTAAAAGCAAAAACATGGAACGGAAAAGAAAGAATACTTTACCTTTTTCTTCCTTCTATATTCATCTTCGTCGAGAAACGGTGCAGCATACTGCATTGGGGTTTGCATCGGTGTTTGTATCGTCGTTTGCAATGGAGACTGCAATGAGGTTTGTAACGGAGATTGCATTTGAGTTTGCATTTGAGTTTGCATTGGAGATTGCATTTGAGTCTGCATTTGCGTTTGTATTGGGCTTTGCATTTGCGTTTGCATTGGGCTTTGCATTTGTGTTTGCATAGGAGATTGTATCGGAGCCTGCATTGGAATTTGCATGGGGACTTGCATTGGAACTTGCATCGGAGTAGTTTCCATTAAAACAGGCGACTGCGTCATTATTTCCTGGGGTTTTCGTTCTGCCTCTAATGGCATGGAATCGTGAATCGGTAATTCAGGATGCTGAGGCATATGCATTCCTGGATTCGGGATTTCTGGATGGATAAGTTCCGCCATAGGCATTGGTACTGGTGCGGATGGTAGCACTGGTACTGATATTGGTATGGGGGGTACGGGTACGGGTACGGGTACGGGTACGGGCACTGGTACTGATACTGATAATGGTAATTGAACTGGTAGTGGTGCAGGTGCTAGTACCGATACTGGTACTGGTGTTGGTGCTAACGCAGATGCTGATGCTGGCGCTAGTACCGATGTCGGTACTGACGTTAACACTGGTACCGGTACCGCAACTGGAACTGATTGCGCTTCCTCATTTAGCTCGGCTTGGGCTTCCGCGGGCCCTACTACTACGTTTTCATTTTCCACTGTACCCTGAGCTGTATCGTCAAACAGTATTTGATGCTCGTCGTCATCATCGTTGTCGCTATCGTTCGTAATAATGCGTTTTCTCTTTTTTTTCTTTTTAGCAGGCTTTACCTTTGCCACAAAACGCCTAGATACGGACGTTGTCCTGCGGCTGAGAAAAAAATATATGCATATAAGAGAAAAGCTTGGGTGGGTTCAAGCGGGACTAACAATGGCTTCGATGCCTATTTTATGAGAATTTACCTCCTTTTCTTTTGCCTCCATGAATTATCGCTTTCCTCGCTCTCGGAATCTCCACCCCAGCTTGACCTGGATTTCTTTTTCTTTGGCCGATCACTGTCCTCGCTTTCATCGTCAACTAAAACGCACCACAAAGCATGATTATTATTTTGCTTCTTCTTCTTCTTCTTCTTCTTCTTCTTATTATTATTATTATTATTAGAGATTAATAAAGTGTTGCGCGCTCGAGCGACAGTGCAGTTGTTTTAGTAGAAGAAAAGAAAAGAACAGGCAACGGGAAGCTTACTGAAATCTTCGTCGTAGCGGGTCATTCTTGCCCGAGTCGATCTTCTGACGGGGCGCGCCTCCCCTCTCCTGCCGCGCCTCCTACCAGCCAAGTCACTGTCATCGCTCGAGCTCACTTGGTCGTCGAGGTCTTCCTCCTCCTCGTCAGAACTCGAGCCCTTAAAGTCCTCGTCGCTGTACGGGTCGTCATCGCTGCTAATGTCGAGGCTATTGAGCTTCCGGTGCTTCTTCCGCGCCAACAGCTTCCTCCTCGCCGCAGCCTTGCCACTTTTACCGGCCTCGTACTCTTCGTCCTCCGGCTCCTCCTCCTCCTTCTCAACCTTGTACTCCTCGTCGCTTTCCTTCTCTGACTTACGCTCGTCCCCGTCCTCGTCCTCGTCCTTCAACTGCTTGAACGCGTCCGACTGGGCCTTCTCCTCCTTCTCCGCGTTGACTATCGTTGTTATGTCCTTGCCGCGGCCTTGGTTGCCCGCTCCCTGTAACGCACGCGTTGTCCATCGCAAATTATTCAACGTGTGTCTCGTGCGAACTCGATTCTATCAACCAATAAGAAAAACAAGCGACCGCGAGGAAAGCCGTCTCTTTTCACGATGTCATCATGTTCAACAAACGAATCATTAGTAAAGTGATAAGGGAATAATTTTTACTAAGGTTTACAAATATCTTAACGAGCGGACGAATGAAGAGAAGAGGCCGGGTAGCGAAACGAGTCTTTCCCTGGTAATAATGCCACTTTTAATCAACACGTTTATCAAGAAAAACGAAAAGTCTCTAAAGCAAAAGCCAATTTCTTATCTGACTTTGTACAATTTATTGTTTCCTGAAAATATTAAGGAAACGAATTCGACTCCCGTGACTCGGTCATTCTTACTGCAAATTATATTTATATCCCCTTACGAGGACAAAGTACGTGTCATTATCATCGCAGGCAAGGATAAAGTCCAAGATCGCAAATAATACATATAACTAAGACTTATCCTCACCCTTACAGCATCAACCTCGTCTTGAATAGCCGCGTTAATCATGTCGTCGTATTCGTTGAATTTGTAGGTATTGGCGCATCTCCTCTCCCGGAGCTGATAAACGGGCTCGCTCTCGTCTGAGCTCGTCTCGTCGGAGCTCTCCTCGCTACTGGAGCCCATGGCGCTCGAGCCTTCGTCGTCATCGTCAGAGGCGTCGTCGCCGTCCTGACTCGAAGCCCTCGAGTCCTTCGGACTGTCGAGCTCGGCCTTGTTCAGGACGTTGTCGAGGCTGATGCCGACGTAGGCAAGCCTCTTCTTCCTAAGGATCTCGTTCTGGTGCTTCTTCGTGAGGACGTCGAGGCTCCTAAGGCTCTCCTGGAGCTTCATCACGAGGCTGTTGTGCTGGCAGGGTGGACAGTACCAGTCGCCCTCGGGGATGAGCATGAGAGCCGGCCGCAGGCAAGAGCAGTGCCAGCCCTTGTCGCAGCCGTCGCACAGTAATATCCATTCGGGATGGTCGGCCTTGCTGCACTTCTGACAGGCGTACTCGTCCTCGGCCTCCACGGTCTCCTCGATATCCTGCTCCGTGACTTTGGTCTTCTCGGCGGTACGCGCCCTACGCAAAGGAGTCGCCGACTCGCTGTCGTCCTTCTCGAGGTCGCTCTCGGGCGAGAACTCGTGATCGCTCTTGAAAACCAGCTGATCACCGTCGCTCTCGATCTCCTCTTCCTCCTCCTCCTCCTCGTGCTCGTTCTCCGTACTCGACGAGCCCGACGAGCTTTGCCACGGATTCGACTGGTTGAACTTGGCCGCGAGCTTCTTTTTCCTACGCTTCCGTCGCTTCTTCTTCGCCGCCTTCGAATCTTCCTTCTCAAGATCCTAAAATATTCATTTCCAAGGCTCATGAGCTATAATATCCTTAAACGATATATATATATATATATATAGCGCAACGAGCGCCTCGAAAGATTATGTACCTTCATAAGGGCTGCGTCCTCCTCGCTCTCCTGTTTCTGCTTCTTCCTTTTCTTTTTATCGAATGCAGAGACGCCCTGAACGGCCAGTCCGCCCTTGTCCTTCTTGTGGTGCTTCTTATCGAGGACCTCCTGAGCCTCGTCCTCGATGCGGCTCTTGTCCGCTTCTTTCTTTATTCGCAGCTGTGCTATGCGTCGGGAGGCACGCACCGGAGTCTCGTCGTTGGACAGGCTCGCGTCCACGGGGATCTCGAGACCGAGGAGCATGTTACGCTTCTTCCGCTGCTTCTTCTTCGGCTCGGAGCTCTTACCGTCGGCGTCGGTCGTCTCCTTGTCCTCGGTCTCCAGGCACTCCGATTTCACGGGGGGCTCGTCACCTGCCGTGTCGTTAAGCTCGGCCGATTCGTCCGCGCCCTCGTCCTCGCCGCCCTGCTCCGAGTCCTTTTTCGGGGCCGACCTGCCCGCTGAAATTTTATAATCTCGTTTCAGTTATGCAACAGACCTCATTTGCTCATACATTCACACATACCAACATGCATGCATACGTACGTACGTACGTACGTACGTGTATGTCTAGAGGAGGAGGAGGGGGGGGGCGGACGGAGAGAAAGAGTTTACCACGCGGGTGCACTTACATCTGGCGCTTTTCCTCTTGCGACCCTTGGGCCTGCCTCTGGATTTCTTTGAGGCCGCGGAGGCGTCGTCGAGGCCCTCCTCCTTGGGCGTCATCTCGCCCTGTGAGCCATCGTCTAGGGCACCAGCGGACGGCGGCCTCTTCACGTCGTCCTCCGAGCTCACGCTGATCTTCCGGTTCTTCTCGACGTTCTTCCGCATCTCCGTGTCCACGGCTCGCTTGCCCCTTAGTCTCATCTTTTTGACGGCCGAGGACTCCTCGACGTCGGTCGACGGTCTCGTCGCGTTGCTCGCGTCCTCGGAATTCGAATCCTGAGCACTGTTACGCCTCTTTCTCGACTGTCGCGTTATGCGACTCGGCTGCTCCGGGGGCGGCAACGCGGACTCTGCATCCGGTGTGCTCTCGAGCTGCCAAGCATTGCCGACGACGACGAGATCCGAGACCGTTTTTACACGGATGTCACCCGTCTCGTCCTGCAGTTCAGCCTCGGGCTCCGAGTCTACGAGATTGTCAGCCTCGTCAGCTGGAGGGGCGTCGAACATGCTCTCGTCGTTATCACAGCCCGTCGAGTCGTCCGAATCCAGCTCGTCCGGGACTGCTTGGGCCTCGCTAAGCTCCGCCGACCCGATCGACGGCTGCTCCGGATCTTTTTCTCCGAGCTTCGCCTCCTCGATACCGGCTTCCGCTTTCCCAAAGCTGGCCTCCCCATGCTTTTCAACCATCGATTCTTCCGCTCGAAACTCATCGGGAAACTTCTCAGGCCTGTGAGTTACCGCTTCGGTAACTTGAATCGACTCCTTCACCGCAACATCAAGATTTTCGAATTTAAGGGGTTCGCTCGTGCCTTCGGCCTCGACGGCCTTGAATTCGGTAACCGAGTCGGTTCTCGCCTCGAATTTCACTGACTCCTGGTCCGGTTCATCGAGCTTTGCTGGTTCCTGGACCGCCTCCTCGAGATTTACTTGTTGCTGGACCGGTTCCTCTAGTTTTGCTGGTTCCTGGGCCGGTATCTCTAGTTTTGCTGGTTCCTGGACCGGTACCTCTAGTTTTGCTGGTTCCTGGACCGGTACCTCTAGTTTTGCTGGTTCCTGGACCGGTTCCTCTAGTTTTGCTGGTTCCTGGGCCGGTACCTCTAGATTTGCTGGTTCCTGGATCGGTACCTCTAGTTTTGCTGGTTCCTCGACTGGTTCCTCGAGCTTCGCTAGGTGCTGCATCGGTGCCTCGAGCTTTGCTGTTTCATGAATCGGTTCCTCTAGTTTTGCTGGTTCCTCGACTGGTTCCTCGAGCTTCGCTAGGTGCTGCATCGGTGCCTCGAGCTTTGCTGTTTCATGAATCGGTTCCTCCATCTTCATTGGCTCTTCGATCAGTTCTTCGAGCTTCGCTGACTCTTGCACCCGTTCCTCCAGCTTCGCGAGCCCTTCAACCGGTTCCTCCAGCTTCATTGGCTCTTCGATCAGTTCTTCGAGCTTCGCTGGCTCTTGCATCGGTTTCTCCAGCTTCGCGAGCCCTTGAACCGATTCCTCGAGCTTCGCGAGCCCTTGAACCGATTCCTCGAGCTTCGCGAGCCCTTGAACCGGTTCCTCGAGCTTCGCGAGCTCCTGAATCGGTTCCTCGAGCTTCGCGAGCTCCTGAATCGGTTCCTCGAGCTTCGCGAGCTCCTGAATCGGTTCCTCGAGCTTAACGAGCTCCTGAATCGGTTCCTCGAGCTTAACGAGCTTCTGAACCGGTTCCTCGAGTTTCGTTGATTCCAC
This sequence comes from Ceratosolen fusciceps, assembly GCA_018883505.1. Taxonomy (NCBI): domain Eukaryota; kingdom Metazoa; phylum Arthropoda; class Insecta; order Hymenoptera; family Agaonidae; genus Ceratosolen; species Ceratosolen fusciceps. Next base: position 4,109,333 of record RCIC01000006.1, read on the forward strand.
TTCCGCATCGAGCTTTTGCGGCTGTTGCTCGGACTCTGACTCTAGCAAGCATTCTTCGGGCGATAGACTCTCCGTCGGCTGTTGTTCCATCTCCTTGTCATCGACGGCCGGTAGCTCCTTCGGGCATACGCTTTCAACAGTCTCCTCTACAGGTAATGATTCCGTAGCTTCTCTTCTGTCCGGCGGCTCGTTCGGATCCGAGGATCCTACAACATCTGGCCTTGAAAGCTCTTCAGCTCCGGTATTTTTCATCATTGGCTGATCCGCGGGCGACTCGAGGCTTTCGCTGTCCTGGGATCGGTCTGGGGGGAAAGTCCTCCCTTCGTCGACGGGTACGTTCACCGGCTCGGCCGCACTTAACCTATCGTCGGCTAAGGGACCGTCATCCTTACTGTCCCTCCCCTCCTCGGCGGGGATCCCAGACTCTACCAACAACGCCATATCCTCGCCCTCTTCTTCATTCCTTCCAGATTCACGCTCCCCTTTGCTGTCCTCCGACACCTTTTCTTCCTCCCCCGCTTCGCTCATCTCCTTATCGCGAGGGATATTATCGGCAACTGCTTTATCGAGGTACTGTGCCCTTTCTTCAATTTCTTCGTCTGGCTTTTCACTACTCGTGTCCATGGCCGTGTCTTTTAGGTCCTCGGTTACCGGACCGACCGGGGCCACCCTGGCGCCTTCGTAGGGCTCCTTGCCGTCAAATCTCTTCAGCGGATCCTTCGCCAATTCCATGATTGCCTCCTCCACCTCCGCGTGGCCCTCGGCTATGCAGTTCTTTTCTGCGTGCAGAGATGACTTTAAGGAAAGCTTGTCGTCCCGCGCAAACACCGAATCATCGTCATCGGCTCTTGGCTCCTTCGTCTCCGGGTACTTTGACGAGTTGTGGGACTTCTTGTCATTGTCATTGTCATTGTACTTGTAGTTGTCGTAATCGTCGTTATCAAGGGCGAGGGAATTATTGGACCCCTCGATTTGATACGCGGCCATAATCTTATGTCTAGGCGCGATCTCATTGAACTGGTGCTTGGTATCGTAAATGGCCTTGCCCAATAAATCGTTGGTCGCCTCGTCTCTCCGTTTCTTCGAATGAATCGTCAGGCTCTCCTCCTTGGTTTTATCATGGAAGCACGACCTTTCCCCCTTCGCTTCGCGAGCCTCCGAATCCGGAGCGAGCTTTTCCTTGGACAGAGAACCCTTCGATAACTCTAGCTCGTCTAGCTGGGTTCTCGTGTCCGTTTCCTTCAGGACTTCCAGCTCCAGCCTCTTGTCCCTCGCCGCCTCCAAGCTGTTGGGCATCTTACACGACGATGCGCTATCCTCGTTTCCGTGATTAACAAGACTCGCCTCTACTTCGTTGGTCAGTTTTACGTTCTCATCGTCGACTACTGGTGGCGATTCGATGGCCTCCGAACGCTTCCCCTGTGGATGACGGTCAATCGTCGATTCGACGCATCCTTCTGCTCCACCCGGTGCAATTAAATTGTCATTCACGTCATCGATAGCCTCTTCGCCTTTTTCCTCTTTGTCTAATGGAAGCACTGACTCTGGCCTTTCAACTATCTCTTTATTATTTTCAAGACTTTCCTCCTTTTCCTCTAAAACTGCAAAAGAAAGCTTTTCCTCCTCACCCATGCGTACTTCGCTGAGCCGTGTCTTATCACCCTTTAAAACGCTCGATAACTTTATTGACAGATCTTCTGGCTTTCGGGTTACAATCGATGCCTCCAAGCTACAACTACTTCTTTCTATCCTTTCCTCCTCAATAATTTTTTCCACCTCACATTTTTGTACTTCGCTCTCTGCTTCCACCTTTGGAGTATCTTCGATAGCTATACACTCGGTTACTGCTTTTCTTGAATCTTCATTATCGGTCTTACTGATTTTATCACTGCCAGGGATTTTATCAACTGTAATATTATCACTGTCGACAAGGGCAATTTTTTCACTAGGTAAATCATCAGTACTTTTATCGTCGTTTGAATCACTATCGTAATTGGCAACCAGAGGTTGAAATCCTGTTGCAATCCTAACGTCGTTATCTACATTAACAGTCTTTTTAGTATTGTCTTCAAAAGCTATTTTCACGGGGCTACTTTCTTCTTTATATTTTTCAGAATCAACAATTTTCTCTCGACCATCATCAATGTTACAGGCTTCTTCGTCGATTGACAATTCACCTTCTTCTTTGTCGTCATTAATTTCACCCTCTTCTTTCTCATCATAAATCTCACCGTCTTTTTTCTCATCGATGTACTCCCTCTTTTTCAATGAATCCATTTCCAAGACAGTATCTGCCCTTTTTGCCAAAGCTGAATTAGCTTCCTGCAATACATCACTGATCTGATGATCAATTTTCTGCGTTATTTCTGATGCCGTGTCCATCTTGTCATCTTTATTATACACTTGCTTCTCAATGGGACTATCCAATAATGTACCCGACTCTTCCATTGAGTTATGCAATTTACTGTCGTGCATAGAGCATTCTTTAGAAACGGTAGATACACTGTCGTTTTGTATTCTATCGCACTCGTCTGTTAAACTTGAGACACCAGCAATACTCTCTTCGACCTTTTTGACTTCCATGCTTTGAGACACGAATCTTGGATCGAGATTTTCCTTTGGTAAATCAGACAATATCGGATTACTGTCAAAGTTATCAGCGTTTTGTTTATCAGGACTTGCCTTCTCCTCCACAAAACTTTTATCATCTAATATATTCGAATGACTTTCCAGCTTGGCAATATTTTCATGCGATTCCTGGATATCTTTAGTCGGAAGATCTTCTTCGATACTCCCCTTGGACTTAATGTTATCAAGACTTTCAGAAAAATTGAGAACCATAGACTCTTGTAGCCGTGATGTATTCTCAACAGAAAAAGTTTCCTCCATTTTTACCGTATCCTCCAGTTCGGTGTTATCAGCCTCCAAATTGTTTAAAACACTGGGTTCATCGACTGCTAAAGTTCCAGCAACAACGGAGCTTTCATCTAACGGTTTTGTTGTAAATTCATTCTCGCTTTCTTTCAAACTCGTTGGTAAAACTTTCGACTCGTCATTTTCGAAGGCATCGGCGCTAAAAGAACTATCGCTTACTTTGTCTGACTCCTCTACTTTCTGTTTAGTTTCATCTACACCGTGCTCCGACTTATCTACTGATTCGTCAGAGTCGTCCTCGCTTTTCGCTTTTATCTCAATCGTTTTGCCGGCATCCGTGACCGTCCTTAACGGATCCGATTCTGCCTCTAGTTTCGGTTCCGCGACTCTCTCATCCTTTTCAAAAGTCGTTAAAACATCCGAAACGGACTCCGCTTGTTCCTTATTCACCAAAGTGCCCTCCCCATCGTGTACGCTTTTCTCTTCTCCGTCAATCTCTTTAGCTTCGGTGCTCGCACGCTCCGGAAAATTATTGGCTGCGGAGCGCACACTTTCCGAAAGTTCCTCCTTGCTCTCGTCCACATTTTTCTCCATTTTTTCCGAGATCTCTAGTTTATTTTCATTTTCACAAGATTCATCTTTGGGCTCCGAATGGCTTTTTAAATCAATCGATTCCTGATTAACTGAACTTTCATTCGATTCATTTGCTATGGAACACTCTTTATCAAAATCACTATCGACTCCCTTGCCAAATTCTTCTGCTTCATCCCTTGCTTCTTCTGAAATTTTATCGACTGATTTCTCGACGACATTATCATTATCGGCTTTCGATGATTCTACATCCATTTGTTCCTTAGTATTGAATGCATCCGAGCCACCGTCCGTAACATTTCGTTCCTCGGTCCTTGATTTATTCTCTATTTGCTCAGCCAAAGTCGACGACGGCTCGTCCGTTGTTCTTATATCGACCTTTTGTGAATCCACGGCGTCGACTGGGTCATCGGGACCGATCGCCGCTTCTTTTTCCCGTACTTCGTCGTCTACTTTCGACACCGACGACTCGACATCTTCAGAACTTTCCTTCGTTGCCTCCTCCTTTTCTTGTACCTTCAGCATGCTTTCGTCGATCAATTCTCGAGCAGCATTGCCCTTATCTTCGCTCTTTTCCTCTTCAAGTTCTTCCGTTACTCCAACAACAGCTGCAGCCTCGTCATTCGTCGAGGACTCATCCTTTGCAGCTTCGTCAACGTTTTTCACATCTAATAATAAGGACTCGTGCTCTGGCCCTGCGACTTTACTCCTCCTTTCTTCCTCCTCATCGTCATCATCATCATTATCTTCTTCTCTTTCTTCTTCTTCTTCTTCTTCTTCTTCTTTCGATGGCCTTGCACTCTGTCCTTTTGGAACATTAGTCGATTGCGGTTTATTATCCACTGTCGGCTCGTCCATGACTTGTTCCGTTGTCTTCTCCTCTTTCTTTTCCAACGGGTTATCAATATCCTCAGCCCTAATCGTTTCACTGGCTTCGACATTCGTATCACATTCTGTCACATCCGATTTACAGTCCGTTACAAGCTTATCCGTATGTTCTGGATTTTCCTGTCCGCTTAATTTGCTCTCCTCGTTGGCTAAGCTTTCGAGGATCGTTTCTGCAGACTCATTCGTTTTCTTTGGACTCTCAGGCATTGGTGCGCTGTCGTTTTCTACCTTGGCCTCCACGCTCTCCGATTGCTGTGTCGATTCATTGGCCTTTGGCGTACCGTAGGACACGCAGTTAGGACCGAAGAAAAACTTTGGCGGCGACTTGGCCTCGCTCTTTTCCTGCTCTGCTGATGATATGTTTGTCTTACTGTCCGGAGCACCGACGTCCCATCTCGAGGAGCGTTTGACCGGTCCGCTCGGGACGATTGTCGGCGCAAAGACCTGCACACCCAGCTTGAATTTGGGCTTGGTGCTCTTGAAGTCCGAACTGCATGGCTCGCTGGTCTCTAACGCGCCCTTCTCGCTGCCCTCGTCCTTGCTCTGGGAAGGGTCTTCGGCTGGGTTGCCGGTGTCGCACTCGCTTCCCGAGCCCTCCCCATAAACGAGCATAACGGGATCTTCAACGGCTTCGCTGAGAAGAGGATTGACCGCATCGCAATCGCTACCGGAACCTTCACCGTGCACCATCATCAGAGGCTCTTCTATCGCTTCGCCCACATCGTCCCGCCAGTCGTGCCTTTGCTGCTGTTGCTGTAACTTATTAGGATCCATTCCAGGCCTCATTGGCATGAGATCTGTTCGCATACGCTTCAGCATGACGTCGGCCTCCGGTTCCAAGGATCGCTTGTGCGGCACACCAGCCATACGCAGGGCGGCAAGCTTGCTTGGATCTGGCAACATCGCGTAACTCGGCAGTCGCTGTTGTTGCTGTTGCTGCTGATGCTGTTGTTGTTGTTGTTGCTGTTGTTGCTGTTGCTGCTGCTGCTGCTGCTGTGGCGGCGGCTGCTGCTGCAACTGTTGCTGCTGAATTTCTAGTTCCTTCGGATGCCTCGACGCTTGGTACTGGACCGCTGTATTCGATGGCAGATCGTACGCCGAATACGACATTTGACGTTTGCTCAAATCAGCGACCATGGCGTGGTTACGCATCATAACTGCTCGAGCGTCGTAGGCTGGTTCATAAGCGCTCTGCAATAAATAAATAAATAAAATGTATACTTGGCTATTTACGAATAACCCCGTCTCGCCCCCGTCCTCCCCCTTTTAAACCTAATTTACCGGAATTTTCTTACAAAAATTAAAATGTAATTCGCGTAAGCGTGCGATTTTCGCCTTACGTTGCACTTTCTTCTTTTAATTAAGTCGACGTATTCATTGGTTTTCGTTTTTATAAGAAAAGCTTACTGCTTATTTACAATCCCTAATAGTAAACGAACAACGCGTTCAACGCAATAATTTCATCCCCTCATAAAGAAATTAAGTCTCTTCTTCTTCTTCTTCTTCTTCTTCTTTTTTTTTTTTTTTTTAATTCAAAAGAATACAGAAATCCAGAAATGATTAAGATACGCAAGAAATTGTTTTTTACGTGCGACTATAATTGTGCGCTCGTAGTCATGTGACAGCCGATAAAAGTACATTATACCGATTCAGTATGAAGTTACAGATTGTAAGTTATAAAGATATAAAACAGAGATATAAAATGGGGTAGAAAGGAAGCAAGGGTGATGTCGAATAATAATGTCCTCGAGATCTGCTTAAGAAATATCAGTGGATTTATCTCACCAGATTAGGGTGGAGCTTGTTCGCACTCTTCTTAGTGCTGAGGTCCATTTCTCTGTGCTGCTGGTGATGGAATTCTTGGGGCCTGTATCCGCCCGGGGAAAGTAGCTCCTGAGAATTCTTGGGTACTTTTCGACTGGACAGATCCATTCCGGAAAAATCGAAGGGCCGGGGGCAGCCGCCACTCAGGTCACTGGCTCCGGTCTCCCAGCCTCGAGGTGAGGTCGACAGGTCCATTCCCCGATGGCTCCTCTTCTCCTGGCCCCGGTAATCTTGCTGCTGATGCTGCTGGTGCTGCTGAAGCCTCGCCTCCTCCTCGCCATTGGGCATCAGAGCGTTCACGCCGTGGATCTGGCCCTTGGCCAGGTTCTCCGCGATCTTCTCGAGCTTGCCGCTCGGCTTCTCCAGCTTCTCGGACTGCAGGCGCACGAGATTAGCCGCGAGCTGGTCAATCGGCTTAATGGGCAACTTGTTGTGACCCGAGCTCGCTTCTATTGTCGTCGCGTACGGTAGATTGTTTATCACCGGTACTTTGCCTGAACAGATAAGAGCGTCGTTGTAAACAATAGCAGTTGACGCAACAATTGCGACTCGATATTATTTTTATGTTTCGCGCGCTCTAACTATCCTCCCCCTCCTACGAGCCACTACTCATTAAGGTGGCTCCAATCCATTTTTAACTATACTGCCGCGTTATTTATTATATCCTGCCTATTAAACACGAGCCGTCGCCAATCCTTATCAATATATATATATATTCTGGCAAAAGTTTTTACGCTGAAAATTTACTTTCGCTAAATCAAAGATTCGGGAATACGCGTTAAATACAATCACTTTTATGATTTATTATCGTAATAGCAACCCGACCTTTTTTTTTACCTTTTTCTTATTTTACTCCCGAAACGAGTACACGATAAAATCACGTAAAAGAATTACCGCCCCTCTACTGGTCAGCGGATCTACGAATGAGACAATACTTAAGGTAAATCTAAACGTACGAGTGGATTGCTAAAGTTCGCTTCCTCTCTGGCGTCTCGAATTCATATAACTAACATTATAATTATCAATTATCTATAATCAATGTCAACAAAGAGTATCGGCATACTCACGTGAACATGTAAAAAGTTTTGTTTTCATAAGTTAGTATTTTTATGAGATTAATATCGATGAGCCTATTTCTTTAACAATAAAATAAATAAATAAATAAATAAATAAATAAATAAATAAAAGAAAAACGCATTTAAAATGAAAAGATTGACCGAGGCCGAGGGAATGGTTTGTATAGAGAAATACTATCAAACGTTGCTTGAGCGTGGCTTCAAAGGGGAAAATGTCTATATGAAAAATAGTGATCTCACCAGGCATGTCGAGCTTCTTTTCGGGTGACTGTTTCAAATCAACGATATTGACGAGCTTGAGCGGCGAGGTCGTGATGACGGGCGTCTCGATAGAGCGGATCCCGCCACTGGGGACGTCTATCGTGCCGCCATTCTTCAACGTTACAGCGGGCTTATGTTCGATTTCCGGCTCGTCTTTTTTAATTGGCTGCTCGATGAGAACCGCTGGCTTCTCGACTTCGGCTACCGGTACCGGTACCGAATTCGTCGATTCGACCGGTATCTTTGATTTGTTCTGTGGATGCGCGAGTTGTTGCTTCTCATTTAGCTCCATATCCTTACCATTCTCCTCGACTACTTGCTCCTCTTCGCTTTCTTCCTCTTCTTCCTCTTCATCATCCTCCTCTTCATCATCATCCTCTTCTTCTTCTTCTTCTTCTTCCTCATCTTCCTCCTCTTCGTCCTCTTCTTCCTCCTCCTCATCCTCCTCTTCCTCGTCTTCCTCCTCCTCTTCGTCCGCTATTTGTTCAGTGTTGTTCTGTGTGGCTGTTTCTAGATTATCTACCTCCTGCTTCAGAGCCTCGTTATCATCCTGCTTTAATTTTTCCGTATCCAAGGCATCGCCGTTCATAGAGCCAAGGGCCTCGTCCTGACCCGTGTCGATTATCGGTTTTTCATCTTCGTCGAGACTATTGCTGTCCTCGCATATCGGTACAGATGTAATTTCACCGTCGGTCAAGGTATTTATTAATGAAACTACTTCATCACGGGTTCTAGAAGAAATCAGACACATAATGACATTAAACGTGACGTCGCTACTATCGTTAAGAAATTTACTGTAAAAAAATTAACGTCTACAATTATTATTGGTTTGAGTTTACAGGTTGCTCAAGAGTCAGGAATTAATATAAAAATAATACATCTTATTAATGCAAAACAAGCATTGATAGATTTAGTAATGGCGCTTACTTGGCTATCAATTCCCAGTTTTCTTCATCCAAGTCTTCACGGTAGACCCGTATATTACACTCTTCATCTAACTGGCACCAATAAGCTAAACCAGTCTTATCTCGCCCTAGAGGTGCCAGTCTCAATTCACTGGCTGTTAGTTTGTTTACTTCATTTTTGAACTTTTGATTCATGTCAAACTGTAACTCCAAAAGAGCCTGTAACAAATTAAAAATAAAATAATAATGCCTAAGCTGTTCAGATTATTTAATGAGAGTAAAAGAAGTAGCTAAAGTACCTTAAGGAGACGCAGTTTAACAGCAACACGAGCTTTCTTGTACCCAATCCGCTCAAGCTCCCACCCATCTTGATTAGAGTACGTATGACAAAACTTTACAAGTGCTTTTTCCCATTTCTCTGGGGCAACACTTTTTCTTGCTTTGCGAAGAAGTTTGATGTGTAAATCAATTAATTCTCGTGATACTGCAAATAAAAATATGAAATATGTATATAACTATGTATATAAATTGCTTTGAAGAGCTTTCACATGTTGTCTATCGTTATATATTACATAAGTATGATCAGAGTCAACAGTTTTGGGATAAAAGGTAATATAAGAATGTACCAATTGAAAATCTACTTTGATTGCGTTAGGCACGAATGCTTATTAAAGAAAGTAAAATTTGAAAAGAATACTATAGAGTCAATAATATTTGGCGATAATATATTTGAAAACAATATCGATGAGACTGTTAAAAGTACCTATTAAAGCAATTTGTTCATCATGTCTAAGCGGAGGTGAGATTATTTCATCATTAAAATCATTAAATCATTAAAAATTTACTTTGATAAGAGAGTAAATATAGACTTTAACATTTTAAGAAGAATTTTTGTGAAAATATTTGATCTAAGAATACATCGTGTAGTTGGCAAGAAGATAAGGGATAATCATATGATTAAAAATAAATGGTACAAGTGATGTTAAAAAAAAAAAAAAAAAAAAAAAAAAAAAAAAAAAGAAGAAGAAAAAGCAGTAGGAGAGAGAAGTCAACAAAAAAATAAAGAGCGAAAACGGTAAAAGAAAAAAAAATTAATAAAAATAATAAGAAAAAGTATAAAAAGATTGTTTCTAGACCGTATAATTTGTTTTGCTTACTTTCGCCGCTCATTTTTTCTCTCTTCCTTAACACGTTACGTATAAGAAGCGTAACGTTGCATAAACATTGGTATTGTGTGGCGTGGGAGGAGAACACGGGAGGGGGAGGAGGGAGAGAAGGAGGAGGGAGAGAAGGAGGAGGAGAGGCGCCGCATGTAAATGAAATTCTATAATATAAACAATGCGGGTTCAGCTGATTAGGGGTAAATTCAGAGCGCCGACGCCGTAATATCATAAACGGAGAAAAATATTTTCCGGAGCTGTCACGTGTCGGAATGTTTGGCCCGTGGAGTTATTGGAAACCGCGCGAAAGAAGCGAGCGAGAATAAAGGACAAGAGACGTGCATATAGATGGATAGTTGGTTCGTTAGTTAGTTAGTTAGTTAGATAGATAGATAGATAGATATATAGATAGATAGATAGATAGATATGTAGATGGCCAGAGAGAGAGAGAGAGAGAGAGAGGGGGGGTGACAGCGCGGAAGGGCGGGGCGGTGAGGGAGGTAGCGCAAAGGTCGCGCGAGGCAAAATAACAACAATCGAGTTTCGATAGTCATCTGTCAATAAGCAGGAGAGCGCTATCAGCATTATCAGCAATAGGCGGGCAGAACCGTTGGCGGAATCGCGGCGAGGAAGAGCCTGGTCCGGATGACCGGGGGAATAAAAGTTTATGGACTAGAGGAGCGGCAGCGACGGCGGCGGTAACGGCGGGATACGTAGGTGGCCGACGAGGGGAGTTGGGGCGGGGAGCGATACGCGTCTCGCGGGACGTTGATAGCGACGGTCAGTGGGTATAATAGGTGTCGGAGAACGAGGTGTCTAGGAGAAATTGCCCCCAAAAACGAAGACGAAGAAGGAAGGCAGCGTTGGGATCCGAGCCGCTACGAAACTACGCGTCCCCCGCTGTCGGAGCCTCTTTTGGTAAGAGGCCGAGGAAGGCGGCGCGGGCGATTACCGCGAGGGACCGATGCTACAAGCGGTCGAAGAAAACATAGTTGATGACCTGGGGGAGCCTCGCCAACGGGTTATCTAGGACTGGAAGGGCAAGCAGTTGGGCGGGAGGGACGATACAATGGAATAGTGCGAGGTACAGATAGAGAGAGAGAGAGAGAAGCAGCGGTCCTAGGTTTCGCGCAGAGTACGTGTGTGATCGCAAGATAGGGTACGGAGAGAGAGAGAGAGAGAGAGAGAGAGAGAGAGAGAGAGTTTGTTTGTTTGTTTGTGTGAGTAAGAGATTGAGTGATGAGTGAGTGAGCAAGTAAGCGATAGGAGAGAGAGAGAGAGAGAGAGAGAGAGAGAGAGTGCGAGGGCACGAGAGGGAAATGAAAAGGCGAGAGAGGGGCGCCGCAAATAAGCGGAGTCGCGTAGGTGCGGGCTATGGGACTTACCTTCTTGGCCGTTCTCGAGCATCTCCTGGAGCCGGGCGATGTCCGGGTACTCGAGGCCGCAGCTCTTGCCGAAGCACTCGAGGAACGAGCAGATCACCGCGAAATTTGGGTCAGTCATGCAGGAGGCTTCGTTATCGGACGCCATTTTTACTCTCCGCCGCCGCCGTTGCCGCTACCGCCGCCACCACCACCACCACTGCCGCCGCCGCTGCTACCGCCGATACCACCGTTCTCGTCGTCGTCGTCGTCGTCGTCGTCGTCGCCGTCGCCGCTGCTGCTGCTGGTGCTGCTGCTGCTGCTGCTGCTGCCACCACCGCCGCCGCCACCGCCACTTTGCACGCACGCAACAAACACATGCGCGCACGCTGGCTCACACACGTACGCGGCAGCCCGTGCGGAGGCGCTGGTGCACGCACTCCCCGAGAATGGAAGAGGAACAGAGATGAGACTATACTACGCTAGGCGGCTTGGCGACTGTACAGCAGCCGCCGCCGTTACCGTCGCCGTCGCCGTCGCCGTCGCCGCCTCCGAGTCACACTCGCGGCTCCTCTACGTTCCCTCTCGCGTTCGCACTCGCGCCCGAACCCACACTCCTCTCCCCTGTCCCGCACTCTCCCGCTCTCCTCTTCACGCCAATCTCGAAGAGCATAAAGAAATGCCGGGCGGGCGTTCGTTGATTAGGCGGCGGAGAGGCGATCGGTGCGGCGACGGGGACCCGGGCCCCCGACCCCGCCCTCCTTGCCAACTCTCCTGCCTATTTCCACGGCTATTTCTTCGGCTTCCTCTGGCCCAAGGACTTTTTGTTTACGGAGACACGCGGCCCGAACATTCGCGAGCCTCTCTCGTGGCCTTTGTTTTGGCTCCGGGGCCAGCGTTCTCGTATCGTATCGCGGCTGACTGGCCGAGTGCCTCCTGCTTTTTGAACGGGAGCTTTATGCGCCTTTCACACTGGCTCGCGCTGATGCTCGGCGCTCCCTTCCCCTCGAGGCCTCCAATCGCCCTCGCCGCTGCCGCCGTAGCCGCCGCCGTAGCCGCCGCCGTCGCTCTCTCAGTCAGAACGAATTTTATCGGCGCGCTCGGCGATACGCGCCACATACACAGGCACGCGCACGCACTCCCTCCCACTCTCTCTCTCTCTCTCTCTCTCTCTCTCTCTCTTATATATATATATATATATATACATACACACACGCCAGCATCTACTGCCGCTCTGGCTCTTCTCAGGAGCTCCGGGAGCTTCCGAGCAACATTTCACGACCTTGACCGATGACGACAACGACAACGACGACGACGCACCGCCCTCGTCAAAACTTCCCTAACGTTAGCTGAGCTACCTCCTGGGTTCACCTAGGCATTCGTCCATCCGTTCCATGGTAGAGACCACCGTCATATACCGTCCTCAAGACCCTCGCGAGCGTCCACGTAATGACGGGAGGTAATTGCTCCCAAGCGACGTCGGAGCTTCAATGGATCCGTGGACTTACGTCCCGAACTCGATCTGGCTCTATCAGCGGGTTCTGAGAGGGAGAAGGAAACTAACCCGTGCGGGAGCAGCGCGTGGCTACTCGCTCGTAACCGAGGAGCACCGGGGATGCGAGGGAGTGCGAGCCTCGTGTAAACATAATCGTACTCTCTCGAGAGAGAGAGATGGGTAACGTGTCCCGTTAAAATTTTAATGCTTAGAGGTTCGGTCAACCCCGTCAGGGTGGTCCCGAGAAAACCGGCGCACCGGTGCACTAGCTATTCGACCGAGGATCTTTTGTTCGAGAGCTTTATCGACCTTATGAGCTGACGCCTGAACGAGAATCTCATGAGTCCGTAACCTAAACAAAAGGGCGGAGCGAGGGCGGGGCAGATGGTGCGAAATCCCAAGGACGACCGTGTTTTTAGAGAAATCAACGAGATGTGTGATCTTGCCCGCGTACTTGCTTCGTAACGAACCAACCCTCGATTCGCTACTCCTCCTACCACGAATGTACATTGATTCTACTGCTGGCTCAATCGTCCCGTGCCCGCACCTTCCTGGACCGGGTAGTATAATTTTTAGGTTATACAGCCCCGGCGGTTGAAGCTCCCGAAGGCCTAAGAGCTTGCGAAAGTTCACCGGGACGCCTCTTCCTACGGGGCTTAACTGCCCGGAGGCGAAGCTCGACTTGGACGATGCGCTTGGATCTGGCATTAAAGAAAATTATAAGCGAGCCGCACCGAGGCTCGAAAAATCACCTCGACATACTTATTCATATACGTAGAAATACCAAGCAATTGTATGGCTTGGCCTTCTGCAAAGGTATTCCATTAGCTCCCTTGCTTCCTCCTTTCTTTCTCTCTATTTAAACAGCTGACTTTTTAATGGGTCACAGTCTCCCGAAGCGACCGTTTACACGACTACGGCTCCTCTCCCCCCTCCCACTCCCATACCCCTCACCACCACCCCTCACTCCCCTATGCCTTTTCCACCAATTTTAAGTAAAGGCGTATATTACGAGGGACGGAGAGCAATGGCTCAAAAATGATTTGTCATCCGCTATTTATGGCGACGCTCGGGTCGACCTAATCGAGGAAATTATTACCTCTCGCCGTTTTAATCGAGTCTAACTGCTCTTTTTTGTTTGTTTATTCGTTTATCCGCCTCCTCCTCTGAGCCATCTCTCGCTCAGAGTCTGCCACTTAACCTTGGGACAATTTTGTATTCCGACGAGAGTGGCTCATTTCAATATTCATCTCGTTGGATTGTCTCGTGAACGTGTGTGATGTCGCCGTCGCCGTCGCCGTCGACGTCGACGACTATGACTACGATCCCGACTACGGTCCCGAAGAAACCACTACGAGTCGGCCGCTGGCGGTGGGGGAAGGGCTCTCCTCTCTCTCTCTCTCTCTCTCTCTCCCCCCTCTGTCTCTCTCTCGTACACTCTCTCTATGTTGACGCTGGACTTATCGATAAAAGGCTTGAATTTTAGCGCTAATGGCATAGTTATTGGATGGCGACTGACGCTCCTGACACACTAAAGCCGCAAGTCAATAGTCCGCTAAAATTGCATTCGCAATTACTTTTACAATACTCGCGGCCCAACTAGTAATCCTCTATTCTCGCTTGTTTTCCTTTTCTTTTTATCTTTCCACGGTAGCCATTCTTGGCGGGTGTTTACGTCAAAGTCCAAGCATCAAAGCCAAGGAAGAAAAGCAGTTTGGAAACATCTCTAAAAGCGCGAGTGTTGATTTCCCTCGATCATTTTACCGTTTTTCAAAACATGAAACGAGCCCAATGGCATCGACTACCTTCACAAACTCACTTCAATCAAATACATCGACATTTATTTACGGGGTAATTAATATTGTCGTTGTTCGAGCGGTGGAAAGTAGCTGGAAAATGTTGGAAAACCCATGAGGAGGAGCGTAGTGAGTGGCGTGGCCGACCAGTGGGACGAATACTTGGCAGAGGAAAGTAAGAAAGAAAGAAAGAAAGAAAGAAAGAAAGAAAGAAAGAAAACGAGACCGTCATAGCGCCAAACGGATTCAGCGCGTAATGATATTATTAGTAAATAAGGTAGTCCGTATAATTGGTCACGTGGGCCCGAAAGTTCGACGTAGAGTCGAGCCGGTCGCGTGACGTGCATCCCTTCAAAAAGAAAAGGATGCCAGCGGTGGTGGTCTATAGAGTCCGCACGTCAAGCGAACGGAGGAAATTTCAGGAAGAAATCAGACGGTAATCCGACCCTACCTGGTTTTCTCCTCGTTTTTACATTGCCACGAGAGCGGAACGCGGCCGCGGTCGTGGCTATCATCGATAAGCGTAAACGTCGCTGCTCGACGCCAGGGAAAAAAGCTCCCCGTTGAAGAAGGAAAGGAGGAAAAGGACCGGAGTTATACCACGTAGTACGTGTATACGCAGGAGATAACTCGTCGGCCGTACGGGGGCTGGGGAGGTGTGTGTGTGTGTGGATCCACTCTCCTTTTGACGTAAGCTCTCTCACGGGGCCGCCGAGCGTTACAAGGCTCGGAAGGTGCCGAGCGCGCGTCGTCGCCACTTGACGCATGCGATCCGCACGCGAAACCCACGGCTCGCCCTATCCCGCCGGTCCACCCTGCTCTACTCCTCCTCCTCCTTCTCCTTCTTCCCCTACCCGCCCGCCCCATATCAACCAGCCTACCTACCTACCTCCCGCTCCCCTGCCCGCCCATCCACCCGTCAACGTACCCACCGACCGACCCTTGCCGCGACTCGATGCAGCAGCAGCTCGCGACCGCCGTCCGCCACGACGCCCCGAGCCAATTCCTAGTGGCCAGTGCCGGCGAACCCAGCTTATATCCTCCTCCTCCTCCTCCTCCTCCTCCTCCTCCTCTGTCTCCGCCGTTGGTCATCCGTCTCCGTGCTTACACACGCGAGGACGCTTGCGTGTGTGACGTGTGCGCGCCTCCCGTGTCGGCCGAGCGCGGTTGCGAAAACACCGCTACGGAGGAGTCGGAGGAGGAAACGTTAGCCGTGTGATGCGAGGAAGCGGCACCGAGGCAACGGGGGCAGCACAGGCGCACACCACGCACTCTGCCGCTTTAATTTGCACGCCCTCCATGGGCCGATTTTAAAGCACGGCTATTTTTAAAATCGCTCCGATTGTGTACGGGACATTTGCGCGGCAACTACTGCCCTTCTTTCCGACCCCACCCCCTCCATCCCATCCCATCCCATCCCATCCCATCCCACGCCATCCACACCCTCCGCGACATAATGAAGGGCGTGTATGGGGTCGGTCCGCGCTTCGGTCCGCGCTCGGAATTCATCAATCCCATGGGATGCCGAAGTTCTCGCCTCTTCATCCTCCTCCTCCTCCTCCTCCTCCTCCCTAGGCGTATCGCAATTTCTTTTCTTTCGCTTTTTTTCTTATCAACAAGTCGGCTCGATATACGTACATATCCTTCCTGCGAAACAACTTAATCTTGACTTTCCTTAATTACATTATTTGTCCTCGAAAGCGCTAGTTTTTTTTTAATCCGATCTCCCAGTAGTACCTGGAGCTCGTGTTTTCTATAATCCAACGTATTATCATCGTGATTGTCATCCTCACCATTATTATTATTATTATTATCATCATCATCATTATTATTATTATTATTATTATTATTATTATTATTATTATTATTATTATTATTATTATTATTATTATTATTATTATTATTATTATTATTATTATTATTATCATTATAATTATTATCATTATTATTATTATTATTGCTGTTGTTGCTCTTGTACGAAATCAATTACTCCTCACGACTTTTCACATCCAATTAAGAATTCGCATTATTATTATTATTAATGATTATTAAAGGCTACGAATGTGTAATATTGATTGTATAATTTATATTACACATAAAAATGTTTATCGCGTTCATTACAATTTTACAATAAACGTATCAATAATGATTTATTTACCTCGGAATTCCCATTTTACAACAGCTCGTGATTGATTTTGTGCTTATATCCTTTATGCCTACTTCATACAACTCTCATAACTGCTCTTGTACTTATTCTAATGTTACTCTAACATTTGCATTATTATCGTTGGCGAAAAAGCAAACATATCCCGTAAGATGTTAATGGGCCCACAATATTCTACACAGAGGTCCAGAAAACCATACGACATGAAGCTCGATAAGCGAAAATTTAAAATTTATACTTGTCCTACAGTACATTCGGTTTTTTGTTTACTTTCGTATTCGTACAAATAAACAAACTCTTTATATCCATTCAAAAGTTCCTTGTAACGTTAATGAATAATCCTTGCGTTAACATTACTGTTAAGTAGCCGAGGCCAGTTAATTATTTCGCAAATATAAAAATGAAATTAAAACTTTTTAGACGTTGGGTCACTGGTCCAATACATATATCTTCGAATATATTTTTGATAAAAAATATAATGTATCGGTACGTAAAAAGTGTTATATATATATATATATATATATATATATATATGTAATTGGGAAGTTGAAAAGTTGCTCGAGTATCGGATTTTACAAGCAAATAAAGGCCCTGAAAGTCGAAATATCAATGTTTAAGTAAAAAAAAAATTCAATAAATAGTATGTTTCAGTTCAGTTGACGAAATTAAAAGGGAGGGGCGAATCAAGAGAGTCGATCTGATGATTTGTAAATCTCAAGGCTCAAACGGATAGATCCCGAGACTTCGTATAATCATATTGTAATTTTAAACGTCCTTATGTTAAAGCATTAAAACGAGCAAAGTACCATAACGCAGTCGATAAAAATAATCTTAAAAGATGCTGATGGTTATAAAAGTTTTATTGTACGTATTATAAATTGACTCGGGTTTTATGTGGTAATGGTAGATTGTCAGTGAATGCCTGAGAAATGTTGTTGGAAAGAGGAGTAAGGTTTTTTCATTGAAAGGCCGATTGGCTGCCGAAAGTAATATATGTCGGGAATCGTAAAATTGACGTCAGCTAAGCAGCGCCGAGGATCAGCCTCGTCGTACAGCATTTTGCGGGAGGGATACGTAATTAGGGAGAAAAGTATCCGTAACGATGACTGTCGCAGAAGCTCCGAAGACCTTTCACAAACTAGGGTCTACGTGGACGTAGTCTGCGCTGTTAACCTTTTCACTCTCGAGTCCTGTTGCTATGGTCTATCCGCAAAGAAGCTTTTCTGGCGTGGGGACGTGGATTGATTTTCAAATAGCACGCATGAGACGGCTGTGCATGTGTCGGCATGCACGTGTGGCTCGAATTTGGGTCTCAATTCACGTCGGGTTGTCGGGAACGCATCGCGTCAAGTCCACGGCGGCGCGTAGACTTCGCTCCTCCAGGCCTTTTCACGTAAACATTGGCCAACATTGTCCAAAAGATGGGCTACGCCTCAGCGAAATTGCTTAGATTAACGCTCCAAGGGCTTCGCTCGATAAATTCTCCTACTTACTTACTTACTGGCCAGCATCCTTGGTAATAAATGTGTGTGCCCTCGGGGTGTACACGTTTGTTTGTTTGAAAGGAACCAACCATTTATAATCGAACGAATGCGTCATATCAAAGAGCGAGTAAAAAGAAAAAGAAACGATGTCTTCATTTTTTTCTTGTTTTTCTCTCTTTCAAAAAGATCATCCACTGGCTGACAAATGAATTGCAAGGATGAGATTCCTGCGAGGAATTTCAGTCGCGGAACAATGTTATATCAAACGTTTATGCGATGAAGAAAATACGCATTTTCTTATCCCAGAGGAAAAGTGAGAAGTAATTAGCGTTTCTTATCATTGGGCCGCTTGTTGACGCCGAAACAGCTTGTCGACAATAAAGAAATGGTCGAGTGATCGGTGGCGAGGAGGGGGAGGGGTGGGGTGTCGTATGCTTTTTTTGCGATTGCGAGCCATTTATTTCCATAATCGGGGGTCGAGCGATCACGCGAGTCTTAAGAAGTAAGGATTTCGCGTTGAGCTCGTCTATGAAAGCGCATTCACGAGCCACCCTCGAACGTGCTTGGGATGGCTGCGCTTTCGTGCATCCGGATGACGGCGCAGCAGTGCGAGTCCCGAGCATTTCTGGACGAACACCAAGAGCTGAAGCGGATTACTATGTCCGGATGCAGCCACGGGGGATCAATTGAGAACCACTGGGCATCCGTCTCCACGTCTTCGTGTCCTCGTCCAGCGTCCTCGTTCGCCTCGCTGCACATTTTTCTTTTCCTCTCTCTCTCTCTCTCTCTCTCTCTTTCTCTCTCTCGCGCTCTCTCTCGCGCTCTCTCTCTATCTATCTATCTATCTATCTATCTATCTATCTATTTATATATATATCTCCCTCTTGCTTCCACCCGTTCCCACTCCAACCCTCCCTCTCGCGCCTTAGCTTATAGAAAATCGAGTAGCGGAGCGTCTTGTATGTTTACGTACATCAGCTCATGCAATGGCCTGCCAAATCCTTTTTATTTACTACTGCGTCTCCATTTTCATAGTTTTAGCTGTATTTGTATCAAGATTCCGTTAGGGCCATAAGCACGATGCCACCTCATCCCACTCAACTCATTTGTCCCCTACGCGTGTCTTATAGATACGGATAAATTTTTGCAAAAATCGCATCGTAAACGGAAACTTCATCATCTCCTTATTTATAGTATTAATCCGTGATTTGGATGGACAGTAAGTATACATATTTTTTTTTTACACAGGCGTGTAGGTAATAATACTTACACGTATAAGCTAAGTATTCACGTATTCTACTCTAATGAAATAAAATGACAAATAGAGTTCCGGACATATCTTTTAATTCTTACTTAATTCTGCAGCTCACAAAATTATTGTCCCCTAAAGAATATTTCACATATGACGTCTAATCGATAACTCTGTATTTCGCGATAATAATGATAACAACCTCGTTGTGCCATTTTATCATACGCGTAGAAGAAGCCAAATTATATGTAGTTCAAAACATATTTCCAACTCCTTTAAAGTATAATATTTATACGCTCATTATAAACTTAACGAAGAAATGGTTTAAAATAATTTATAGAATGAAGGGGCAAAGTTAAATCAGGGCTTTTGTATATATATATATATAAATGCGTGTAAATTGAAAATTAATGTTACATAAGATATTCGTGTAACGATGTGACATTTTCGTTTTTCGTTATCCGTTAAATTATATCATGTTGAATAAATATTGCTATGGTCTTGCTCCGGTCCGGTCATAACGTCCGGATTATTTAAAGAATTCTACATACTCAATGTATGCAGGAATTTCGGCGCGATCGATCGACCGATGAATTTAAGTACTTTCCGTAATTTCTAATACATGATTTGGTGTATACACATAATTTACTCTTCATTGTATAAACATTCACTGTCAATGTCATGCGCAAAGAACCCTTATGCGCTTATCGCGGCTGCATTGTACTGCATTACAGTGATAATTGTATAAAAATAATAACTATTTATCAGGAATTCGTCGACAGGTAAGACCCGGTCGGGTTCCCACCGATTCGTCCGCTCGGCTGCTTAAGCGTATACGCTTAATCTTAATTTCTTTGGCTTGATAGTCTGACGATTACACGAATCTTGCTCGCGCACTTATCCGCGAAGCCGAATTTTCTTTTCAAATTATCATTAGACCTTTGATTGACCTCTTTTTCATTTCGTAGATACTTTGCGTCTCTTCGACCGCTCACAGGCCGCTCGAATAATAATTGAAACTGTCTCGTGTATCGCTCGCACTTCACGACTCGTCGCCCAACTCGTCGCCCAACTCGTGGCCCAACTCGTGGCCCAACTGGTTGCACGACGGAACTCCGTCAAGGACCATATCAAGGACCGATCCGATCTCCTCTGATTGCGTTTTACACGTATTTCTTTGCCCCTCTAGAGATTCCACGTCCTATAAAGACATTTTTTAGCTGCTACGGACGCCTCGCCTCGCCTCGCCTCGCCCCGCCCCGCCTCACCTTGTCTATTAGCATAAGACGTGCATCGTCGTTCGTTTTTTTCACGCAATTAATCTTCCGTCATTAATCTTCTGCCTTTGTGTTTTACACGGGATTTCGTTTTAGCCTGGCTTTTCGAATGCTTATCGACCGTTATTGGGGATAATAAGTCGCCGGGTCTCGATAGAATCGTGAGCTAATCAAGTTAAAAACTTTTGCTCCTTTCTATTGAAGCTGCGTCGGATTAAATCTTGCCAAACATTAAATGTGCAAGACACCGCGATGCAAGAAACTGTCTCCGCGTTATCCATAAACAAGTCAATGCCTTTTTTTTATTGTTATTCTCCGGAACAGGAGTTAAATAACGTTTTGTAATAATGCTTGTAATAAAGCTTTAAATTTATTGGTGGTATTATTTATAATTATATTTTTGATATCTCAACCCGTGAAGATAACCTACATTTCCATGCACAAAACACGCTTATGATCTAATTATTGATAAAAAGTTTATTGCGTGCAGAAGACATGAAGTTAATTGAAAAAATGAATCATTTACTGATTATTGATAATGTTATTTAATTATAAATCCTAATGTCAATTGTTTATAATGTACAGCTGTTTTTTATTTTTAATTTTTTTATCTCGTTAAAAGCGATTAACGTTTTTATTTATAATTATAAAAATAATTATAAAATTGATTTCTGTTCCGACGAATAATTCTTAACTCGTGTAGCCTCCGGCCGTTTAACGTACACAATCGAACCGCTACAATTTTATTACTTATTTTACAATTTTACAATTTACAAGAATAACGATGCTTTGGATTTTAGGATGTAAAATCAAGGTCTAAAAAAATCCTATTTTCATAAATCCCCAGTCATTTTATACGAATCATTGTTTCTTCTTCTTCTTCTTCTTCTTCTTCTTCTTCTTCTTCTTCTTCTTGATACTTTCAACTCGTACTTAAGGTTTATTATAGAATTTTATAGCATTTAATATAAATAATGTGGACTTGTGGACCTGTAACTTTCAGCACTTGAAAATTATAATGCTGCGTTCACATTTTATAAGCCAAGATATAAATAACTGAGTGATATATCGAAAATATAACGTCCTACTATTTTTTACTTAAATTCACAAGTTGAAACATATATATTATTCGACTGTACGAAAATGAAATCCAAGTTAAATAATAAGAAATTCCGTAAACTTGACCGTTGCAATAGCGACGAAGATAAGAAAATAAAAAAACAAATATTAAACAAACGTGAACTCGTCGTCAAAGGAATTCGGAGCTTTTTTTTTTTTTTTTTTAAAGAATGTTGGAAGCAATGATGTGCGACTGCTGAAGCTAAAGCGAAAGAAGCGGAATAAAGCCTTCTAGTGTTCTTATTGATTTTTGCGCGTACGCTTACAAGAAAACGTGGACGTAGCCTCACGATGTTACACGTATCCCATTCTAAAAGAAAAAAAGAATGAATAGAAGTAAAGTCGAGTATGTCAACTGTACGTACATGCCTTCCGAGGACTTGACGAATTCAACTTTCCACAATATATATTTGTATATACAAATTGCATTTGTTTGTATTTGGAATTTATCAATTTTTAGTGCTTTTAGTATCTTTGTAAAATTAAAAAAAAAAAAAAAAAGTAAATAAATAAATAAATAAATAAAAGAGTTAAGCCTTTAATGATACACGACGAATCATTAGTTTTAATGAGCTTTAATTATAAATCTGAACATGTGTTTATAAATATTATTAATCAACTCTTTATCGCAAAACACGATGAGTGGAATCCAAATTCTTGAGCTATTCGATTCAACTGAACAAATTGAATTTATTTATTTATTTTTTTTGAAAAGTAAACAATTTTATTATACAATAAATCCTAAAAATATCATTTATGTTATACTGGGTAAATATATGTATATATTTTTGTAATATAAAAACGTTTTTATTATTGCGTAAACATAGATATAAACGTAATCTTCTTGATTGAAGAGTTGTTTGTATTTTACATCTTTCCATCATTTGTTTTGATTTCTTGTAAAGTCTTTTCTCAACCAGTTGAGAATGGCAGATTGTTATTTCTATTTTATGTTTCAACATTATTCTGTTTTTTCATTGATCTAACTTTCATACTTTGTCATGCCAAACATGACATATATGTATATGTGTATGCATATATATATATATATATATATATATATATATATATTCATATACTTATATACATATATATTTTTTCATTTTAAATTTATTTACAATGCATATGGCTATAGAAACGCCATACAGACTTCATTTCTTTGTAACAGCTATTTCTTTTTTACTTTTTTACAATTTCTACTGCAGATGAATTTTTCATATTATTGTGTTTTTTGCTAACTTCATATTTATGTGATAAGCAATCAACCTGCTGGTATATATATTTATACATATATATATATATATATATATATATATATATATACACACATAAATAGAGATACATGTAAAAATGTAATGTTGTAATAATAAGGAAGTTAAAATATCAATAAGAAATAAATGGAATGCAAGTTCCTTGTAAATTATATCCAAAATTATGCATGAAAAGAAAAATCATTATTATAAATGAATTTATTCCTCTAAACCAGTAATTGGAGTAAGAATTTGCAATTAGTAAAGAAGAACGCTTTAAATATGAATTTCATTTCATAACTAACTGTGTTTAATCCATTCCTCTGATATATTTATATATAACAAAACTATATTATATACACGATATAGCTGATAGATATTTGTAAAAAATGCAACTTTTTTCTTTTTCGACAGACACTATAGGCAAACACACCATTTGACTCTCAAATGTGTTCCACAAATTTATAATAATAGAAGTTAAAAACTAAATTTGAATGTCTTGGAACACTCATAAACTCTATTAGAGTTCAAATTTATTAGTTTTTAAAAAAGAAGAGGCACTATTTAAATCACTTCATCATAGTCTTTTGAGCTGCTATATTCTTCAATTGTTGTTTATATATTTCAGCTTCCTCTTCTTTTTTTTGTAACTGTCTGCGATACTCATCGGCTTCTCTTCGAGCTTCTGCCAATTTGCGGTTCAATTCGGCAACGTCCATAATAGAAGTCTTGTTATTATCCTCTTCGAATAATTCAATTTTGTCATTTAGATGTAAAAATACAGGTTCCGTTTTCGGTGTTATTAAAGGCTTCTGCAAAAAATAAAAGACAGTATAAATATTACAATTACTGTGTAACGTTCGCTTTCAATATAAATTGTACTACTTTTTTTAAGCATTCATATCAAAAAACTTTTCCAAATCTTACTATACAATTACAATATAGCACCTTTACCTAATAAAATTTTTTTTTATTATTTCTATTGTTTATTTAATTATTATATATTATTATGAAGTACTTTCGAGGCGTAGCTTAAAAAATGAGTATTATATAAACGCGGACAAAATAGAAACCTACCTTCATTGGGGAAATAGTTGTTTTAGTGGATGTAAGCGTAGGAATGCCCGTTGATGCATTTCCAATTGATGTGAGGAAAATTTTTCCTGTGCTCTTTCCATCGCTGGGAGTTCTTTTTAAAATATTTGGTCCTCTTGATGTGACTGTCTGTTGACTTTGACCCAGAATTTGATCAGCCCTAATTGTAATAACTTTCCTTGAATTTCCCTTTCTGTTACCCATTTGTAATCGTTTCATGGGCGTTACATTAATTGGGTTTGACCTTGTGAGATTCAATGCGAGCTTTCCTGCTTCTATGTACAGAACATTTCGTTATAAATAATTGTAGTTTGCATGTTAACAAAGAATTTATGTTAATATTAAATTTATTATTAATTTTAGTTTATACCTGTGAGAACAACAGTTTGTCCACTTTCCATTGCATTTTCAACAATAGTGGCATCGTTATCCATTGGAATCATGGTGATGCCATGGGCCTGCAACAGTCTTAGTGGTTGCTCGACTCCCATTAAATTTGTAGCATCTCTATTTCTTTTTCTTTCAAGATGAACGGTCTTATCTTCTAGCCTCTGAAGACCTTTTACTTGTTCACCCTCGTTCACTGGTTGCACCTGAATTTGTTGAAAGACCATCTTCTGTTTTTTATTTGAAGCTACTGTAATCATATTCAATTTAAATTAACCACTATTCTATACAGTCATAACTCTAAATTAAAAAAATAACTAAATAATATTACATTGCGTTAGCCTTCGTTTTTGTTGCTGTTCTTCAAATTCAATTCGCTCTTGTTCTTCTTTTTGCCTTTCTGCCTCTAATTGCATTAAATTTTGTGTAGCCGCTTCAATCTCAGCAGATTGTAACTGATTTTGTTGAACACTAATAATTTCTCGTTCTTGCTGTAGCATATCGACTAAATCTAAACGATCGTGTTCTAATGCAAGGCTGATTGGTGTTTTATTAAATTTACTACTACTATTTGGGTCTGCTCCATGTTCGAGTAACACCAGCATAACCTCTGTATGTTCTTTTTCGATAGACCAATGTAAAGGTGTCATTTTCAGCTAGAAAGATGTAAATTTTTATAATACAATAAATACCTGATAGATTAAGTTATTACTATTCAACATATTATCAAGATAGTGTTGATAGTACTGAAATCTACCTAATCGATATTTAGGAATTAATTTACTAAAAATAAATATTATAACAAATTATTAAAAATATATAACATATGTACGAACAATTAAATAGATATTTAAATTGCTTAATCTGTGAAAATATTTGTGTGCAAAATATATAAATTTAATTAATTAGCAAATAACATAGTATAACCTCAAATACTTTAAAGTAATTACAACCACAAAATGGTTTACTTATATTTAAAAGATTTTAAACACTCAATATAATTTTACTTGTACATTACTTATATTTAATATAAATTATGCAAGTACCATATCTCGGCTGTCAACTTCAGCCCCGTAATTAAGAAGTAATTGGGCCATTTGATGATGGCCTTCGTAAGCAGCCATGTGTAGTGGAGTTCTATCGACTTTTGTCCTGGCATCTCTAGAGATTCCTGCTCTCAATAATACTTCAGCCGTCTCGGTATGATTGTTTTGAGCAGCAAAGTGTAAGGCGCTTGTTCCAAGCTGACGATATACACGAAGTTTTATATAATCAAAAGTTGATTTAAAATGAATTTTACTCTGATAAATTATTTACCCAGTCTGTTGTGAACGGTGCACCTCTGCACATAAGGTCTCTAACCAATTCTGTATCTCCATTTTTTGCACTATGTAACAACTGTTTACCCAATTCAACAATAGATAGAGCATCTGATCCTCTACTCCTTGGTGTCAAATCATAAGGTAGGATCTCTACTGGAATCAGGGTAGTGTCAAAGTCGTCAATAGAGCATATGCCTTCAGTTTCAGCCTGCATCTTTTCCAATTCTCAATTAAGACCTGTCTCTTTAAACTCTTCATGAATTGAACTGCAGACATACATAAAAATGAATACCAACATTAGAAACACTTGCTTAATGATTTTAATTTTAGACAACAATAACATTCTACTTTTTACTATAGATTTTCGAAGCTATAAGTATTAAAAAGGTCAAGGGAACTGAATAAATCTTTCTGTTAACATGGGCTTAAAATTTTTTGTAACAATTTTGATGTTTCCCCAGCTAAACAATGTAATTACATTTAAATCTACTTTAGAATTAAGCAGTTGGTCGCAGTAAGTTTTCAAGCATAGCGAGCAAATGGTCTACAAACGTTCTCTACGCTGTCGTACTTTTCATTGCTTACAGGGAGTTTGGGTGATAGTCGTCAAAGGGATAAAATAGTGCAGGCAATACAATGCTGAACATGCATTGGTCCAGAGAATAGTAAGCACAGAGGTGATGAAAATCTAAGCGAGCGATGACAGAACATCCTTTCGGCTAAACCTTATTAAATCCTGTAGAGCGGTGTGCAAGGTAAGAAACAGAAGGAGTGTGGAGCGAGGAACCAAACAGGCTAATAAATATATGGGAAGAGCAGAGAATGAAGTCAGAGAGCAATGTGAAGGCAGTAGACCAGATGGGAGCAGAGATAAGTGGTATAGGGAAGGGGGATAAGGAAGAGGGAGCCGTGACAATGTAATAAAAGATGCAAGCGAGTGGGTGATCCGCAAGGACGGGAAACAGGAGCAGACCTCTTTGGCCGGGTATCCTCGACAAGAGCTTCGTATTCCGGGGAAGCCAGTGAACGCCGGGAGGTAGGTCGGGGCTCCATCGTCGGCTGAGGCCTCGACGACCAATCGTCATCCCAATATACGAGCGTAACCAAAAAAGTTTGCGATGCTGTTAAAAATCGTAGTCGAGCGACTTAACGGCAAGGCGGCGCAGGCAAATAAATATGCGTGAATTGAGAGTAGAGGAGGCCGGGAGCGGCGCGCGCGCGACAGCATAAGCGTTAAAGCTCGGGGAGGGCTCGCGCGAGGGTACTTCCTGTTCCTGTTTCGGCGCGGCGTGCGAGCGGAAGTGTCTCCGGCTCGACACGAGGTTCTCTGGCTTGCTCGCGCACTTCGAGACTTCCTCTAGCCACGTGGAGGTACTTACTCGGGGCGCATCGTCGGCGCCGATGGTCCTGGTACCTGGGAGTGGCTCGAGCTCGAGCGGCCGCGCGTCAGCCCTGTTACTGAGGAGGATGGGGCCGGGTACGAGGGGAGCTCGTGGTTTCCTTTGGCTGCGGCTCGTCGTCGGGTCGGGCACCAACCACGGGACAACATGGCGGCCGCCCGACTTGGCGCCATTCTTGACTCGCGCGCCTATGTTGCTCTCTTTGTTCGAAAGCCGACAAAGTGGGACGGGCCTCGGCACCTTTTCCATAGACGTCCTTACACCCCCGCGGTCCCCCCAACCTACCCCTCCCGCACCGTCTACTTCGTGTCCCGCGGACGGTAAGCCCTCGGAGCCGAGAACTCTCGGCGCTATGACCTGACCTGACCTGACCTGGCTGGCTGGCTGCCCTGCTCCTCGCCCCTCCGCCCCGTTGGCCCCCGAGCCACGACTAAAGCCAGAGCGGGAAAGTATCGCCGTCGTCCTCGTCGTCGTCGTCGTCGTCGTCGTCGTCGTCGTCAGTCGCTTGGCCCGCCGACCCTTATTTATTATTTCTTATTTATTATTCATTATCGTTATCGTTATTGTTATCCTCGTGCGAGCGAGCGGAAGGAACGAAAGGTCCGCCGCAATCATCTGCTGGGACTCGCTCTTTCCGGGGGAGCTTTAAAGTCCTTCGTAACATCCGGCGATAAGATGCGGCGAGGAGGCGCGGTTGGGCGAGGGTCAGGGCTGCCGGTGCTAATTAATCGTTATCTCGGCAGGAGGCGCGAAGGGCCGTGTAAGGAGACCGAATTCATATCGGCAGACAACAGGCCCCGAATCAAATAAATTCCAAGTCCGACGGCATAACGCGCCCCTCACGCATACGTGCATTATTATTGCACATGGACAATGGGCCCGTCGTTGTCACCGCTTGGCTTATCGTTAATTGTGCGACGTCGGCTCTTGCGAGGCGCGCTAAACACATTCTGAGCTGCTCTTTTCCCCTAAAATCCGTTCCTTTAGTCTATACGTTGCACCGGTGACGGACCGAGACTCGTCGACACTCCAGTCAAGCAAAATAATAACACGCGATTCACCATTATTGGCATTAACCGCGTATGCGCGATAAATAATTCAACAACGAAAATCAGGGCCTTTATTTCTTCACCTGTTAATTATTAACTTATCCGCAGATCGTGGAAGCCGTTCATCTGTGCACATATGTATACAGGTCGTGTTTGGCTTTACTCGAGCAAGGTAAACATCGCTATAGAAATGTTATCAAATAGCGTTAAATTCGATTTTTCTTTTAAATCTTAAAATCTTTTTCCACTTTCGGAAGTTCCGAATCAGCCGCTCGACAAATAATTTAAAGTCTGCCCAATAATAAATAATAAATAATAAATAATAAATAATAAATAATAAATAATAAATAATAAATAATAAATAATAAATAATAAATAATAAATAATAAATAATAAATAATAAATAATAAATAATAAATAATAAATAATAATAATAATGTTCCGACTGCTCACTCGTATCGAAGCTATCGATTCCCCTCGACTAGATAAGATGTCTTGTCGGAGCATTTAAGGGCACTTGTACAAACATTCCGTCAAACAAGCAATTATCATCGATTGCCTAAAATCAGCGATTTTAAACGTTTACATAGAATATTTACGTTGAAAAACGAGTTGTTATACTTGAGCGATAAATGGGAAACGCCGTCAGAATAACCAAACAAATTATTTTAATAGAAATTCTTTTGATCTAATCATGATCCAGAGCTCCGGGAAGAAACGATCTTTTTATATTACGGAAAGAAAGTATACTTAATAACAATTAAAATGATCTACAATCACGACTAGTGCATTCCATAAATGGAATTTTCTTCATTATCCATTCAGATTCCAAGTATTTTATTTATTATAACGTCGTTCGGCTTGAAAACATAATTTCTTACATACTATTAAACCTATCAACGCATTTATTATATATATATATATAAGATGTTTATTGATACAATTTGTGGAAATTATGGGGATTCGTAAGAAAATCGTTAAACGTGATTTAAGATCTGTGCGATAGAAAACGCGAAATTATTTGGGAAAGCCGATTTCCTAATCAATGCAGAGTTCGAATTCATTGTATTAGCGCGCGAGGTACAATTGATAATTATGATTCTTGTAATGTTCTATCTCTTTCGTTTTAGCCTTGTAAACGATCCGAGTTTCTGGTCAGGTTTCCCAAGTGATCGTTTGCACTCAGAGTGAGACTATGGAGAACGATAAGCGAAATCACAATAATCACTTTTTGCAATTCGTATCTTCTGCGATTGTCGGTTCCAGGAAAATTCAAACGTAGCTAGGCATTTCGAAAATGGCATTAGACGAAAAATAAAACTCCTTGCTTGATACTTTTGCATTCGGGTGGGAAAAAGAAGCAAAGTGTAAATGGTTCTTGCTTTATTGACAGAGTATTAAGGATTATGAGATTTCTAAAGGGTTTTCGGGTCTTCCCCGATAAAGGATCTCAGCTGGGACTTGAGAAGAATATATATATATATATATATATACGTATTCATATGTACACGCACGCGGGAGAGTGTAGGAGAGAAGCTGTGGGTAGAATAGGATCTGGAAAATGTAACTCCGCGAACATTACCTTCAAGAGCTTCGTAATGCTGGTTCAGATTTAGGAGCTCATGGTACGTGGACGATAAGTCCCTATACGCGAATGGTTTTAATATTCAAATTTTTCAAATAACTCGTACGGATATGTATTGCGTAAAAGTTAATCTGCCGGACTTGCAGATGGCACGGGAAGCATACGCGTTAAATGTATTAGATTGACGATCGAGCCGAAAGATACGTCAGGGTGCGGGGATAGCGCGGGGAGATTACGCCTCGTTAAGGATTACGTACCGGACGAGGTCCGCGCGCACACTCTGGGGAAGGGGGGAAGGGCCGTAGCGTCCACAGGGGAATGCGAGAAAATCTAAGACCGACGTGTTGCCCCCCCCGCTCCCCCCCATCCCCGGCCCCCACTCGAGTACACTTCTTATTCATTTGGAGGCGACGTTAAGCAGTCCCGTCTTAGAAAAGCCGCGTCGACGGAGCTACTGCCGCCCTAAATGTTGTAATAGAATAGAAAGTTAATAGGGGAAAAAAGAAAAGAAAAAAAAAAAAAAACCTAAAAAGCTTTTAGGTTCTAAAGGCGCACCAGGGAGTCGGAATCCTTTTAAGTAAGATAAGTAAGGCTCATAAAGTGTAATTGTGATGCGGGCTGTCTGTCGGACGGTACGTCTCACTGTTTGTCGCTACCCATCTTTTGTGCGCGTACTCGAACTGGCCGCCACCGGGGCCGATACCGGTGACGGCGAGGGGCGTGGGGCGTGGAGGGGCGTGGGGAGACTCGGTGTCGTCAACGCTCCGAAATCCAAGTTCGATCTGTCAAGAAGCCAGAATCGTATATGGCCAGCTGCGGTGACGCGCTAATTAAGGTAGGGAGGGCCCCCTTTGCGCAATCGACCTTGCTTCGAGTATCCCCTCGAGAGCTCTTCTCGCTCTTATAAAACTACTGACGTTAGGCATAAAATGCCTTCGAGTAGCCCCCAACACGGCCATGCAAATACTTTGAATTTATTAAATCGTCGTTCGTATCGATTACTCGCTTTTTTTCTTCAGTCATTTAGCATAAACCCTAACATAATTTTCATAGATAATGCAGCGTCCGTCCGTGTGCCCGTGCCTCCGTGTATTAATAAAATAAACACAACAATAACAACAACAACAACAACAACAACTATAATAATAATTATTATTATTATTTATTATTAAAAAAAGACATGGATAGTGTATCGTTTATTACGATGATAAATAAATAAAACAGACAATTTAGAGGCGATTAAAAAATATATTTATTTGCCAAAATACAATATTTTTGGAGAATATAGGGTAAATAAAAAGTAAAATAAGAATTAATACGCTGCCTTAATTTTATTCAATCGTCATTACAACAAGATGCTGTATTCTGAAGGGTCAACAATATTATTAAACATTTTGTGTATCGCTTTCATTCGAATACTTCAAACAATAAGATTATAATATTTTCCTTTTTTCTTCTTGTAATTAATTATATGTAATATATTAAAATATATATTTTTAATATTTTTCAGTAGGTAATATGCATATATTTATATACTCGTACGTACTTACATATATACATATATACGTATATACGTATATACGTATATACGTATATATATGTATGTACCTGTAGTAATTTATTTACAATCCGTGGGCTCGTTAAATATTTATATACAATGCAAGTGCACCTTATAATGAATGGTATAATTTTTTCCCCTTTTTCAATTCAAATCCTTCGTAAATTGTTGATATTATAATAATTGATGAGTTCCGAAGTGTTCGAGGACACGGAGGGAGAGGACGTATAAAAGGATCCGCGAGAATAACATAAATTACACGCAACGTCCAGATCACTATGTCTCGCTCTACATAGCAATAATATTTGTAATCGTAAAATATAATTACGCAGATGGTAATATTCGTAATGATAAAGGCAATTTTATGGATTTCGTTTACAATTAGTATCAATTACAGATCGATCGCTCGTACACCTCGTTCTCCCTCATTCTTTTACGTCTCGAACTTTCCGGGCTTTTCCCAAACGATACTTGGTCGGTCACTCAATCAATAATAATAAAAAAAAAAAATCAATAATAATAATAATAATAATGATAATGATAATAATAATGATAATAATGATAATGATAACGATAACGTAGCAAACGAAAAAAGTGAGTCACGTGAGAGTAAGAGAGATGCGCTTAACGCTACAATCACGCTAAAATTCTACACACAAACATATTTCCTCTTCGTAATAGGTACCGAGGCGTTTGCTCCTTGCTTTCTACATTATCTTTATTGTATACCTTCAAAGTTAAGTATATTTTATGATTAAGTAATTCATTGGAATAAGAGAAACGAACAATTGGAAAAGCTATTAATGCCCCGAGCAAGGGCGGGGGCGGGGGCGTTATGGAGGTATATCTGTTCGACTAGATCCGCCGTACAACGATTAATACTTGGTCGGTCTATGGCCAACTATATAATAATAATGAATGTATGCCCGTACTTTGTTGTATACGGAGAGATTTGTGTCGATCGATGCAAAATCAAAGGGCTTCCTACTCTCGCTTTAGGAAGAAAAGTCTTTGAAAATCAACAGTTTGATGCATTACCTTCTATATTACCTTCTATCTTTCCTTATTCTTTACTATTGTTGCTGCTCCGTAACTATTATTTATATTCTGTATTAGTGATATCTTTAGTATGAACATTATCGAGTTCGGAGTGGAAGTGTTGAAACGCAAGGGATTCGAGTCATTAGGAATACTTATCTTCTTTTTCTTTCTTTTTTTTTTTTTTATATATATAGTACTAACTAAACTATCTTTATCATAATGATTTGTTATTAAGTGTTTTATTAGCTCGACGATATGTACGGCGTGTCAAGCGCCTGGACAGGCTGGATTATTGCATAAAAATCAATAATAATAAATACAATTGTCCTTTGAAAAGCAAAACAAAAATTATGAACGATGTTTTGCTATATTTTATTAAGTTATTAATAAAGCTCACTTTATACTTTATTCTAAAAAACTTCAACTGTAATTAATATATTGCTTCTTTTAAAGGTTAATTGACATTTCAATAAAAATGTCACATTTATCAATAATTACTTGTTTTATTATTTTTTATTTTATTTTCCTTGGAAATGTTCAACTACCGAACTAAATAAATAATTAATTAAACAATTACAAATACGTGTATATATATGTATATTAAAATTCTTAGTTTAAATAACAAATTTAAACGCGAATATTACTAGCTGGTCTGTTTGGTAATGGATAAAATTATATATATATATATATATATGAAAAAAAGAAGAAAAATCGACATTGCACAGTACATATAAGAAACGCTTGATCGACAATGTAATCATACGTTAAACAGTCGATCTCGGCTACTTACTTCTGTTTACTTTAATGCTTAAGCAGGCATACGTGTACATGTTCACGTACATATATACGTATATGTATATATTCATATGCACATATATATATATATATTTAGATACATCTACGATATTGTTAAACTTTAATAATAAAATGTAAACGTGAACGTTAAAAACAATTCTATGGGATGGAAACTGTGTATTGCAGTAGTAATAGGTAAAAAACTATGTGCATATCTATTGTTATATTGTATTCCGAGGATGCGAGTTATTGCGCATTGTTTTTGCATCGATCGATCGTTAAAAAGCGAACGTATGTCATGCTTCTACGTGTTATTACATAAGTGCAGACGGGTCTTATATAAATACAGAATACTGCGGTGACAATAAATAAGAACGGATGCGAATGGCGAAACTCGGAACAGACTTTCTTCGCTCTGCCATCGCCTCAAAACTATCCCCGTCTTTTTTATTATCATTATCATTACACGGGTAACTTACAGGTGATAAAAAAAAAAATAATAAAAAAAAAACAACGGATAAAGAAAATTTAAAGAAATAAAGAAAAAAAAAATAAAATAAAATAAAATAAAATAAAATAAAACGTGTCGGAAACGTATTACGCAAAACTTGAGAGAGACAATAGTTTCATTGGAGGGCATCGACACTCCGTTTAAAACTCAGCAATTAC
Source organism: Ceratosolen fusciceps (assembly GCA_018883505.1). Classification (NCBI taxonomy): domain Eukaryota; kingdom Metazoa; phylum Arthropoda; class Insecta; order Hymenoptera; family Agaonidae; genus Ceratosolen; species Ceratosolen fusciceps. The sequence goes on from RCIC01000006.1 coordinate 4,143,008, forward strand.
AAATAGACTAATAAATAACTATGAATAATTGTATGTAATAAAAGGGTGGTCGAGTCCCGACTACGAGTATAGGCGGCAAGGGTGGGCAACCCAACCCTCGGAAAACTACTTCCGGCGTACCGCGGACGTCGCCTCCGCGGATGCGCCGGCAGCGGATCATACTACTGCAGCACAGGCGCTTCTGGCCACGCCTCCTCAACATGCTGCAAACGTACCTCATACCCCGACGAGTCAACTACCTGCGAACGTAGTTCCCACCAACCCGGGAGCTACGTCACAGTCAGGGCCAGCCTCAATGGCTTCAACCACTGCGCAAATGCCGCGTACTCAGCCGACGGCACCCACCGGTGCAGCAATCTCGACTGTTGCTACTGGCGTGGGTACTGGACGGGGGGATGGTGGTGCCCATCACGAAAGATTAAGACCGGCACCGGGGCACATTCCCAAGGCTGGCTCGACCCAGGAGGACGCGGACCGCTCTCCCGACCACAGGGCTGCCACGGATGCGCTATGAGTCGCCTGCGTGGCGCCGAGTGGCGTAGTACTACCCAGCTCGACCCCGAATACAAGTGGTCGTGGGGGCGCATGATTGCTACCCTCGATACGGCCAAAGCTTCAAAAGATTGTAACCCCTGTTGCTCACGCCGGGTCCTCAACATGTCGTACTCCGGGTTCCTCGAGAATCTGCGGAAGTATCGGCTACCTGTTCACCAGTGCGAGGGTTGTGTTGTAGGGAGTGGTGTGCTCGAGGATGGAGTACACATGATGATACGGCTCATGCCGCGCCATAAGCGGCAGTGGATGGTGAGATGGTACCAACGCATCCGTGGATATCTTCAGGATATGTGCGTGCATGCGGGTCGTAAGTTCCTCAAGACGGTTACTGCGAGTATGAAACAGGGGGGAGCGTACATCACTCCATACTGGCGCGATCTATGTTATTGGGAGCTCAACCTTGGCTATATGGCCCCCGCGCAGCCTGCCTCTCTTGTCGGGGACGCAGAAGATTGGTTGCTCAAGCGGCGCGAGATAGGGGCGGCGATAGACGAAGACCTGTACTGTAGCTTAATGTACAGGGAGACCATACAACTTATGCGGGAGGAGTGGCGCTTGCCCAAGGAGGTGCCTTCAGTGTCAGATTGGATACGAGAGGGTAAATGGATGCGTGGGAAGAGCGGTACTGGAGGTAGTACTGTAGTCGACATCGATGGCAAGCAGCGACGCAGTCGTAAGATGAAGGGCGTCGAGGCGTCGCTGCACACTGATCGCGAGATCCTCGAGGATCTATACGTAGCTAGCATGGAGAAGATGGTCGTTATGCAGAAGAGTGAAAGCGGCAAGGTGCGCGCAGTGGTCAAGACAGGTAATAACGTTATGAGGAAAATGGACTACATTAGTGAAACCCTGGAGCGCGGCTTCTATTCCAGCAACTCCAGTACGCTTTTCGCCGGTGGGGAAGGTAATGAAGCCATAGACGAGGAGATCCTTAGTACAGTTCGCGATCGACGGCTCTGGAAGGTGCCCTTGGATCAGGGTGGCTTCGATCAGCACCAGAGTAAGAACACGATCCTCGCCGTGTTCCTCGGAATACTGCACGTCCTGGCGGATTCCGGTGCGAGCCGGGACACCCTCACGATCTATGAGCGCATGCTCGACTCGCTGTACGGTGTGGGGTCGGAGGTAGTCCTCGATGGAAGGCGCATCGGCTGGTGGGAGAACGGATTACCAAGCGGTTGGCGGTGGACGGCTTTAATGGACACACTTATCAGCATGGCGAGCTTTCGTGTCGTCAGGCACCTAAGCAGATTAAGGTACGGCTCGCATGTTGATACTGTGTGTGCCAAGTTCCAGGGTGATGATATACAGTTCGCCTGCGGGGATCTGAACTTCATTTCAGTCCTCGTCGACACGTACGGGAGGCTTGGGTACGAAGTCAACCCCCAAAAGACGTATATCAGCGCTACACGTTCTGAATTCCTCCGCAGGAGCTATGAGCTCCCGGGGGTAACCGGCTATACGAATCGCACGCTCGTCAGCATCAGGTTCCGTAACCCCATACTCGCTCCCCCCGTCTGTCGGGCGGAGCGTTTATATTCTAGGCTGGCTACGTGGCATCTCGGGGTGCTGCGGGGTTGTGACCCCGCTAGTTGTGCCCAAATGTACGTTGAGGATGCTGTGCAGCTAGGGGTGGACAATGCTGATGCATGTGATTTCGCCCTCACCCCCAACTCTGTGGGAGGGGGGGGCGTCGATCCCGAAGGTGACTTCGGAGCCGCCCTTAGAGCAGGCTCCACTGGGCGGTGGTTGGGCATTGAGGTTGAGAAGGAGGTGCGTAACATCACGCCTAGACTCGGGGCATGGGAGGAACGCTTGCGCAATGCGAGCATTACACTTATCCCTGAGGATAGGCAAAAGTTCTTCTTCTCCCTCGCCGCGTCGTGGGGCATACCGCAGAAGGACCTCTACGGCAAGGTTCGCGCCCGTTTCGTTGAGATAGACAAGTTCGAGCCTCGGCCTGTCCGAGGCGGGAACCATGTTATTAATCTTAAGGAGACTAATCTCGCCTATTTCGTTTACAATTAGTATCAATTACAGATCGAGCGGATCATACTACTGCAGCACAGGCGCTTCTGGCCACGCCTCCTCAACATGCTGCAAACGTACCTCATACCCCGACGAGTCAACTACCTGCGAACGTAGTTCCCACCAACCCGGGAGCTACGTCACAGTCAGGGCCAGCCTCAATGGCTTCAACCACTGCGCAAATGCCGCGTACTCAGCCGACGGCACCCACCGGTGCAGCAATCTCGACTGTTGCTACTGGCGTGGGTACTGGACGGGGGGATGGTGGTGCCCATCACGAAAGATTAAGACCGGCACCGGGGCACATTCCCAAGGCTGGCTCGACCCAGGAGGACGCGGACCGCTCTCCCGACCACAGGGCTGCCACGGATGCGCTATGAGTCGCCTGCGTGGCGCCGAGTGGCGTAGTACTACCCAGCTCGACCCCGAATACAAGTGGTCGTGGGGGCGCATGATTGCTACCCTCGATACGGCCAAAGCTTCAAAAGATTGTAACCCCTGTTGCTCACGCCGGGTCCTCAACATGTCGTACTCCGGGTTCCTCGAGAATCTGCGGAAGTATCGGCTACCTGTTCACCAGTGCGAGGGTTGTGTTGTAGGGAGTGGTGTGCTCGAGGATGGAGTACACATGATGATACGGCTCATGCCGCGCCATAAGCGGCAGTGGATGGTGAGATGGTACCAACGCATCCGTGGATATCTTCAGGATATGTGCGTGCATGCGGGTCGTAAGTTCCTCAAGACGGTTACTGCGAGTATGAAACAGGGGGGAGCGTACATCACTCCATACTGGCGCGATCTATGTTATTGGGAGCTCAACCTTGGCTATATGGCCCCCGCGCAGCCTGCCTCTCTTGTCGGGGACGCAGAAGATTGGTTGCTCAAGCGGCGCGAGATAGGGGCGGCGATAGACGAAGACCTGTACTGTAGCTTAATGTACAGGGAGACCATACAACTTATGCGGGAGGAGTGGCGCTTGCCCAAGGAGGTGCCTTCAGTGTCAGATTGGATACGAGAGGGTAAATGGATGCGTGGGAAGAGCGGTACTGGAGGTAGTACTGTAGTCGACATCGATGGCAAGCAGCGACGCAGTCGTAAGATGAAGGGCGTCGAGGCGTCGCTGCACACTGATCGCGAGATCCTCGAGGATCTATACGTAGCTAGCATGGAGAAGATGGTCGTTATGCAGAAGAGTGAAAGCGGCAAGGTGCGCGCAGTGGTCAAGACAGGTAATAACGTTATGAGGAAATGGACTACATTAGTGAAACCCTGGAGCGCGGCTTCTATTCCAGCAACTCCAGTACGCTTTTCGCCGGTGGGGAAGGTAATGAAGCCATAGACGAGGAGATCCTTAGTACAGTTCGCGATCGACGGCTCTGGAAGGTGCCCTTGGATCAGGGTGGCTTCGATCAGCACCAGAGTAAGAACACGATCCTCGCCGTGTTCCTCGGAATACTGCACGTCCTGGCGGATTCCGGTGCGAGCCGGGACACCCTCACGATCTATGAGCGCATGCTCGACTCGCTGTACGGTGTGGGGTCGGAGGTAGTCCTCGATGGAAGGCGCATCGGCTGGTGGGAGAACGGATTACCAAGCGGTTGGCGGTGGACGGCTTTAATGGACACACTTATCAGCATGGCGAGCTTTCGTGTCGTCAGGCACCTAAGCAGATTAAGGTACGGCTCGCATGTTGATACTGTGTGTGCCAAGTTCCAGGGTGATGATATACAGTTCGCCTGCGGGGATCTGAACTTCATTTCAGTCCTCGTCGACACGTACGGGAGGCTTGGGTACGAAGTCAACCCCCAAAAGACGTATATCAGCGCTACACGTTCTGAATTCCTCCGCAGGAGCTATGAGCTCCCGGGGGTAACCGGCTATACGAATCGCACGCTCGTCAGCATCAGGTTCCGTAACCCCATACTCGCTCCCCCCGTCTGTCGGGCGGAGCGTTTATATTCTAGGCTGGCTACGTGGCATCTCGGGGTGCTGCGGGGTTGTGACCCCGCTAGTTGTGCCCAAATGTACGTTGAGGATGCTGTGCAGCTAGGGGTGGACAATGCTGATGCATGTGATTTCGCCCTCACCCCCAACTCTGTGGGAGGGGGGGGCGTCGATCCCGAAGGTGACTTCGGAGCCGCCCTTAGAGCAGGCTCCACTGGGCGGTGGTTGGGCATTGAGGTTGAGAAGGAGGTGCGTAACATCACGCCTAGACTCGGGGCATGGGAGGAACGCTTGCGCAATGCGAGCATTACACTTATCCCTGAGGATAGGCAAAAGTTCTTCTTCTCCCTCGCCGCGTCGTGGGGCATACCGCAGAAGGACCTCTACGGCAAGGTTCGCGCCCGTTTCGTTGAGATAGACAAGTTCGAGCCTCGGCCTGTCCGAGGCGGGAACCATGTTATTAATCTTAAGGAGACTAATCTCGCCTATTTCGTTTACAATTAGTATCAATTACAGATCGAGCGGATCATACTACTGCAGCACAGGCGCTTCTGGCCACGCCTCCTCAACATGCTGCAAACGTACCTCATACCCCGACGAGTCAACTACCTGCGAACGTAGTTCCCACCAACCCGGGAGCTACGTCACAGTCAGGGCCAGCCTCAATGGCTTCAACCACTGCGCAAATGCCGCGTACTCAGCCGACGGCACCCACCGGTGCAGCAATCTCGACTGTTGCTACTGGCGTGGGTACTGGACGGGGGGATGGTGGTGCCCATCACGAAAGATTAAGACCGGCACCGGGGCACATTCCCAAGGCTGGCTCGACCCAGGAGGACGCGGACCGCTCTCCCGACCACAGGGCTGCCACGGATGCGCTATGAGTCGCCTGCGTGGCGCCGAGTGGCGTAGTACTACCCAGCTCGACCCCGAATACAAGTGGTCGTGGGGGCGCATGATTGCTACCCTCGATACGGCCAAAGCTTCAAAAGATTGTAACCCCTGTTGCTCACGCCGGGTCCTCAACATGTCGTACTCCGGGTTCCTCGAGAATCTGCGGAAGTATCGGCTACCTGTTCACCAGTGCGAGGGTTGTGTTGTAGGGAGTGGTGTGCTCGAGGATGGAGTACACATGATGATACGGCTCATGCCGCGCCATAAGCGGCAGTGGATGGTGAGATGGTACCAACGCATCCGTGGATATCTTCAGGATATGTGCGTGCATGCGGGTCGTAAGTTCCTCAAGACGGTTACTGCGAGTATGAAACAGGGGGGAGCGTACATCACTCCATACTGGCGCGATCTATGTTATTGGGAGCTCAACCTTGGCTATATGGCCCCCGCGCAGCCTGCCTCTCTTGTCGGGGACGCAGAAGATTGGTTGCTCAAGCGGCGCGAGATAGGGGCGGCGATAGACGAAGACTGTACTGTAGCTTAATGTACAGGGAGACCATACAACTTATGCGGGAGGAGTGGCGCTTGCCCAAGGAGGTGCCTTCAGTGTCAGATTGGATACGAGAGGGTAAATGGATGCGTGGGAAGAGCGGTACTGGAGGTAGTACTGTAGTCGACATCGATGGCAAGCAGCGACGCAGTCGTAAGATGAAGGGCGTCGAGGCGTCGCTGCACACTGATCGCGAGATCCTCGAGGATCTATACGTAGCTAGCATGGAGAAGATGGTCGTTATGCAGAAGAGTGAAAGCGGCAAGGTGCGCGCAGTGGTCAAGACAGGTAATAACGTTATGAGGAAAATGGACTACATTAGTGAAACCCTGGAGCGCGGCTTCTATTCCAGCAACTCCAGTACGCTTTTCGCCGGTGGGGAAGGTAATGAAGCCATAGACGAGGAGATCCTTAGTACAGTTCGCGATCGACGGCTCTGGAAGGTGCCCTTGGATCAGGGTGGCTTCGATCAGCACCAGAGTAAGAACACGATCCTCGCCGTGTTCCTCGGAATACTGCACGTCCTGGCGGATTCCGGTGCGAGCCGGGACACCCTCACGATCTATGAGCGCATGCTCGACTCGCTGTACGGTGTGGGGTCGGAGGTAGTCCTCGATGGAAGGCGCATCGGCTGGTGGGAGAACGGATTACCAAGCGGTTGGCGGTGGACGGCTTTAATGGACACACTTATCAGCATGGCGAGCTTTCGTGTCGTCAGGCACCTAAGCAGATTAAGGTACGGCTCGCATGTTGATACTGTGTGTGCCAAGTTCCAGGGTGATGATATACAGTTCGCCTGCGGGGATCTGAACTTCATTTCAGTCCTCGTCGACACGTACGGGAGGCTTGGGTACGAAGTCAACCCCCAAAAGACGTATATCAGCGCTACACGTTCTGAATTCCTCCGCAGGAGCTATGAGCTCCCGGGGGTAACCGGCTATACGAATCGCACGCTCGTCAGCATCAGGTTCCGTAACCCCATACTCGCTCCCCCCGTCTGTCGGGCGGAGCGTTTATATTCTAGGCTGGCTACGTGGCATCTCGGGGTGCTGCGGGGTTGTGACCCCGCTAGTTGTGCCCAAATGTACGTTGAGGATGCTGTGCAGCTAGGGGTGGACAATGCTGATGCATGTGATTTCGCCCTCACCCCCAACTCTGTGGGAGGGGGGGGCGTCGATCCCGAAGGTGACTTCGGAGCCGCCCTTAGAGCAGGCTCCACTGGGCGGTGGTTGGGCATTGAGGTTGAGAAGGAGGTGCGTAACATCACGCCTAGACTCGGGGCATGGGAGGAACGCTTGCGCAATGCGAGCATTACACTTATCCCTGAGGATAGGCAAAAGTTCTTCTTCTCCCTCGCCGCGTCGTGGGGCATACCGCAGAAGGACCTCTACGGCAAGGTTCGCGCCCGTTTCGTTGAGATAGACAAGTTCGAGCCTCGGCCTGTCCGAGGCGGGAACCATGTTATTAATCTTAAGGAGACTAATCTCGCCTATTTCGTTTACAATTAGTATCAATTACAGATCGAGCGGATCATACTACTGCAGCACAGGCGCTTCTGGCCACGCCTCCTCAACATGCTGCAAACGTACCTCATACCCCGACGAGTCAACTACCTGCGAACGTAGTTCCCACCAACCCGGGAGCTACGTCACAGTCAGGGCCAGCCTCAATGGCTTCAACCACTGCGCAAATGCCGCGTACTCAGCCGACGGCACCCACCGGTGCAGCAATCTCGACTGTTGCTACTGGCGTGGGTACTGGACGGGGGGATGGTGGTGCCCATCACGAAAGATTAAGACCGGCACCGGGGCACATTCCCAAGGCTGGCTCGACCCAGGAGGACGCGGACCGCTCTCCCGACCACAGGGCTGCCACGGATGCGCTATGAGTCGCCTGCGTGGCGCCGAGTGGCGTAGTACTACCCAGCTCGACCCCGAATACAAGTGGTCGTGGGGGCGCATGATTGCTACCCTCGATACGGCCAAAGCTTCAAAAGATTGTAACCCCTGTTGCTCACGCCGGGTCCTCAACATGTCGTACTCCGGGTTCCTCGAGAATCTGCGGAAGTATCGGCTACCTGTTCACCAGTGCGAGGGTTGTGTTGTAGGGAGTGGTGTGCTCGAGGATGGAGTACACATGATGATACGGCTCATGCCGCGCCATAAGCGGCAGTGGATGGTGAGATGGTACCAACGCATCCGTGGATATCTTCAGGATATGTGCGTGCATGCGGGTCGTAAGTTCCTCAAGACGGTTACTGCGAGTATGAAACAGGGGGGAGCGTACATCACTCCATACTGGCGCGATCTATGTTATTGGGAGCTCAACCTTGGCTATATGGCCCCCGCGCAGCCTGCCTCTCTTGTCGGGGACGCAGAAGATTGGTTGCTCAAGCGGCGCGAGATAGGGGCGGCGATAGACGAAGACCTGTACTGTAGCTTAATGTACAGGGAGACCATACAACTTATGCGGGAGGAGTGGCGCTTGCCCAAGGAGGTGCCTTCAGTGTCAGATTGGATACGAGAGGGTAAATGGATGCGTGGGAAGAGCGGTACTGGAGGTAGTACTGTAGTCGACATCGATGGCAAGCAGCGACGCAGTCGTAAGATGAAGGGCGTCGAGGCGTCGCTGCACACTGATCGCGAGATCCTCGAGGATCTATACGTAGCTAGCATGGAGAAGATGGTCGTTATGCAGAAGAGTGAAAGCGGCAAGGTGCGCGCAGTGGTCAAGACAGGTAATAACGTTATGAGGAAAATGGACTACATTAGTGAAACCCTGGAGCGCGGCTTCTATTCCAGCAACTCCAGTACGCTTTTCGCCGGTGGGGAAGGTAATGAAGCCATAGACGAGGAGATCCTTAGTACAGTTCGCGATCGACGGCTCTGGAAGGTGCCCTTGGATCAGGGTGGCTTCGATCAGCACCAGAGTAAGAACACGATCCTCGCCGTGTTCCTCGGAATACTGCACGTCCTGGCGGATTCCGGTGCGAGCCGGGACACCCTCACGATCTATGAGCGCATGCTCGACTCGCTGTACGGTGTGGGGTCGGAGGTAGTCCTCGATGGAAGGCGCATCGGCTGGTGGGAGAACGGATTACCAAGCGGTTGGCGGTGGACGGCTTTAATGGACACACTTATCAGCATGGCGAGCTTTCGTGTCGTCAGGCACCTAAGCAGATTAAGGTACGGCTCGCATGTTGATACTGTGTGTGCCAAGTTCCAGGGTGATGATATACAGTTCGCCTGCGGGGATCTGAACTTCATTTCAGTCCTCGTCGACACGTACGGGAGGCTTGGGTACGAAGTCAACCCCCAAAAGACGTATATCAGCGCTACACGTTCTGAATTCCTCCGCAGGAGCTATGAGCTCCCGGGGGTAACCGGCTATACGAATCGCACGCTCGTCAGCATCAGGTTCCGTAACCCCATACTCGCTCCCCCCGTCTGTCGGGCGGAGCGTTTATATTCTAGGCTGGCTACGTGGCATCTCGGGGTGCTGCGGGGTTGTGACCCCGCTAGTTGTGCCCAAATGTACGTTGAGGATGCTGTGCAGCTAGGGGTGGACAATGCTGATGCATGTGATTTCGCCCTCACCCCCAACTCTGTGGGAGGGGGGGGCGTCGATCCCGAAGGTGACTTCGGAGCCGCCCTTAGAGCAGGCTCCACTGGGCGGTGGTTGGGCATTGAGGTTGAGAAGGAGGTGCGTAACATCACGCCTAGACTCGGGGCATGGGAGGAACGCTTGCGCAATGCGAGCATTACACTTATCCCTGAGGATAGGCAAAAGTTCTTCTTCTCCCTCGCCGCGTCGTGGGGCATACCGCAGAAGGACCTCTACGGCAAGGTTCGCGCCCGTTTCGTTGAGATAGACAAGTTCGAGCCTCGGCCTGTCCGAGGCGGGAACCATGTTATTAATCTTAAGGAGACTAATCTCGCCTATTTCGTTTACAATTAGTATCAATTACAGATCGATCGCTCGTACACCTCGTTCTCCCTCATTCTTTTACGTCTCGAACTTTCCGGGCTTTTCCCAAACGATACTTGGTCGGTCACTCAATCAATAATAATAAAAAAAAAAAATCAATAATAATAATAATAATAATGATAATGATAATAATAATGATAATAATGATAATGATAACGATAACGTAGCAAACGAAAAAAGTGAGTCACGTGAGAGTAAGAGAGATGCGCTTAACGCTACAATCACGCTAAAATTCTACACACAAACATATTTCCTCTTCGTAATAGGTACCGAGGCGTTTGCTCCTTGCTTTCTACATTATCTTTATTGTATACCTTCAAAGTTAAGTATATTTTATGATTAAGTAATTCATTGGAATAAGAGAAACGAACAATTGGAAAAGCTATTAATGCCCCGAGCAAGGGCGGGGGCGGGGGCGTTATGGAGGTATATCTGTTCGACTAGATCCGCCGTACAACGATTAATACTTGGTCGGTCTATGGCCAACTATATAATAATAATGAATGTATGCCCGTACTTTGTTGTATACGGAGAGATTTGTGTCGATCGATGCAAAATCAAAGGGCTTCCTACTCTCGCTTTAGGAAGAAAAGTCTTTGAAAATCAACAGTTTGATGCATTACGAACGGAAGTGGAGGACGACGTGAATCCGTGAAATCGTGAAGCTGCTGCTGGTTATATTTACAAGAGCGGAGCGACGCGGTGAGTGTCGACGCCTGTCCTAGAGAGTCTCACGCTATCCTTTCCCTTATTATATTCCTACCCCACCCACCCACTTTCTTAATTTTTTTTTTCTTCCTTCTCTTATAATTCGGGCGCCTTAATAGTCGCGCGTGAGCGACTCGCTCGTGGTTCTTACGATTATTGCTTTGTACTTGACTTTTCCTCTGCCTCTCTATGAATATCCACCTTTACTCTCATCTCTTTGTCCTTTATAATTCGTATTATAAATAGAATAAAGTGCGGCCTATCAAGGTTTACCTATTGAAGGCATACTATTCGGGTGCGCACTGAATGTCAATAGCACGACGAGCCGGTACTTGCTCATTACTTCTCACTGACCGGCTCGCGATCCGTATACCCAGTTGCTTTCCCAGAAAGAAAAGTCCTTTTCTCATTCCCCAATCGTTCCCCGCCTTATAAAATTACTCGTCGCCCTAACGCTTACGTCGCTCAAAACTTACGATATAATTATAGTACTTTGTAATCGTCTCTCTCTCTCTCTCTCTCTCTCTCTCTCTCTCTCTCTCTCTCTCTCTCTCTCTCTCTCTCTCTCTCTCTCTCTCTCTCTCCCAGTCCCCCTACCACTTCTAATATACACGGGCTAAACGGAATTTGTTTGTGAATTATTTCTTGTTCGCTCGGTCGATCATCGGCTATGGGTACACTCGGGTACATAACTAACGTGCCAGACTTTTCCTGCTGGGATATTATTATTATTATTATTCGGCACAGGTATGCAGAGCGGTTTTTAAAATATCTTGACAATCAACTTTTCTGATTCTGTACAAAAAACGAAGAGCTTTTATAATTGTTCTTTTGCATGCGCGCTATTTAAAGTCGGTCTCGAAAGGCTCCACTGCTCCACTGCTCAATTGCTCAACTGCTCAACTGCACAACGACTCAACGATTATATGACACTTTTTAAGGTCTATTGTTTGTTGTACGATTCAGGTACACATTACTTTTTGAATTTTTTTTTTTTTTTTTTTTTTTTTATACGTTTGCTCTTTTATGTTATCGTTTGTATCTTCTTCTTTATTTCTCCACGATTACAAAACCAAAGTATTCTTGTGCTTGTCAAGCTCTCGAAACGCGTTCGCGGGATATTATTATTTCTAATAATTTTTCAAAGCTGACAGTGCAGACGAGGAGTTCGATATAATATTTATAAGGGAACCATGGAAAGGAAAACGCTGTTTCTGTTAATCCTGTACGTAAGGGAATAATGGCGCGCTCTTTACAACTGATTTATCCAAAAATCGCTAATCGATTATTTTTCTTAAACAATGATAATTGGGAGAACTATATATACATATATATATATATATATCCTTTTTAAATTAGGTTACATTCTTTCCATTCATAATAAAAATTCAGTTCAACCAACTATAATTAATACGCAATCGATTCAACTATTGTGATCCATATAACAACATATTTAAAAACAATAATTTATTTTAATAATGAATAAAATATGGAAATAATGTTTAACGTATCTATTTACGCCTGGTTATGAACGAATTATATAAATGAGCTGAGTTTAACTGTATGGTACGTATGGGTTTTTGGAATTAAAATGAAATGTTATCAATACTGTAAGGTATATTAAGGAAGCGTAAAGCGATATTAAAAAACAGAAATTTGCCGAATAATCAGTTGGATACCTTTAAAATCCTATCTCTATTTTTGATTTTCAATTTTTTCTTAATCCTTATCTTAAGACTTCATTTCCTTTTCTTTTTAACCAATAATGTAAATTTTAAACTATTACTATTAGATTAATTATTATCATAATTAATAATAATAGTTATAGATGCCATAATTTTCTAGAATAAAGCTACTACTCCATTTAAATTCGATTATTAATTAAGGAACGCATTATTCTAAAATAATAAAAAAAACAAACTCGACGGCCACCCCCTCTGTTTAATCTTGTATAAATAAAAATTAAGATTCAAAGTAATTCGATTCTTTAATACTTTAAGTAAACAAAGATTCTTAATGTTTAAAAAAGATTTAATTCTTTACTCTAATCATAGTAATGTAAATCTGTAAATATAGTAAAAGTAAATATGTACCTCAAATATTTAAAAAACTACAAAAATATACGAAAAGCAGCTTTAACTAGAGGCATCTTTAATCGAGTACTAAATACGATAAGTTTTTACAATTTTTTCTTCTGTTATAGCATTCCACGAAATATTATCAACGCCTCGCTCTTCCCTCTGATAAGGTTTTCTTCAATTTGTTTTTGTTTAAAAAGAGTAATACCTACAGATCATTTTTTATATTGAAAACTTATGTTTCTCTTTCAGCGGTATGTGATTGTTTACAAAACAAAATTTTTATGGCTATTATTTATAAACTCTTAAATTATTCATTTATATATATATATTTATATATATATTTATTTATTAGATAATTTTTATTAAATATCTGAGCATTAGAACTGTTTTAAACTAATCTGACAAAAGCTACCAATTTTTATAATTTATAATGGAAATGATTATCTGTTGTTCAAGACATACTGTTATGTCAATAATAATCGGAACATTATATATTTTATACGTATGTATAAAGTATTAATCGGTTAAATTTCATCATAGACAAATTGAGAATTAAAACACTTTTCTAATTGTTATATTTATATGTTGTATTAAACTCAGAATTAGAGCTGTAAATTAAAAATTTTTCTCAATTTAAATTCTTATTACTACTTAAATACGAATAATAATTAATAATTAATAATAATAATCATTTCCCTTATTTTTACAAAAACTGTCCTAATGCACGTAGTCTATTTTTACTGTCACTGAATGTATGAAGTAATAAATAACAATAATGGAGGTACAGTAATAACATCGACATGGCTATGTCTCACTCTAAATGATATAACTTAGTCTATCAGGTACTGCATTGGGTTTTTTTTTTTTGTTCTGGTAACATGCACCAATCCGGTATATAAATGTGAATGTGTACGTGTACATGCGTATTGAAATTTATCCTTACAAATTTCGCATTTAAATCTCTAAGAACAGTACGGGATTAAACCAATTATCGGTAGAGATAATCTGGTAAAACGATTAAAAAAGAACAAAATAATAATAATAATATTAATAATGATGACGACAATAATAATAATAATAATAATAATAATAATAATAATAATAATAATAAGCTATCGAGCTTTTGCCCATCACATTATGCATTCATTGCATAAAACTGTTAATTACACCTTAGAATTTTTCTAAACAATAACTTAAAATTTAATGCATACAAACGTAAAAGATATCTAAAAAAAAAGTAAGACAAATAAGGATCTGCTTGAAAAACACAAATAATACAAAATATATAGTCTCTAAAACTTAAAGGTTTAAAAGGCTTACGTTTAACTGGGCTTTCTACACTCGTCTAACGAGTTACTGTCTACCTATACCTGCAACTGTATATATATAATTATATATATGTATAGGTTCAAAATAGGAAATACTATGCCTTAAACTATTAAAACTTCTATTGCTGTTCGCTTCATTTTCATTTCAAATAAAAACTTTTTGTTTGTTTTTGTTTGTCAATATAAGCTTCGAATGCCAAGACTGATTTTCCTTAGATTAAACTTAAAACTTTAATTTTCCATTTAATTACGAACGATATAGTTAAAATAAGATTTTAACGAATGGAGGTACTCGTAACATCGCTCAGGAGGCTTCATGCAAAATACCGAGCAAACGTTGTTACATTTGCGAATTTACGTACTGTAGTGGAGCTTTATGAAAACGCGTTTGAAGAATCAGTTACCGTAAAAACATGCATATAAAAAAATGTTAAAAGATAAATGGTGAAGATCTTGGCTACTTCAACGATAAGTAAAAACGTCCCGGAACTTATGGAATGACTACAATAATTCGTATTAAATGTAGATTTATATTCATCTTTTATATTCACCTCTCTCTCTCTCTCTCTCTCTCTCTCTCTCTCTCTCTCTCGACTTAATGCTTTAGTGGATTATCAGAGTTAATTTTCATCAGCACTTCGATCCTCGTAATTAATAATTTGTACAAAAGCTATTTCGACGAATGCGTTATACCTACGAGCTCAATAATCCTCTCGACTCCACAGCTGGTCAGCTCGATTTTTACAATTAATGTAATTAACCTGGCGTTTAAAGAGAAAAACTCCTATCTATAAGTATTTGGCTTAAGTATAAAAAGTTCGCGCAAGACTGGCTAATCCGCTGGTGAGACCGGGAACGACGTCGAGTCCAAGGTACGATAAAAGCCGGATTTTCATCGAGCATGACATTCAAAGTCACTCACCTACTTTTACAAGAACTTTTAATAATTACATGTGAATGCGTGTCATGGATATCCAAATCAGATCGGTTCACTTTCCTCCCACATTTTCTCTCTCTCTCTCGCCCCTCATTACCATTTACCGTACTATTTTACGTAGTACAAATCAACGGTCGTCGGGAACGGATGAAATTCGTCTCCTCCTCCACAAGGACCGCCCTCCACGTGTACGTTACGTTTCGCCGGGCGGGAAGGGGAGGTCATGCGGGGGTCACTCTTCAAATAAGAGGATGCGGTCTTGGTTCAACCGTTCGGTCCGAGCACCGGGATGATCATCGGCTCGGTCTTTTGGAGTCCGAGATCGACTCCGTCTGTCGCGCCGTGGCCCACGTTATTATTTATGCTCTCGTTGCTGCCGGTCAGGTCATAGATGACAGTCGTGAGCTGCGTGCTGTCTAGGTCCGAGAGCTGCTCCCGCTGCTCATGCGAAATCCTTGAGTCGTCGTTCTCTCTTGACTTGAACTGCAAGCAACCAATCATGACACTTATGTTTCAACAAGCTCCAATTCCAAAAATAATGGATTTGAATATTTACGAATGACATTATATTACATGGGCAAATTCCCTTAAACCGTACATTTTGTCTAAGAGTCTTTCAATAGAGGTTTAAGCAGACAAACATGAATTATTTGTGCAACACTCGTAATTGGGTATTAGTAACTCGTTTTTCCTTAGCTCGTGCGTACATATATAATTCGGTGTCTTTATTAAAAAGTTTAAAAATTATTTACGAACTTTCCCCATAAAATTTTTTATTTTTTCAATTAAGAAATGAAAATAATTAAGACTTTCGTTCATTACTATCAAATTACGTTTCCTTGAGAAAATCGTTACCTATAACTCATAGTTTTCAAATACATCATTATTTCTTACAAAGTGTAAATAAACGTGCCATTGAAGACGGTACCTGTGGATTTTCCGTTATACGAAGGTCCTTGCTTATTCCATTAATTTCCCAAGGCCCCAAAAGAGGATCCTTTGCACACGGTTCTACGATGCCATTGGCATGTCCTCCGCCGCCCTTTACATAAAAAAAATAAAATTATATAAAAATTGACAAAACAATCGAATAAATAACTTGTGCGCAAAAGATTATTATTCGGACGTTGTTTGGTACAATAGTGCGTGGTTATATTATTTCTTAATCGCGCAATAAAAAATATTTGTCAAGAGAAAGACAATGGATTGGATCTTCGAAGCGATTGTGGCTTTGTGATTGGTGAGGTTCGCAAGGTAAATAGGAATCCAATAGCGCCGCTTACTTTCGTATCGCAGAGGGGATTCGTCGAGATCGGGGTGGGAGGGCAAAGCACCGCGAGCTCAATTTCATTGCTCGTAACTGGCGGTTGACTGGCCGAGGTGGAGGACCTATCGACGCAACAGCTATTCCCGTTTCTCGTTAAAACGCGGCTTTTCAGTGGCTGCGCGCTCTCTCGGAGCGACCTCAGACTCTCGTATCTTCTTCGGCAGTACATGCTACAGAGGCACACGATTATGCAAATCAAGCTGATGCCTATTCCCAAAATGACGCCTGCAACAGATTTCCGATAAGCTTTATAATCAATCCTCCGAGCTACTTCACGCCTTTTAAGCGTGTCACTAAAAAGCTCACGCCCGTTACCGAGTTTTTTATCTTCTTTTGTTTTTGGCAGTGGCTTATGCTCGTCCAATGAACTTGGCGATTCGGATGCACCGCCACCTGTCAAAATGATAATTGGCTCCGAAGGATTGCCAGATCCAGCTTTCGTTGCTGCTTGGATAACAACAAAGTATCGCTTTCCAGGTAAAAGGCCTGGCAAGCTCGTGGACGTCCTGTTTCCCAAAACGGTCACGTTGTTCCAAGCTGACCGCGGCTCAGATCGGTCCATCGTGTAAGCTACAAAGTAATTCTGAACGATGCCGTTGACCTTGATCGGCTCCTTCCACGCGACGCGTATCTTCGTGCTATTTTCCAAAAACCATTCGATATCCTCGACCTTTCCTGGAACTGTGTTATTTACTCATAAATTATTTCTGCTGGACGCAGGCAGAAGCGCCGAGAGGGTGACAATATCAATAAAATGTGTTTACCATCTTCGTTTGTATAGCATTCTATAGTCTCGCTGTATGGATTGTGGCCACTATCGTTACTCAATGATTTCACTTTGAATTGATAAAGCTTGAATGATTTCAAATTCCTGATTATAATTTGCGTCGAATTCCTAAAAATTTTATTTTACAAGTATTTGATTTTTTATTCGCCAAAGTATATAACAAGGTATCGAATGATAGAGGCTCTGATAGTTACACTGGTACACAAATTGAAGATTCATTTAAAAAATGCACCGGATGATAACAAACTTCGTAGGAGTTGGCCTCGTTTGATGCGCCTGCGAGCCAAGAGAGCCTTATTGAGGTCGACGACGTTGGAACAGCTTCTAACGCTGTTGGCGCTAAGCTCGCTAAAACGACGACAAGCAAATTAGTCTAAATGATATTATTATTATTATTGTATCTCTTGAGAAAATCTTAGCACCAAACTCTAGCATACTTGTTATTTTCTTTAAATCCGCGCGCTTCGTGATGCAATGCACTCTTTCACCATGACTGAGAGCACATAATTCGATTGTATAATAAGCATTAGGAACTAAAAGGACAAGAACAAGTTCTTACTCAGGATAATGTGTAATAATAATAAAAAATGAATAAATAAATAAATAAATAAACAAATACATTAATTTTTAATGTAAAATATTTACCCAGATTCGTTAAGATGTATTCCGTCGCGTTTCTCGTTAAATCAACGGAAACGATCGTTATTCCATCTTCATTTTTACAATAAATCTTCCATGAGGTGAATTGAAGGACCGAGTTCGTTCTCACATTCCACTTTACCTGCGTACGTGAAAAGCGTCAGTCAGTTAATGTCATTCGAAAATACGTTATAATAGCTGCGTGAATTTACGTACCATTATAGTGGTTGAGTTGAGAATCAAAATTTGAATTTGAGTAAAGTCATTGGATGATGGCATTGTAGTGGTTACCCAACCCAATTGGGATTCGGTGACGTTCGGCCAGCCGAGACTAGTCCTTGCAAGCACACGAAGGTCGTATTGTTCACCAGGTATTAGATCTAACGAATAACAAAGACGAATTGAAATTTCAAATGAAATGCAAATCCGATTTTAATCTACGCGATCGAAGCAGCGCCAACAAGCAATTCCTTACCCGACAGGACAAATTCCTCAACGTCCGCTGGTAAAGCCCGCACCCGCACCGATGGATGCTGAAACAGCCTCCACTCGAGTTTATATTCAGTTACAATTCCTTGTGCTTCTTTTCTGCTTAAAGGCTTCCACGTAACATTCAGCTTCGTGTTACTAACCGCATTAACGGATATCTTTGGAGCAGTTTTGGGAACTAAGACAGTACATTTGGGATTACATGAGGGCAACGAACTCTAGGAAATCAATTCGAAATCTGTTGAAGCTTACCGCTTGCATTCGTAGAGCAAGTGATGGTCGTGGACTGATCGCTCGCCCCATGATTATTCCACAGGCGTACATAAAATGTGTAATTTGTGAACGGCTCGAGGAGCTTCGTTACTTCAACCGATGTGGAATTACCTGGTTCTGGCGGAGAAACCTCCTCTTTGCCACCCTCTGCGTAATATCGAGGGGTCAATAATGATAACGGTTAATTAGTTGGAAAACGAAAGGAATAATAAAGGTTATTTATTGGCTTACCAACGGGTCTGTAATGTACAGTATACGCAGTGATATTGGTAAATGGTAGGAATTTCGGCGGCTCCCAGGAGATGAACATTTTGACGGGCGATCGAGCCTCGCATTTAAGGGACGTAGGCGCGGCGGGACTGTTGCGGGATGTGTTTACCTGTAGCCGACCAGCGGCCCAAATTTCACCAGCTGCGTTCACCGCCACGCACTGATAAATCCCCGAATCCGAAGGGACTGTCGCCGAAATCGCCAATTCCATTTTATTGAATTCCTTAACGTATACCGTCCTCCGACCTAAAAGCCAGGGAGAACATATGTAAAATGGACATTCTTTTCTCTTAAGCTGTTATTGTGAGCTTCGCTGCAGTATTCCTACCGTTAATAGCAATGTCCTCAGAATTTCTGAGCCAGTAGATGCGCGGCGTTGGGAAGCCCTGAGCCTGGCACTCGAACCTCGCCGTTCTTCCGTTCGGGCACACTTGATTCGCTGGCTTCTTAATGAACAATGGCGGAACGAGCACCTCTACAGTCACGTTCTGCAATATAAAATGTCAAGGTCAATGAGTCATTCGCGTCCTACGATTAGTGGTATCTATTATTTTGTGTCCGATCTATTGTCGGATGCTTCAAAACTGACTTGCAGCTCGGTGCTGTTGTTGGTGAGATTTTTCATGGAGCACGTGTATACGCCGGCATTCGATGAGGAGATGTTGTTCAATTCCAGGATGGACAAGCCTAGACTGGAATTGGCAAGCTGCCGAGGCTCGGCCGCTTCGGTATATTCTGCACGGGAATCAATGTATTAGCAGGGTTAAATTATAAGATTCGTCGGATCGGTGTCGGATCCGTACTCCCTCGTCCGATCCTCCGAGAATTTCCGACAAAACGTCCTAACCTGTGAATTGTGGGACAAAGGTCCACGTGGTTGTCGGCGTCGGGTAACCGGAAGCGGCACACGCGAGACGGAGGTTGGAGCCATTCAAAGGTGAGTGTTTGTAGGACGATTGCGGGAACAGGGATATCGGGTTAGGAGGAGCTCCCCCGTCGTCGATCTCCTGCCTCGGGATCACGCTCAGCTTCGCCTCTTTGCTCTTTTTCATGACATTCAAGTACTCATTGGCTGCGACGCATCTGCGAATCGATCGGAATGAACAGCGGCTCATTAGCCAACGACTAAAGCTATTTAACGTCAAGGTATTGAAGGTACTCTGCCTACCTGTAGGAGCCGGCATCGGAGACATTCGTTTCTCGTATGTAGAGAATGCCGGGCGCTATGAAGGCATACCTGCAACAGAATTTCACAACGCGTTACATTGGCCATTAGATACGTACATGGATTGTTGGATCACGCGGACAATGAACTATATGAACGATGTATTTGCCGTGAGCGGGGGTGGGGGGGGAATTAATACAGATCGTACTTTGTCCTGTTGTAATCGGTCGGTATGATCTGACCGTCGTGAAGCCAGGTAATGTTAGGTGGAAATGGTACACTGTCGATGAGGCAGGACAGCTTCGACACCTCTCCTTCGTGGACCGTCGAGTCTTCCGGCGACTCCTTGAAGGCGTGGGAGATCTCTGCGGGAAAAAAAAAAAAAAAAATTAAAACACATTAACCATTATCCTGTGCCGGTTATCCCGGGAGTTCATCGGTTGGCAAAGGCTCACCGGCGTAACGTATGTTGGTCGGGGCCGATCGGAGCGATATCCCGTAGGAGGAATGCGCTACGCAACGATACTCGTTCCTTTGGGGGGCGCCTTTTATGCTCAGAGTGCCATTTCCTTCTCTTCCCTTTCGCTTCTGCATTAACGAGCTCTTCTTATGGAAAATAAAAGACTGAGATTATAAAAATAAATGAACTTATCGCAAAGGGGCCCTCGCTTACTTCAGACCACAAGAATCCCGGAACACGTTAAACGATTTAAAAATACATTTATTGTCTCTAGGACCGCTTACTGTGACTCTCTCTCTCTCTCTCTCTCTCTCTCTCTCTCTGTTTTTTTAACTCGTCGAGTCAAGTATTTATATATATATATGTATGTATATATATATATATATGTATACACGTAGTATATCCATAAAAAAAAAGCTTAAAGCCCACTCGGTCTAACTAGTATTAGTGCATGCAGTCGGATGCGAGTCCTGAGCTGGAGATACAGGGAGGGGAAAATTTCGTACCCAGCGGGAGCTATACGAATATAAATGAAATACTTTACGAGCACGGACATTAGAATCTCTATAAAATAATTATCATTATTTTATATCCCTCACCTCCCTCCTGTATAATTACAAGTACGGATTTATTTGAAAGGCCGAAGGAAAGGAATTTAAAAAGAACTTGCGATGAATAACAGCGAGAGAGATTAGTACTGTTTTGTAAGTTTAAGCATGTAGTGGAGGAGTGACCACCGGATGGAAAGCGAGGCTCGCCGGTATAATTACTGACCTTGTAGATGCGCAAGGAGCCGTTGTGCACTAGGCTGCAGCGGGTAGATCCGCAGGGCGGCGCGACCTTGCCATTATGGAGCCAGGTGAGTTTACCGTGGCTCGCGGAGCCCGTGCAGCTGAGCGTGACGCCCCTCCGGCCCAGGACGACCTCGCCACGGGGCCTGACCTCCAGATGTAGGCCCGCCCGTCCCGAGGGCACCTCCAGGCCCTCGGCGGACTTGGAGACGTTCCTCCCGCCGACCCCATTCACTCGGACACCTGCAACACCCCCGGGTTACATCCATCTTATTATTTGTTAATATGATCCCTTCTGTAAGGTCCTCCTGGTCAGCCATCCCTGCCTTATCGGCAACGTACTCCCCCGCCCTCTCGACCATGGCGTTAAGCGCCTCCAGGCTGAGACGAATGGCGCTGCTGCCGTGAGCGACGTCCGATGCCGCCGACTCCCGGCTCCGCGAGCGTGACCTTTCTTAGTCCCGTGGCGCTGCCTTATATATTTATTTGCGATTCTCATTACGGCTGGCCCGGCCCGGCTCTCCCCCCGATCCTCCCAATGCCTGCCACGCCACGCCATGCCTACGTCTCCCCGTCCTCGTTTCTCTTGGTGCAAAGAGATCCAAGTGAGCGGGAGCGAGAGGGTTACAACGTAAGGGCAACCGGGGGGGCAGGGGGCGGGAGGGGAAGCTTAGCGAGGCTTTCGCCTCGTTTCGCACTTCCTCTCGGGGTGAATTATCATTCCTCCCTCCTGCCCGCCCGCCGGCTCTCTTCTCGCTCTTGCGAACAGCACCACTTTTTCTCAAGCGAGACTCTTTGCTTTTTCACGGCTCAGCTATCGAAGGGACCAATAAAGTTACAGAAATGCGATCATTCGTTACGTCTCCCTACCTCCCTATCCCCCTCCTCCCGCCACTCGTCCGCCGTAAGACGGCCGTGCAGCAGCGCATTACGTCGAGTGCAGAGGCGCGCGCGTTCACGCACGCACGCACGCACGGACGCACGCACGCACGCACATGCCCCTATCTATTATTGTTATTATTAGGCTGACAATTTTTGTAGGTTAATGCAACATTATTAGACGCTAGCGACATCGTCTTAAGTTATTTGAAGCACTTCTTTTTATATTGCCATCCGTGCGAATTTAACGAGACAAGGCAGAGACAAGGAGGAGAGCGGAAATAAGAATTCCGTAATATTTTCAAAGGTAATATAATAAGAGCGATAATAACGAGCGAGTCTACTTTTTCCGACATTCACGAGGTTTCGAATCCGAGAAGAACGCGAAGATTCTTTCTAGACTTGCGGAAAGATTATCGCAAAGTGCTTACAATGGCCGTGTCTCTTATTCCGCGCCCCCCCCCTACACCCGACAACCCTTTCTTCTTTTCTTTCTTGGCGTCGACTTACAAGCATTAAGAATACATACATTTACCAAGGGCACTCGGAGCCGCAAGAAAATCCGCGCCCATTAAAGAATTAGAGGAGAAGTTGCCGAGAGTATGTATAAGTAGCAATTTGTTTCAACTCGGATTAGTCGGATGAAGCTTTAACTGTGTGCGAGCGAGCATTGCTTCCTCTGGCCGGAGAAATTTTAAGGAAACGAAGGCATGAAAGGGAAAAATGTGGAGATTCCTTTTGCGGAAATCCAAAGGAGCCAAAGAAAACACGTGATCCCGTATACCAAGATTTAATCTACTCTCTTTTACGCTAATTAGAGTAAGATTTCATTGCGAGGGGGGGGGCTATGTACGAATTGTAATCGCTCAATTCATTGGATAAGAGCCTCGGGCTTTCGCACGCTTTTCTCATTGTGTGTGGGAGGTAATGGCACAGGAGAAGGTACGGGAAGGGACGGGAGCAAGAGAAGCGCGGAGGAGAAACAAAAAAACAAGAGGCGGCCATGATCATTAGCCGACTCGCATTTTTCCATCGATCGTGAATTCAAATCGATCTGATTTTTCTAATGTCAGACCGATACTTTGTGCCACCGGTGCCCTGCTTTTCCCCGAGGCTGGCTAGCTCTGATCCCTCGAGCGGAAGTATTCGCAAAGGAATTTTCTTTTTTCCACCTTTTTTCTACAAAACCGCGCCTCTCGATCCTTCACCCCTCCCCCCTCCCATACCGTACAGTCCCGCGGCGCCGCTCTACCGGCACTACCCGATAACCCCCCCCCTTCCCCCTCCCCCGGCCACGCCGCCACTATACCCTGTTCATTATAGTTGCCGTTGCGCAAATTAGCAGCGGTGCACAGATGCTTTTTCGACGCGAATGCTCGTTGCTGTGTGCGTAGATGCACAGATAATGGCCGGGCAATAACTATTTTAATTACGAAAAATCTCGCGTTTTAAGGGCTACCTCTGAGCGCTGCACAACATTCTATACTTTATGGGCTTTTGATTTCTATTCACGAGACTCTGGCCAAATATTCGCTGGCTTCGCACGTGCAACATAATATTGCCCCTCATCGAGGAATTAACTCTTACCGAAAATTACCATCTGCACGAAAACTTTCCAACGAAATCTACCCAACCTTACTTCTGCCGTCGCTCTTTACCGCTCCTTACATTCCAATTATTAAGGCATTTAATGCTTATACATTTTGCGCGTATCTACTAACATTGTACAAATAATATCCGACTAGAGACTTAACTATGAGTTCATTGAACCGACTGACGACAAGTTTAGCTTTGGCTACGAACGTTTCTCACACAACTGGCTGACCAGAACTTAATACATCCTATTATTCTATTAGAAATAATGAATTATTCATCTTCAAATGTTTCAAATTCATATTTAATTTAGGTCTAAACTTTTCAGCTAACAACGAATTAATGTGTTTGTGAAACGAGTAAATCTTACAAACATTACGAAAACAATATTACTCTGTAGGATTGCAAATATAAAACAATAGAATTTTAATTCTACTACTTTAATTAGTATTAGTTAACTGTACAATTTATTTTCGGAATTAAATCAATTATTTTCATTTCTTGCGCCACATTCTATCCTATATTGGCAGAGATTGTACATACGCAGAGTCTACGAAACATAACGAGTCTTTATGTCTTTATGTACAATATTTATCATTTGTTCCAAAATAATTAACTTTATTCAGTTTACTCAATTCGCTTTGTACGATAAAATATAACACTAATGCAATTTCGAAAACTATTAAATAGAGCATTTATTCCTGAGTTTATTGTTGTTATTTATAATTTTCATTGTACTGTAATTTTAGTGAGAAATAGCTGTAATAAGAAATAAATTAACGCAAATAGCTATGGTATTTCAATTTATATCCAACTACCGTGAAGTATAGTCGCTAGATGATCGCCTTACTTCATTACGCTGTTGGTTTTTTGTATACAATTTTCGGTCTGGAAAATTCTTGTACTATCATCGATAGTTAAAGTATTCAAATATCATGTATTCACAGAGTGATTGAAGTTAAAAAAATCTTTCATTAAACATTAGTCAGAGATTATTTTCTGGCTATTATATTTAAAAGTATCCTACTTCCTAGTTTTGAAATTCAAAAAGAAAAGTCCTAAACGCTAATTAGACCTAAACTAAATAAAAATAAACTTTGATCGAAAAAAAAAAAAAATTCTATTGTCAGTATTCTTTCTTGCTTTAACGTACACAAGCATACAAAGCTATCGGTAATATATGCATTGTAGTAATTCTAAAGTAACGGCAGATAGCACGAATCTTATTCCTAATTGGAATACTGATTTGTTGTTTGCACTAATTTGAAACTACTCTACCGTAAAATTAAAATTCACTTCGACATTGAAAAAACATTCCTAAGCATTATTTAAATATACTCAATAAGAAAATGTTTTAAAAAACAAATGTCTCCCTTTATGATCTAAAAATGCTTGAATTTCTTTCAACTACTGACGCTCTTTATATTGTTATAAAAAATTTCTTTTATCTTGTTAAATATATAAGCTATTTCCCAAAGATATAATTAATAATAAAAAAATCTTCACATTTTTATAATTCTATATTTTTTAAATTTAATTTTCCAAAACATATTTTATGAAAAATTTGTTATTCCATCGTGTAAATTAGTAAGAATATTTTTATAGTTTTTTTTTTTTTTTTTAGATTAAAAGGTTTGGTCATTTTACACTTAAGAATGTCGTATTACTATTTTGAGTAATTAAAATTCACCGATTCCTATTTGAATACTTAAAAAAAATATTCATATTTTCAGAGATATAAAAAGCTAGAATAACGCGTAAGCAAATTTTACTATACAATGCCTAACGTTGATTATTTCAACTGTAATTTTGACTATTATTTTTACGAAAATAACTTCATTTCTAATTATTCATATTTAACGAGAAGAGGAGTAATTATGATTTATGTTACTTGAAAGTATTATGATATATTTTCGGATTTTAGCAATATAATGTAAACATATTTTTTTAAATCATTAATAATAAATACAATATTTCATGTTCATTAAAATAATAAATAATTAAAAACTTATCACCTGATATTATTCGTTAACGCTGTACTTTATGGTGCATTTATTATTATTTTTAATTTTTATAAGAGAACATTTAACGAATACATTTAGAAAAATCATTGTTCCACAATTGTATTTAATAGATTATTAGATTAAAGTATTTATATTCCTTCAATGCATACACATCCAATAAGTTTATAAATGTGTTTTAATTTTTTAAAACAAGAAATTTCATAAGATTAACATTGATTACATGGAATAAGTTGAATGTAATTGAATCGGGTTTAATGGAAGCTAAAGGAATCTCAATAAAGGATGTCGGGTTTCATTGGGTTCACACAGAGAAACATATTTTTGAAGCATTGTGGAAAAGAAGAATAAAATTTAAGTGTAAACAGTTTGTGATGGCTAAGGAAATATTACTTATAGGAATGTGACGGGAAGAATTAAGTGATAGGAAACATTGGCAATGATTGCGAGTGTGAATTTCTCTGAAATTTTCCCTCGGCGAGCATCGTAAAGATACATAATGAGCATTAGCGTAAGAAGGCCATTCCCGAGACGCGCTCCCCGTAAAATTGTCCATTGGAGTAAGAGAAAAAGGTTCGTCATCATAAAACTCTCCACGTCAGTGCTATCTTTGATCGTATTAAGCATTTAGCGCGAGAGTGCCGATAGAACGGTACGCGTTTCCCCGCCTCGGCTCGAATATGCATTCCCCGGTTCGCGGTTCGCAAGGGGAGAGGGAGAGACAGAGGCAGAGGCAGAGGCAGAGGCAGAGGCAGAGGCAGAGAGAGAGAGAGAGAGAGAGAGAGAGAGAGAGAGAGAGAGGATATATATATATAAGGAGGGGGGGTAGAGAGGAAGGAAGGTTCGTATCGGCCCAAGGGTACCTGCTGGGGCATGGGAGATGGATGGGGAACGCGTCAGAGTACGCGCCAGAGAACGCGTGTGCGTCAGAGAGGGAGATATCGGATGGTCGTTAAAATTCAATACTCGGCTGCAGCAGGAGAACTGCCAGTCAGGGCATTCCGTATACGAGCATTAAATATTCGAATCGGGTTCCGCGCGCACAATGTGAAATTACAAAAATTTACAACTTAATAAGCGGTTAACTAGCGACGCGGCCGATACGGTAGGCCGACGGCGTGTATCATCGGCATTGGCTACGACGAGCTCCCGTAGCCGTGGCTGCCTCATCCTCCTCTTCCTCCCTCCCTTCTTGGCAGGAGTGGCAGCTCCTCAGCCTCCGCGACGGCTAATTTCCCGGCGAAGCGAGCGCACCTATAATTTGCGGCAAGCTAGGGCGGCAAGGATGTTCTGGTGGTGGCGGCGACGGCGACGGCGACGGCGACGGCGACGGCGTTGGTGTGTAAAAAGGGCCCAGGGAGCAATTTCCCGTATTTGCGGCGAGGCCAAAGGAAGTGGCGGAGGGAGGGAAAATCCTCTTGCCAGGCTCTTACCCCCGGAGTCGGCTAACCCGAGCGCATCGCGCTTATATACCTCTAGTAGGCGGATACGGCACTCTTGCAACAAAACAAAACAAAAAAAAACAAAAAAAACATACACACTGATCGATCGCGCGGCCTTCCCAAACCCTACGCGAGCGCACAGAGAGTGAGAGGGAGAGAGGCAGGCACCCGTACGCGAGTAAACGCGACCCTCGGCCGCTGGCTCGTTCTCGTGAAAGGAAAACAATCGCGCACGGCTGCAGGTACGCTCCGAGATAAGGGTTAAGCTTTCGAGAGCTACGCCCTGGGGCGGAATGCACATGTCACATACACCTCAGGATGCTCCTTCCGACACTCTTCGCATCCCCCTCTATCGTTTCTGTACCTTTCTGTACCTTTCTGTACCTTTCTGTACCTTTAAATCCTCTCGGAGTTATTATTAGCCCGAGATCGTTCGCTAGGTAGGATCTTATTTACCCCACGTCCCGCTTCCTCTCGCTTCAGTGAGTCTTTGTTGCATTTATTTTTAAAGACACGGATGGCCAAGGGGGCCCGATATTCTGCACAGCGACGTGTCGGCTCCCAAGTAGCGGGAATAACGTTTTTCGAGCATTTTATTCTTAAGTCGAGATGATAGGGGGTCGAAGCGGCTTGTTGTAAGGAACCGATAATTGATGGAACGGGCCTGAAAACGGTGAGCCGCTTTGGCTCTGGGGCCAGGGCAGAGACATAACTAACTAACCGGCGACTTTGGGGTGCGGACGTCGACGCGAGCCACGACGGTTCCACGCTCTTCCCAGACACATAATGATGAATAAATGTTGAATGCTTTGTACGAATATTCACCCGGTGCCTCGCTCTTTTATAAGGATAGGGCAAGGTGTCAGTGCTTTTGGTCAAGGGATACTGTGAGCAAGGAACTTCCCCCGATGTTCAGTGTACTTGAGGAAGATTCGGCCGGTCGACTGGTTTGGAATCGCTGGAGACGACGTGCTTGTAATCAAGAGCAGAGCAGAGCAGAGCAGAGCAGAGTCGAATCGAATCGAACCGAGCCTCGACAAATCGAGATCTCCTATAAAACAGGAGGCGATTTATCCTCAATGATGTACAAAGAGACCCAGTCTTCGGCCATTGACGAATCCCCTCGCAGAGCAGAGTTCATTGTACAAGCGGTAGCTAGCGGGAGCGGGAGCGGGATCGCGGGCCGCAGAGAGAGAGAGGGGGGGGGAGACAGGGGGATAGAGAGAGAGAGAGAGAGAGAGAGAGAGAGAGAGAGAGAGAGAGAGAGATACAGAGTCGTCGGCAGCGTGCGTAGCGAGCGAAGGACGAGGGAGGGAGGGGGAGGGAAAAATCTAGCGCGCTGTTCCACGCGACGAAATCCGTTAGGCCTGACAAAGGAACTTTATCGACCCGGAGTTGGCCGCAGTCGTAAAATTTCAGGAGAATCCATCCGTATAGGTTTGGCCGCGACAAAATACATGCTTTATTGAAATAATCTCGGCGGTTCGACGGTACGCCGGCGGCACACATTGGCCCGTCGGCAATAAGAATTTATTAGTAGGGCGATTCGCGGCCGGCGAACCCGAGCCGAGGCCAAGAGGAACAACGAGAGCGTAACCGAGAGAGGAGAAAGCCGCCGCGCCGCACACAGCCCCGGCATAATTAATCCGAGAGTCCCATTAGGGGCGTCGTATTCGGCAGGTACGAGGGGCGTCGGGACGCACGTCGTCCCCGTACCTTGGGAGGGCGACCTCCTCGTTAGGGGTTGTCCGTCCCTCCTCCTCCCCTGCTCTTTCCTCGCGCAGCTGCCGACGCTGCGTGTCGAGGAATCGCGCTTTCAATTATACGAGCCGCTCTCTTGACGTCGGCCCCCGCGCCCCGCGACCCAAAGCTCGCCCTCGCCGCCCTTTCCCAACCGCGGAGCCGGGCTCCGAGTCGCGCTGGAGCGCGACCGCGTTAAGAATCTCGAACCGCGCATCTCCCGACTCCCCTCCTTCCTTTCCCCTGCCCGCCCCTGCCGCCGACCCTGTCGCCGCGCACCCCGCGTAAACAGCTGGGAATGCCGCGGAGCCGCGGAACAATGTGCACCGTAAGCGACGATTGCGCAAAAATTGAAATAAAACCAGCGGTAGGGGGGATGGGGGTGGCTTTTCTTCCCGGAGATAAGGAGCCGAGATGCGCTAGGATGTGAAGCGGCACGATTCTCCTCCGGGCATTGTCACGAGGAGGCTCTCATTGCCGTCGGTTCCCCGTACCGACCCATTGCCGTCGGTTCCCCGCAGATGCGACGATGCGCGCTTCGGCCGGCATAATAACGAGTAAATAATTCATCGACGCCATCGATTCGTATGCCGGCGAAGGAGGAGGGGAGGGGAGGTCGCGCTTAATGTCGAATAACGGGGTAATGGCCCTAACACCGCAATGTCCCCAAATAATCGAACGCACCGCGATGTATTGTTCGACTCGTTCAAGGATATCGATTGCACTTCAAGTACGATGCCGCATCATTCCCATCCCTACCTCCCCTCACCGGTCATCGCGATGCACTCGCTCGTATACGTTGGTATACGCACGCACGCTGAGTAGCCTTCTCGCTCGACTCGTAATTTTTTTCTTTTTTTTACGACTCTTGTATCAGAATCAGCTCAATTAATGTCATCACACTGGCAACTGGAAAAATAAGGATAACAGGGATCGCGTGCGTGTGATTCGATGGTATAACGACGTCATAGCGAGGAGAGACTGCCCGCGCGCACGTGTGTGAGAGAGGAAGCGAGAGAGAGAGAGAGAGAGAGAGAGAGAGAGAGAGAGAGAGAGGTAGAGGGAGTGAGAGAGAGAGAGAGACCGAAAGGATTATTACGGTAATGTGGGAGAAAGAGGGGAAGAGAGCTAATTAGGCCTTAACGAAGCTTTGTTCTATCGAGTGTTGGGAAAAAAAAAAAAAAACAAGATGTTGATGTAGTTGGGGTTATCGAAATGGCTTTGTAAGCGGAGGCGCTTTGCGGCTCGATTAAACAACATTCTGCGTGCGAGAAGGACAACAACAAGAAGTATGAGGAGGAGGAGGAGGAGGAGGAGGAGGAGGAGGTGGAGGAGAAACTACGCATGGAGCGAGGAAAGGAGAAGAATGTGAGGAAGTGGAAATGGTCCAAGTTAGCCGTAGAAGAGGCCTGTAATAAGAAGAAGACATGAGGGCCTCCGATGGAAGAGGAGGAGCGCAGCCACGGGGATATAGAGGTAGGTTTTGTTTGAAAGCGGCAGGCGCACGCGCGCTCATCACGCACGCACGTAAAGCAACACAGCGAGATAGAGGGAGGGAGAGAGAGAGAGAGAGAGAGAGAGAGAGAGAGAGAGAGTGAGACAGAAGCAAGGGTATAATCAGGAGCACCGCGCCAAATATTCCTCGACGTGCTTTCATTCCGTGGGGGCAAAGCAATGCAGATGTAGTGGGACCGATCGACTCGCAAACCGGCCAATAAAAAAATAAAAAAACGGGAGGATCGCGAGCCAGGAGACGACGTAGAAGGCAAGGAAAGAAGGAAGGCGAGGAGGCGCACGAGTGTGCGTGCACGTCGAGGAGCGTACAAGTGCGCAAAAAATATTCGATTCGCTGTAATTAGGAGGGAGGCAGGAGCAGGAGGGAGCGGAGTTGCGAGAAAGGAATGACAAGTACCGGGGCCAGGAACTCGAGAGGACGAGGAAGGAAGAAAAACGAAAGAGAGAACTAGAGAGAGGGTGGGAGGAAGGAAGGAAGGAAGGAAGGAGGTGGACGGCAGGTAGAATAGAAGAAGGAATACATAAAGAAGACGTGTTGAATAGAGAGAAAGGATCGGAAAAGGAAGAGAAAAGCGGGCTTGGCCGCTCTTTAGGGTGGTAAAACACACAAACACACACAAAAACACACGAAGGGGATGAAGAGCGGCTATGACGAAGAGAACGCACCTGCGGGACTGACGGGCCTGAGGACTTCCGTAAACAAGATGCTGAGCAGGAGCACTCGAGCCGCCATAAATCCGGCTGGACATCCGCGACGAGGTCCCCGGGGGTGGCCCTCACTCTCGCGTCCCGGCGGCGTGGCGCCGTCGAGGGCCGCCTCGCGGTCGCCGCATGCGCGACCAAGTGGGGACGAGGCCCGGCGACGCGCACCGCGTCACATGAATGAACGGCCAAGAAGCTGCCGTCGCTGCCGTTGCCGCTGCCACTGGCACTGCCACTGCCACTGCTTCCCTACGCCGCTTCCCTACGGCGCCTTCCTCCTTTTCTCATGCTCCCTCGACTCCCATCGGCTCCGCCTCGCACTTCCTCCTCCTCTTCCTCCACCGTCGCGGCTCGTCCTGCTCACGAGTACTGATCCCCCTCCGCTGCCACCGCCACCTCCTACCGCCCCACCACCTCTCTAGCGGGCCCTCGGCATCCTAACCTCTCGCGGACCACCGGGGCGCGTCGCTCTCGCAGGTGGTCTCGGTGGTACTCGACGAGGGCCACGAGGAAGAGGCCGAGGACAAGACTACTAAACTCGCCTGTCCGAACGCTCTCCTTCACTCTCTCTCTCTCTCTTTCTCTCTATCCTTCTTTCTTAGCCACTCAGGCTGCTGTTCGTGTACTTCTTCTCTCCTCCTTGCTCCTTGACTCCTTGGCCTTCTCGCTTCTCTCGGCGCCGCGGTACTTAGGGAGCCTCGCGAAGGCCACCGGAGGTACGCGTGCGCGCGGTCCAACAACGACTGCCGCCGCGACTCGCGAAGTCTCCGTACGTACGTACGTTCGTTTGTTCGTTCGTTCGTTCGTTGGAGCGCGAGCCTCCGCAGAAGTGAGGAAGGCGGCGAAGGAAGCCGCCGCCGTCCTTCTCCGCATGCATACACACACGCGCGCGCACACACATACACACAATATATCTCTCTCTCTTTCTGCTTTCTCTCCCTTGTTCCGAGTGCCTCGCTCCTGTGCGTCGACTCGCGGACGGACGTAAACACGGGCACGCACGCTTACTCGGCCGAGCTGGCGGAAGGAGCCGACGGAGGGGCTTCTTTATGGGAGCTCGGAGCCGAGTCGAGCTCCGTTGAGATTCGTCGCCGATGCCGCGCCATTATCGCGCCTCTTAGTATGATCGGGCACCCTCGGCCCCGAATCTACGTGCCCCGGGTGTGACCGTTGGGCCCAACAGCCCCTACCATCGAGTCCAGCCGATCCCCTCGGAGGACCGCCTGTAAGCTCGCGGTCGGCTCGGCACTCCTCCGTGAATTTCGAGCCCGCTAGTTTTCTGTCTTTATCGTCCTGTCCTGATAGGACAGAACGGGGACTCGAGGGCCGACCGCGGATTTTCGGCGAGCACCGCGACGGGGGGTCGGCGCCATATTGCGCTAAACCATCCAATTACTCGGTGCTACATGTGCGTCGAGAATGCGCCTGCCTACTATCGATCATCCTCGCGGCCAGACCAAGGACCAGGACCTTTAAGTCGCGCGCCGGGGCGGCATTTTTAAAAGGAACCGAGCAGCGCCATCCACGTGGAAAGTAAGAAAGGCTCGCCCTCGGCTCCGCGGGCCATCCAATTAACGGATATCCCGTAAGCTCGACGCTGCTCCTCGACCTCGCCACCCGAGATCCCTCCGTTAGAGACTCATAAGATAAAAAGACCAGAGTAAAAGCCATAGGAGGTGAAGGCAAAAAAAAAAAAAAGCTCCTTTCGCCCGGCTCAGCGGTCCGATAACTCGCGTCATACCCCAATAACATTCCAGTGCTTTGCCCTCTCGCCTCGTAATTCCGAAGGGAGCGAAAGAGGCGCGAGGTCATTATTTAAACGGGCTTCGATTGTCAGAATTCGTCCCGTGCACGCGCACGCCACCCAAGGTCCCGCTATTTGATTCAACAACGTTTGCCCCCCCCCGCCCCGCCCCGCGACAAATAACCGCCAGCCCCTTAACCCCTCGATCCCGCTCGGCCCACGCGTTACAATAACACGTTGTCGAAAAGACGAGCGCGGCTATCGATCATCGGCGTCTCTAAGAGTGACTGAACCGACTGTTTCAGGACGAATCCACGTAGAGGCATGCCGATGCGCGCACAAGCCGACAGCTCGTACGACAGATAATATTGAAAATAAAGGGCCTCCCGACGCCCTTAGTCTCTTGGACGAAAAGCTCGACGAGTTCTAATCGCTCGGAGGAAGCCGTTGTTGTTGTTGTTGTTGTTGTTTCTTTGACCTTTATCGGGATCGTTCGGTCCTGCATAATCCTCAGATGCACGATCGCCGTCACAATATCCCTTTTGCATGCCGTTAATCGCGTGCGATTAAGCTCGCGTAAGCCATTATTAGTTAGTCGCCGGGTGCGTACGAGCGAGCACGGGACTCGGGACTTGAAAGTTTACAACTTCTTGTTGCGTTTAACGAGATCGATAATCGGTATCAAATGTCACCACGGGCTATTTTCCGCGCTCCCTGTCCCATGAGCCTCATTGGCGAGCCTTCTTTTATTAACAGCCAAACATCTATGCTTATTTAGAACTCTCTGGACTCTCGAGTTCCTAATGACAAAGGATTCGCCTCGTTGCCGCATCGACAAAGGATCGACGTGTCCTATTATTCCTATCTACATATTAAGCTTCCAAGACGCTTGTTTCGGCCATCCTTGTCAGCGTGTACTCATCAACTCGACGTTCTTACCCTCTCCTGCATACAGATATTGGCATAGACTCGCTTCTACGCCGAGAGTTCGGCATTTTTCCGGCCCCCGTAACGTACTTTCAAATCGTATCCTTCTTCTCGACCATTTACATACGCTGTTTACATTTTTATTTATTTATCTTTTCTTTCTGTCTCGCTTCCTTCCATTCGTTCCTACGTATCTTTATCATCGTTTCAGATTACTCGGCGGCTTCGAATCAGGACCTTCATTAGCCAGCATAGCTCTAATCTTATATCCCGATTTCTTGGTTATCTAAAATAATACAACGATGCTATTGTAAGTGTAAGCCTGACAATTGAACACTACATTCTCACAGATTGTAATGAACTCGGAATTATTTTTTAACGAGGACGTAATTTTTAAAAAGTCATTTTTCCATTTACCCGTTTTTCTAATAGATCTATTAAACTCTGACCTTAGAATTTTTACAATTCTTTAAAATAAAATATGGTTCTCTCAAGCAATGAAAGTACAAGTTCAGACAGTAGTAGTACTTCATCAAGGAATTTATCAAATGATTATATTATCTCTAAAATTAAGCAGGCATACAGCAGGCAAACATGTAGACTTAAAGATGATCAAAAAAATAAGCTGCCTGTGAAAACGTTGAAACCAAATCTAGCTAGACATGGAAACAAAGCAAGTAGTTGTCTAAGCAGTGCAATAAATAAAACCAATTTAATAAAAAGGTCAATTTTGCAAGAAAAGTTATGTTCTCAACAATTAAGAAGTGGTTCAAGATCAAATTTACCCATATACAGAGAGAGAAATGCTTCCACATTAGATACTGATAATAGACATAGAGACAATTCCAAGGAGTGTGTTCTTCAATTAAAAAAACCCCTTATAAATAAAGAAAATGAGTCCATTTATTATGACAATTGTGGAGAAATGGGGCCAATCAATTGGTCATTCATTCGTGAGAATGAAAGCAAATCCAAGGACATGGAAGATTTTCTAAGCAATGAACTTGAACAAGAGCAAATATTTAGCAAAGATATGTTAAAAAATATACCCGAACCTAATCCTGATTTTGTTAATTTTGTTAACAATTGCATTACCCCAGATACAGTATATACAGTAGAAGGTAATATAAAACAAGATTTTGGTACTTTTGAACTACCTGAATTTGATCTTGAAAAAACAAAGAATGACATTAAAATAATTAACAGAACTTTAGACAAAGATGTAATAGATGCATTCAAGCCAAGGATAAAACAACCCGGTTTAATGGATTTGATTGATTCACCAAATGGTCGATCGATATTTTCACAAAATGAAAAAATTCAATTAAATGCCAAATCTGATGATAAAGAAGTTAAAGCTGCAAATATGAATAATTTACAAGAAAAAGAACTTGAGAAAGAAATAATCAATTATAAAGCAAAATCAAAAATTACTGAAAATTTTTTACCACCTATTTATGACAAAAATGCAGAAGAAATGAGTGACAATGATATGTTTACTTTTGTTGAAGCACCTACAGTCAAGAGTTTGGTACATACAAATGATAATGAAAAAAAGTTTACTTTAAAAAAACGAATTAATTCAGAGAACAGAAATGCACCATTATACTATAAACTAAAACAAATTTTTAAATCAAACTCCATTACTTCTGATTTGGATGAGCAATCACAAGTAAATAATGATTTAAAAAATTTATCTCTCGATGTATCTGAGAATCAGGATAATATGCAGTTAAAAAAAAGTGATCTTAAAATGACTGTAAAACAAGAATTTAATGATGAAACAGTTGATATAAACAGTAATAATACCAAGCTGAAAAAATGTAATAGTGATCCTAAGACTTTAAGAAGCGATGCCGATTCTGATGAAAGTGAATCAAATCATTTAAAATCAACTTCCAATGAAACACCATTAAAGATAAAACAATCTATGTATTTTCAAAAGCTCTTAAATTTTTCAAATAATATAGATAATAGTAAGGCGAATCAAAATAATGAGACTAGTGATACTGATATGGTGTCACATGATCTAGCTATAGTATCAAATTTAAGAGAGGATGATGTGTCCGATTGCACCGAAAATTCTAATATATCTATTACGAATAATAGCGATAATCATCTTACACCAGTAAAAAATATAAATGATAAGGATGAAGCAAATATAGAAATAAATGAATCTCACTCAAGATTGTCATCAAGAAACAGTTTAAGTAGTGTTGATGATGAAGAAGAATTTGATTTTGTAAACTTTAGTAGTTATCAGCCCTTTATTGATCTTGTAAATAATGTAAGGGATATGATACTGCCACAAAAACCTGTTAATGATGATATGGGTCCAAACCTAGACAATAAGAATAATAATGGTCTGACTGATAATATAAAGTCCCCAAAAGATTTAAAATCTCATAATTCTTCTGAAAATCTTGACAACAGTGATATTTTCAAAACAGATAGTTTGTCAAATAGTGATGCAGACAACGAGATATCCTCAAGCTCTTCCGATGCCTCTAATCAATTTACAAGCAGTAAAAATATTGTAAACGAAGATAACAATAATAACTCTTATCTTAGTTATTCTGAATTTCAGCATTTAAATCATTCAAATATTCCAAAAATGTCTGACAAACGAAATAGGATAATTGAAATTTTTAATAGGCATTTAAATAATATAACCGAAGACAAAAAGGATGTGGATGAGGTAGAAGTCGAAATACCAAAAGACGAAAGACAAACGAGTTTAGAAGTTGCTAAATCCAATTGTAAAATTCAAATTATTGAACAAATAAAACTAAAGAAGCTGCATTTGAATTGTAAATTACCGAGTTTCAAGGTATTGCAATAATACTTTAAAACATTTAAAGAAATCATCTATTAATTTTTTTTATACTTTTAAGAACAAAAATTACAATCATTTGCGTATTTATTATTTGAGAATATTATAAAGTTATTTTTAAAAAAATGTTTAAATACATGCTGTTTCACAACAGTTCACAACTGTTTTCCTGGTGATTTATATTTCATTAACAAAGAAAATATATATATATTTTTTTTACTAAATATTTTGTACTTAAATATGTACGAATACATATACAGAAGCGAAGTAATTTTATGAGTTTTTATCGCGGAGATAAAAACATGTTCCTTTAGGAAATAAGGAGAAAAGAAGACAATGGATTATAAGCGTCTATCTATTATTGAATAAAAAAAAGTTAAATTTGATGTTTTCGTGATTTGCTTTTGTTCGTTACAATAGCGAAAACCATCTGAACGAAAAATAATTTTAACTTTCAGAAGTGTCAGAATGCTTACATTATAAGATTTGCCAATGCAATTTGATAAAAACTTTAAGAAATGTTTTAGAAAAACATGTTCGATTAAATACTTTTCTCTTAATTTTAAAATGTGCCTTAATACATTAACTGTTTTGTTGCAATACATATATGTATACTTGATGTTATTTTCTTATGAATATTATTATAAAATATTAGTTTATTTAAATTCTCAATTATGCCCATTGCCTTCAATGCTAATACTCTAAATTAATCTTTAAACGATATTTAAAGAATATTTTTAAAATATTTAGAATACAATGGTATTGGAGACATTCTAAGAAAATTGCATTACAGTTGCAAGCCATATAAATTACTTGAATTTCTGAAATATGATTTTTACACTGCAACGTGTATAATATTTGTTATTAGTTTAGTAATTGTTAAAATATAATTGTCTTTGCCAAAATGTTTAATAAGAAATGCGCAGATGTAAAAAAATGTACTTGGAATTTGAAATTTGGCTGAATTAAAAGCTTTGCGAATCTTCGAACTGTACAAGTTATTAATATTGTTAAATATTGATTGTTCTCGTATGTACGTACGTACGTACGTACGTACATATCTAATAAATAATTGGAATCGTAAATTTTGTAATTTAATTTTTACTTACTTTATTTCTTAAGATGAATGAGCTCGGGAAGGGGGAGGAGGGAAGGGTTCTTACAAATAATAGGCAGCGATTTCCCTAACTAAATATATATATACTTTATTTACTAAAATCGCACGCGGACCTAAAAAAATCTCCCCCGAGTAGGAAGGGGAATAAAAAAGCCTTAATATACAATTATTCTTTTAATCTATTTTATACGCATTGAACGCAGTCGATCGCGGATCTCTTATCTTAAATGTACTCCTCCTAAGGGGCTAAATAAGTGGGCTGGTTGACAATGCTCCCGACTGAGCTACGTGGGCCAGCCCCGGGTATCTGAAGTTAATATGGGTTAATGAGATGGGACTGGTAGTAGTAGGACTCTTGGCTAAGCCGAGTACGTGAAGGCCCCGAATGCCAGACGAATGGCGCTGCCCAGGTGAGCCGCTGGAGCCCCAAAACCGTTCTTTTTCTGTCCTCGAGGATATCTAGAGGACCCGTGACTCCCCTTACGTTGCATTCTTACTTATTTATACTCAATCTAATAGATAATCAACTCGGCCCCTCGAGTGCTCTAGGCGATAAGGGACTTTGGCCCCGAGCAGGAATCGTAAATCCATCTATTTAGGGCGTTTATAAAATATTCGTCATCCCGGAGCTCCAGGTATTCAGCTTCAATTATTTTGAGCCCTATACCTTATTACCGGCATGCACGGGTGCACGTTAGTATCGCGTTAAGGGTTCTGTCATGGTGTTTAAAGGGGGGGGGAAACAAGTCACCGGGGTTTTGTATTTTGGCAATTGTAGAGGCGGCAGCAGCAACAGCAGCAGAAGCAGCAGCAGCAGCAGCAGCAAGTTGTAATAGTCAGCTGGCGTTTTCTGGTAACGCCCACACGAGCTTCGGTGATTATCAGACCTTCGCCCAATAACCTCATTTGGCCGAGTGAGTGATTCGTCGAACGGGGAGCAGAAGGCGATCAGCGCCGATCCGTGCATCATCGGGATTTCGAAATCTCATTACATGTGCTGAGTAGAGATTAGATTAGGACCGGTCAATATTTATTTCGTAAACAGTATTGAAAAATGGTGAGACCAGCTCCTTCGACATCCTTCCCTTACCGCTTCTCGGCATATCTATTTTCGTCATCGGGCTCGTTGATACCTTTTTTGGAAAGCCTGACTTTTGGATCCACCATTTAACATAATCTACTTTACAATTTGCTTTATCCTTTTTATTCCAGTATCAAAGGTGCTTTATGCACGCTTGCCTTATCGGTGGCTGTTTAAACAAATGCTCCTCATATAAAAATCGCATTAATTTAATACCGGGGTCGACGTCAATTTTATTCATCCAGCCATTCGTATTAAATTTTATTACTTTGCAGCAAGATCCAAATGAAGACACCGAATGGAACGATATTCTTAGGCAGAAGGGTATTATTCCAGAGAAAAAGAAAGATGCGGAAATTACAGAAGATCAAATTATTGAAATGTTGGAGAAGACGATTGACTTGAAGACTGGACAACGTAAGCCATTTTATTAATTATTTGTGTAAACAAGAGGTTTTTTAAACCTTCTATTGATTTACATTTTGTAGCCAAAGTTAACTTGGAAGACAAAACACTGGATGAACTCGATGAGTTAGAAGACGAAGAGGATGAGAAGGTATTACTAGAGTATCGACTTAAGAGGATAGCCGAAATGCAACAAGCTGCTAGCAAAGCAAAGTACGGCACTGTTATTGAAATATCTGCACAAGATTATGTAGAACAAGTTAATAAAGCTGGAGAAGATGTTTGGGTTGTTCTCCACTTGTACAAGTCAGGGTACGTTTTTTTCTTTTCTTCAATATATTTTATGATATATTGAAGTATCCAAATTTTTATTTGGATATATTTGTATCCAAACCAAGCTTGATTTAAAATTGTTAATATTGTTAACATTTATTTTTATAAACTTACCAAGTAACTTTTTCATTACTTATCTACTCCATTACTTACAAATATATTACTTGCAATTTAAAATAAATTCTAACCATTAATTGTATTATACAGACTTTAGTAAATATCAATTCCATAAATAATTCTACAATCAGTTATTATATTAAATTTCAATCAATTTATTGAATATTTTTTCAATAATTAAAAACACATACTTCAATTGTTTATGTTTTAACCTTTATTTATTAATTTATTAATTATTTCTAAATATGATGTAAGCATAAACTTAATATCCTTTTTTCTTTTTAGCATACCTTTGTGTTCACTGATTAATCAACATTTAGCATCGTTAGCCAGAAAATTTCCAATGGCTAAATTTTTGAAAAGTGTGTCAACTACGTGTATTCCCAATTTTCCAGATGCGAATCTTCCTACATTATTCATTTACAAAAATGGTAACATGAAGAAACAGATAGTTGGGGCTTCAGAATTAAGAGGCATGAAGCTTTCCGAAGAAGGTTTGTAACACACCTTCGTTTTTCATACATTAGATAGACTACTTGTAAATAAGAAAAATATAAAATAATTGTTTCCATTTTAATACAAAGTACTGATAAATGTATTCTATTCTAATTTTTCTGTACATTTAATTATAAAAATTCAGTCGCATGCACGCATTTACGCTTAAATTTGGTTAATAAAGAATAATAACGTATATTACAGAATTGGAGTGGATGCTTGGTAAAATTGGTGCTGTTCCATCAAAGATTAAGAGCGATCCCAAACCGAAAGTAAGAGATGTGATGTTTGCGAAATTAG
Organism: Ceratosolen fusciceps; assembly: GCA_018883505.1. Classification (NCBI taxonomy): domain Eukaryota; kingdom Metazoa; phylum Arthropoda; class Insecta; order Hymenoptera; family Agaonidae; genus Ceratosolen; species Ceratosolen fusciceps. Next base: position 4,183,465 of record RCIC01000006.1, read on the forward strand.
CAGCTGATAATTGTGACGATTGCGACGATTGGTAATCTTAAGTTATTGTATAGATTCTGATTTACGTATATTGAATTCATTTTTTTTGTTAAACATATACAGACGCACACGTATAAGCATATACAACGATTTTTATTTAGAGCTAATATAGGTAGGGCGTACGTGTGTACGCGTATGGATAAAAATGTATACTATAGATTATATATTATAAAAAGGAAAGAAAACAAACCATTTCTGTGTTTTGTATGAAAGAAAAAGCAACAACATAAAACAAAAAATAAGATAAATTAAACTCGGTGATGTAGAATAAAAGAAACAAAAAAAACAAAAAACAAAGAACAAAAATCTCGCTAATATTTATAAAATTATAATCAATTTTTACAATAAAAATGCACGTTTACAATAATAAAAAGTAATTGAAAGTTCTTGAAGAGCAAATAAACGATTTGTTACTTAATCCACTGCGACCTAAAGTAGTAAGTAGGAAATTGTATGTGTTTAGGGGATATGCATCCAATGATCGATCGTTGGTCGATCGTTGGTCGAATACGTCGCGGATAGAGCTTGCGCACTTAGTAGAGAGCTAATGCGGCTGATGCGGCTAATGCGGCTTAAGTGGCTTACATAATCGGTAAATGTAAGAAATAATGTCGGAGCGGGGCGCGTTGTGGCAAAGAGGGAGAAGAAGTAAGACAGCGAGCCGGTATTGGTCTCGTGTTGGTATTTACGCGTAATCCGATCGGGCTCGGCTGTTTCGAAAAATTTGTTTACATGAACAGCGCGCGGCTCGTCTCGTCTATCGGTAGCAGCGGCAAACCCACCCAGAGAAGACGCGCGCACCGCCGTCTCCGAGTAGGCAATCGAGTCAGTCAGTCAGTCGGCTTTCTGTCCGACGAATCTTGACGCGCGACTCCTCCGGCCCATCAAGATCGTCGGTTAATAACATCATAACAGCAACAGCAGCAACAACAGCAGCGGCAACAACATCAACATCGACGACGAGTAGCAGGAGCAGCAGCAGCAGCAGCAGCAGTCCAGCCAGGGAAGCTCGGACTCGACAGCTCCTCTTGAAGGAGAGATGGGTTAACGCAGGCTCCCCACCCCGCTGCTCATACAATCTTCCGACCCTGGGAGCAGCTCATCCTGCGAGAATAATCATCACCATTTCTTCCTCGGCGGGCCCTCCAGCCTAGTAAGTCCCATACGATGAGAAGCTACCCCGAAAAGCTCCCGGGCCTCTCTGTACACTACCGGCAGCAGCGCGCCTTTTTTTCCCCCTTCCCAACGAGTCGTTTAAAACTCTTTTTTCCTTCTCTCGGGCTTTCATTTTTCAAACGAACGTTCGATCGACGAACGTTGGCGACATACATACACATACCGAGCCGAGTAAAGCCGAGTCGACCGAACGATCGAACGATCGACCGGCGTTCCAACATTTAAATATCAGCAACAGGTGCCTCCTCCTCCTCCTCCTCCTCCTCCTCATCCTCATCCTGCTCATCCTGCTCAACCAACACTTTCATCGGGAATTTGAATTCGATTTTCACTTCGATACACCGATACACCGATACACCGAACGAATCAAGTGTACGGCAAAGTTCGAGTGTCAACGAGCGCCGCTTCCCTTTATTTACCCGCCGTCGTCGCCTCTTGACGATTTGCCACGTTAGCCCCTCGTTGACCCTTTGCTGTTGCTGCTGCTGCTGCTGCTGCTGCTGCTTCTGCTGCTGCTGCTGCTCCTGCTCCTGCTCCTCTCGTCTCACGTTATTGTGAATAATCCGTTTTTCTGTCAATTTCTCTCTCTCTCTCTCTCTCTTTCTTCGCGTGTATGTGAGTACGTGCGTGTGCCCCGGACCCGTCCGTCAAGACAGCTTAGCTTAGCTTAGCCGCTCGCGCTCGGGACGTTCACGATCTCGAATGGAAAGACAAACTGTCCGATTTTTTGCCGAGCAAATCTTCGTTCTCGCCACCCCTTCCGACCTCCCGTCTTCCAACGTCCTCACCTTCCGCCGTCCGCCCCGTCTCTGCTGCCGTGCCAGTTACACTCTAGCTCTCCGCAATAACAATCTTCCTTATAGATATGGACATTGAAATCGGTGGCAACTGTAAGTATTACAAATGCAGAAGCTTACTGGCTCGGGATACCGGAGGCACCGTTTACGAAACCTTTAAGCGAATCGATGCCGCCACCCTTGCCTCGCCCCAGCCGTGCTCCCTCAACGGATGCAAGGACGACCTTGTTGAGCCTGCCTCGGAGCAGACGGCAAATATTATTTATATTGTCGAGGGGGAGAGTAAGCCGGGGACGGAGAAGCGGCTCACCGTCGACTCCACCACTCATCTCGACGACGACGAGTTCAACGATTACGAAATACATTCGAATAACTGCTCCTTGTCGGACGCTCGACTCGCCGACTCTTCTTCTGGCCCCTGCAACAGTCCTGCTCGGCCCTTGGCATCCTCCGGATGCACCCGATGCAACAAACACGTCTCGCCCGTACCCCCGGGTGACAATCCCAACAGGGACATTTTGCAAAATTTGGTCGACCACATTCTTGAGAGCGACGATGTCCTTGTCATTCAGGACACCCTGCGCTCTCAGCGTTTCAATCATTCAAGGAATCCTATTCGTTCCAGAGACCTGAACGACAATATAGGGAAGAGTAAGGAAGCTCTGCTCTCAGACGAAGCCCCCTCAGGACAAAGCAATTCCGACCTCTGCTATTCCGACTGCAACAAATACAGCAGACAAGACCTTGTTAATAAGTACCAGTATGAGCCGTCCATGAAAAAAGGAATCTCTTCAAAGAATAAGCATATCCACAAAAGAAAACAAATATACAACATTAAAGATGATTCCTTCACTGAATTGCTCAACGAGGAAAAGCATTTTATCAAAAAAACAATGAAATCCAACAATCAAAGTAGAAAGAAGATCTCCCGATACAACAAGGAAAATCAAAGAAAGAAATTACAGCATCAGAAGAGAAATCCGTTTGAAAATTTAAAGATGAATAGTATTTTAAAAGGAAATAAGAAGCCAACTGTAAAACGAAGTAAAACTCATTGTAAATTGCCTAAGGCAGAATCTTTACCCTGGAGCGATGAGAAGCTTGACACAAACTTTTATATTTCAAATGATGACAATTTTGGAAGGCACAACAGTACTTTTATCGATGAGGATGTTCTATTGTATAAAAGGAGATCTTACCAGTCCGATTACTGTAAATCTTTCCATCCAAAGAATGATGTGATTCAGGAAATCAATGCAATTATAACATTAAGTTCTGAATTTGCTGATGCCGATTATTTTGAATATGTACAACCGAGAGAAAGAATCATTGAATCGGATATGGATAAGCTTCTAAGTCCAACAATAGAATTTGAATTTTCAGAAATTCTTAAAACTTGTAAAATAAAACCTATAATAAAAGATAATGAAGAACAAATAGACTGCAATGGAAATGAATTTGATTATTATAATATTAAAAAGATAAATAATTCCAAGTCAAAGTTATCGCCAAATGAAATTGCAGAGACAGAGTTGTTTTTAAAGTCTGCATACGCCAAGAAGCTGGGTTATGAAAATTATTTTAACACATCTAATGAGTCTATTGTTAATGAAATCCTCTTCGATCAGTCGCTTAGATATGAGGAAATTAAATTAGACTTAAACCTTTTAAAGCATTTAGAAATGTATTCAAAGCAAAATTCATTCTTTGATAAGTCCTTCAAGTCAATTTCTTGTTCATTAATAGAAAGTTTAAACGAATTTAATCGTTTCGGTGGATTTGTAGAAGAAATTTATAAAAATGAAGTTGGAGCTAAAGAGCGAAAAACAGAAGAAGATGGGAATGACAAAGACAACGACAACAACAACAACAACAACAACAACAACAACAATTACAATAATGATAATGAAGATTTACATAATTCGTATAAGAATTCGGATATTGCATTAAATACAAATGGATCAGATCACTTGTTTAAAGTTAATAAATTTCAAAAACGACGGGAAGACTTAATTTTAAATGATGATCTAAGAAAAAAAGATGATAATCAAATTAATTCTAATTTCACATTTAATTTTTCAAATAAATCGAATTTACTTAGCTTAGATTTTCAGTCAAAATATAATTCGTTAAAATATCTTACTAACGAAGATGTTATTACGAAGCCACCTTCCACTTCGTTAAAGATAAAAATTAAAAGAATAAATGATGAAAACAACGAATATATTATTGATGATTCAGTTGGATCATTTTCAGCTTTTAATGAAAATCATATAATGTCTAAGACTATCAAAAACATTTATAGGTACAAATGCTACAATTGTTCTGCAAAATTTAGAACAAAGCATATATTGAAAAATCACGTTTCTGAAAGACACAAAGGTAAGAAGTCAATTTTAAAAAATACTTAAAAATATTTAAAACCATGAATAAATAAATGCGTAGTATTAAATATTTTTCAATGTCAAGGTCTATATGATACGGAATGCGAAATATGTCATATGAAGTATAAAAAAAGTTCTGCTCATAAAAAACACTATCCATGGTGTCAAAAAAACGTGACACATAAGTGTGATACATGTAATAAAGTGTATTGGTAAGAGCATTGTAAGTTTATAAAAAAATGTCTATGTAATTTATTTTATTCAAACAAATGAAATAATTTCAGTTACCGTGCCTCGCTTATAAAGCATTTAAAAACTCATAGAAAGCTCATGTAATGAGCTTTAATGTAAAAATTATTAGAGAAACAATCGATGATTGTAGAACATTAAATAAGTAAGTTAAGATGTATATTATTATTATTATTATTATTATTATTATTATTATTAATTATTTTTCTTCAAGTAAAATAATTGTATTTTAAAATATAACGATTCTTTTTCAGAATTGTTAAATACCGTAATTTGTTTTTGGCTAACGATGCGTTGTGATTCAAGGCATTTTCATAGATTATAATTTCTTTAGCCAGAAACAAATGAAATACTCTAATTGATGAAAAATGAATAGCTTTTAAGAGTTAGTACATTCTCTTTAATATAAGAAGATGGGAATTACTGCTTTAGGGTCAATTAGTTTTTTACATCTCAGTAATATTTATAATTTTAATTTCTTATTTTAATAATTCATTTACAAAATATAGTACCTGTTTTATATAAAAATCATTATTTATATTTGAGAAAATAGTGTTTCTTAATCTAATAAGTATATGTTTCTTATTGAATATGTTTTTATTTTATTGAAGGGTTTTATAAAATGATTCTGTGAATTAGAAATGAACTTTATACAATGAAAAAAAGTTACTTGAAATAAATTATTTGAGTACTATTATAGAGACAAATTTATTAGATTATACGTAAATTCTTCTCAGTACAGTATTAATTAAAAGAATTTTCATTTACAAGTACTATTTTAAAATTAATTTTGTATAGCTTTTTAACTGAGCATAAAATTAAATTGAATTTGAATTTATTTGTAATTATAAAAAGTTTTTTAGCTTTATTTATTTATTTATTTATTTTTTTTTTTTTTAGATTTATGAAATGTATTCTTTTAATCAAAGATTTTACACACTTTTTTTAGGAAATTTCATATGCATTGTATAATTTAATAGTTTTTTTAAAAAATGTAAAATACATAAAAAAAATTCTTGAAATAGACAATTTTTAAACTGTGTAAACAAATTTAAATCGTAAAATAAATATTTATTTCCGTATATTTAAAAAAAGTTTAATGATACAATTTACTTCTAATGTAAAAAAAAATGTTTTTTTTTTCAATATATTGGAAAAATATTTTTTTTTAATTTCTAACAATAATTATTTTTATACTCAAGCAAATATTCCATTACAAATCGTAACATAAAAACATCCCATTATACAGTTTTTATGATATGATATAATAATTGAAGTTTGAGTTAACGAATAAATGCAAAATCTAAAATAAATATAGAATAGTTTTTATAATATTTTGTATTTAGTTTGGTTTTTCAATGAATAAAAAAATAAATAATAATGTTTCGCTCATATAAATTGAAAATTATTATGATAAAAAAAATGTAAATAATTTTATATTGGAGAATTAAAGGTTTCGTAATAGGACGATTAAAAAGATTGTTCAAGTACTGTAATTTCTTTGCAGAAAATGTAGAATTATATAAATTATTTTTTAACTCATATCCGTTTAAAGAATAATCGAATGTCTATAAATGGCAATAAAACATGTAAAACGTATTGTTTTATAGTGAAAACCGATCTTTTTATCGTTGTACTTAGTAGCCATGGTATTTCTTAAGAAATATATATTCTTATTGACCTTTCGTTGAATAATTTTCTCTAATATTATTGAAAGTAGCCGCGGTCGGCTTATTATCCCAATACGGAAACTTGATACGGTGTACAAAGAATGTGCTTTGAATGCCGGATTCAAACGAATTATTTCTCTGGGTTTCGTGATTTTTGGCCGACAATCGTGTCGGAGTAGCACGTACCTTTATTACACGTTAAACCAGTGTAGGGCTAAACGTATTTCGTTATCAATCCTGCTTATTTTCACGGTGATTCGTGTTCTTCAGCAGAATATAATTTATATAACGTCGCGCGTATTGAGTCCCCGTATCTTTCGACTCTTATATCTAAGCTCGTTCTACGTCACGCAATTAAAGTATCTCTAACAGCCCCGAACAGTGGCAGTGTTTACATTCTGCTATCGATAGAGAAACGATATACGTTTTGTCTGATCTCGGATTGATAATTTATCTATTGAAAATTCTTATTGAGTCGTGTGAAAGGGAGACGGGGCTTCGAGGCGAAGATAAGCCAAGCCGGCCGAACGGGGGGAACGGGGGAGGTTACTTCATCTACTCTACTTGCAAGATAAAAACTCACTTCCGCGAGCGGTACATCTTTAATTACATTTAAGAATATTATTACATTGTATACTCGGTAAACGTGATTAGATCTCAACAATTGCGATTTGAATTAGAGCCACGCGCAATCTCCGTTACTTTTTACTTATATACGCGTTACTATTATTTTTAAATTCGCATTTTAACATAAAGATCGGAAGCAAAGCTCCAAACTGATCTACATTCTTATTCAGGCATTATTTATATTTGTTCACTCCCCTATTGACCAGTTACAAGTTATTCTTTCACTCGTTAGCAGAATCCGCACTTACAGAATAATAATAATAAGTTACTTTTACCGTTTCACATTTACGAGTTACAGTTTTTTTTTTTTTTTTTTTTTTTTTAAATCTGGTCTTTTAACTATTCATAAGCTGTACATGTTGGTTACATTTGTTTATAATTATTTGTTTGCGGAGCCGATCAAAAGATGTCATTTGCAATACGTTTTTAGCCTAGAAGCCACTGGAACGACGTTGTGAAACGACTTGGCGATGAGAGATTCGCGGTAGGATCGGCAAGCAAATAAATTTATTATCTTAATCATACATATGCTTTGATGAAACTTGAAAGACCGAGTAATATATATATATGTATATGCACATGTAGCATACAATGAGAGACACGCTAATGCTACAACGGTAAAGGCTATTGGAGTTGGAACAGAAGGGACGAGGGATTTATCCTCCTCCCCTCCCCTTGCGTACGTTACTTTCGGGAGTCAGAGAGGGGATCAGAGATCATAAACACACGAAGCTAATTACTCGATTCTTTGGTATGTAAATAAAATTCAGGGGCTTCGCTGAAATTATTCTAAACTTTTTCTCAGCTCGCCATCTACGCCAAAATGACAAATGGCTTATATTAAGTTACTCGGTACCGGGAAAAAGGCGAGCTGGGGGTGTCGATGCTTACACGGCCAATTGATTGCCTCTCCCAAGCCCTTTTTGACGCTCTTAAACCTACCCCAATAACCCAACCCATCCATCGCTTACTAATTTTCCATCGCAACGAAATCGCTCGCCCTCGAAGGGGTAGCCGCGAGTCTTATACTCGGATGTGCCGGATCCTAGTGAAATTGCCTCTGGAGTATAGGAGAGAGGGGCAGGGGGGAGGGGTAGGATACATACGCCGAGTCAGGATGTCCCTCTTTTGATCATATCGACCTAGACAAAGATTTGTTTTCAATGAATCATTCAGTAGTAGTAGCCCCCGAGGCTGCGGCTTTTATCATTCTTCTCCTCTTTTCCTCGCTCATCCCCGCTCTTCCCCGCTCTTCTTCTTCTTCTCTTTTTTTGCATTTTATTTTTACACGAGATAAAGCCTTTATATTTACCTCCTTCGGCAGTGCCGTTTACCAGTCTATTGATTCGCCTATCCTTATTAGTTGCCTCGCTCGCTGTCAAAACAGACCCATAATTACAACAGTTCACGTAAACAAATAAGAAGTGATTGCTGAAAAGAAAAGTAAGCCTTCACCATATCAAAATCATTTACCTTACTTACTATAAATTACATGTAAATAAATACCCATCTGGAATGTACACTCTGCTTCTTATTAGAGCTAAAGGTCTTGTAAATAAAAGCATTTCATGCAAATTATCTCCTCCTCGACGTTTATATCTCTTGTTGCAAATACAATAATTATCATATTTTGTCTCAGCTCATCGTTAAAAAAAAAAAAAAAAGTCAAATTACGCATTTATAATGGGCTGCTGCGGGAGTTGACTTTTATGCGGAGCTAAAATCAACGTTGCTCTAAGGATCTTTCCCATCAAGTCACAATGTAATGACATTTAAATTTTATGTATTTGTCGGCTACAGAGATGGAAAGCAATATAATGTATAAGCTTTATGTCGCTCTTTGTTCAGGAACGATATATTAGCAAACAATCAAGTTCGTTGTTATTTATCAGAGTAAACGGAGACCAGAAAGTAAGTAGATGGATAGATGGAAAGAAATGATCAGAGGCTACGGCCCTTACCATCTAACCGCGCAGCATTTCATCTTCTTGTCAGGTATGTTGTATCGGGATTTTGTCCCGAATGCTCGGTCGGCGAGAGATTAATTACCCGATAGAGGTGGATAAAGGTCAGGGACGAATAGCTCGTTCGCTGAACGATACCGCAATAGCAGAAGTGCGACTATCCCTTCGTCCTTTGCTCTCACTGTACTAGATATACATATATATATATATATATATATATAAGAGAGAGAGAGAGAGAGAGAGAGAGAGAGAGACGCATTGAAACCGCGTTGCGACGAGGCTCGAGCCACGCCTAAACGTGGCAACCCGCGATACACGTACGTTTGAATGGATGCGAATGTTAGTTACCTGTAACATTTCCCATTCTGTTTGAGCATAATTTTTAATCATGCCACTTGAAACTTAGTTCTCAGAGGTATACAGTATCTCTAACTAAATCATGAATGCACAACTGACTTACGCTTTTGAGTAAAATAAATTTTATTTATTTAATTAGAGCATATGGAAAAATTTAATTTTTCGTTTGCAGTATGCTAATAGATCAAAATACTTACACGTAACAAAATTTATTAACAGTTTTTTTTTCATTAGCTTATATAAATTTATGTGTATATTTTTCATTCGAATCATCAACATTTTGTACGTTGAAATGCAAACAATTATACGGAAGTACTTGTTTGGAATTTATATAAACCAACATTGCAAGTTAGCAATATATTTGTCTTTCTAAGTTTCGAAAATAATTCTGAAACCTCTTTTTAGAAATTGTAAAACAATACGTGTATTAAAAATACTTTTTTTTATTAGAAAAAGTATTTTTGGTTTATTAGGTAAAGTAAAGAAAGTAGTTAAATTACCATTTAATTAATGTTTATTTAATTTAGATTTTAATATCTATTGAACGATAAACTCACAAATTTTATACATTTTTTAACTTTGAATTTACCTTTACGATTTAGAAATTAATTACTTTGTTATTAATAATTATGCCTGAAAGTAAAGATTAAGTACCCGAAAGTAATTATTAAGAGCACAATAAAATTATTATAAATTTTCGTTTTTACTATTGCATATAGCTATTATGTGAAATTATCACATTTTTAAATAATAAATATTATTTAAGTGCCTACTTAGCAGATTTGTTGTTGATACAACCAATAAAGAGTCAATTGAGTTTATCATAATGAATAACAATCAAGCGTATGCAGATATACAGATATAATAAAATATATAGAGAAAGAGCGGGGGAATTGCGATTGTTATTTGTAATTTTACTTACCGTACAAGGTGGTTTTAAATTCACGTATCATTGGATTGTTTACCACATGAATTTAATTACTCCCCTTATTTATAAAGTTATAGTTCTATATCCACCAAACTCGAGTCCACAGTTGCTTTCCGGTCAATAACGAACGAATATGAATACAAAATTATAAATCTAAATCAAAGAACATTCTCGATTAATATTTCGATAGTTGAGACTTTTTGATCCTTATTGACGGTTTTGTCTATTGCTTGCCATTACTTCCAAATTTTTATGCTTTCTTTATACATTTCAAGTGATTCGTCGTCTTAGAAACTTTTCTTCGGCATTTGGTAGCGTTATTGTTAACACGAGAGTAATCAAGTTTTAAAGAAATAATATTGTTTTCTTTTCTACCTTACATTATGTGAGATACCGTAGATGTATTTTATACGCCGTATAAAATGCTTTGGGCTGGCTTTTGTACATGCGATTATTTAAATGAGGGGAGGGGCGAATTATGAGTGGCAATGCTCTTTGCCTCATGCATAGAGAAGCATTACATCGAATTCTCCACATAAACTGCTTACAGTTTCATAAAAAGCTTCCTTACACGTCTCCATATAAATTCACATGATTTACTAAGGGTATTAATGACATGTATTAGATAAATAATGTAATGCAACGAATATTTCTTAACGAAGAATAAGGGTTGCGTATCCCGGAGGTCCCAGAGACTATCTATGCTTATATGAAAACTAGTGAAATAAAGATTAGAATAGTTGGGAGGCTATTGGAAATGTTTTCGCATACGTATTCAACCCTTAAGTTCGTTTATATGTTTATCGTAAATTCGAGCCTTTAGAACTCCGACGTTTCAGCTTAGGATTACACGATCGTCCGACAATCAACCAGACATAAGGTAAGAAAATTTGCTTCTATAACTACATAGTGATTGTTCGTATGAAATAAATAGACATGGGAAATCGGCTATAAGACTCTTATTATAAATTACTTCATTCATTTAAGAAAAAAGTTATCTGCCATATTTACTAGCGACAGAGGGCAACAAAGGCAACAAAAAATACGTATGTATTAGTTTTACGTTATTTGATAAAACAAAAACAAAAACAAAATGGCGTTTCGATGTGCAAAACTGAGGGCTGATAAAAATGTAAATGCTCCTCGATTCACTGAATCAGACTGACTAACTTGATGGAATATATTCTGATACATAAAAAGAAATGACAGTCATTTTTTGCGATTTCTATGTCTGCCAATGATGGCTCCTTCCATTAAAAAGAAATCACTGTGAGTATGATATATGGCATTTACTTTTTCTACAAGATGTATTATGCCATACAAATGACAGTCCGTTTCATTAGTTATTACGCGCTTGTAAGACTTAAATATTCCTGTAAGTAATCCAGTTAATACAACAACAGCAGCAGCAGCAGCAGCAGCATCAGCAACAACAATATAAGTATTGTGTAAAATACAACATTACAATGGGAAGTTAATTATTTATCATGGTTGGCTGTAAAAGACTCGGAGGGCGTGTAATTAATCGATTAAGCGGTGCTAGGGCATTGAAATTATTCCGGAGCATGAAAATAATGAGTAATGTTGATTTTCAAGTCACGAGTTGCTCGAGTATATTAAGAAAAATAATTCGTATTAACTTGCGCGTTAAGGTAAGTTCGAACGTGTATGAGTAAGGTGCAGTCACGCGAGGTGCTCTTTAGGGAAATAAGGAAAAGGAGAGTACGGATGTTAAAGTTAAATATGAGAAAACAAGGGAGAATGTAGAATTAGTTAATCGGAGAATAATCAGAGACGTTCGCTCGGCTCGGTTAAACTCGGATCGCCCCGTAGATCGAAGCCTTATTTTCCATAGTCCCGAATAACTTAGCGTGAAAAATATAGCTGTCGGTAAGTAATAGTAGCTTAGTGCGTTATTATCCGTATAAGAGGCGGCTCAGCGCTAATGCGGCTTTAGATCTTTCTCGGTCGGATCGATAGCGAGCCCGCCTGGGCCACGATTTATCATGGCTACGTTTTTTTAAGTCGTGGATTTATTCCTGTCCCCGGATGGATTTTTCCCCTTTGTCGGATATTTTCCTCAAATTATTACGTTACGTTTCTGAAATAAGCTTTCAAACGCCAGCAATTGATCGTTGCTTTTCTCAATTAATCGACGCAATAACTTTTTTAAATTAAGTTATCCTTTTTTTTATCGTTCCTTTGTTTTCATTCTATTACAAGTAGAATAACTGTTCGGAGGGACTGCTTGTATTACATCAGCTTTTACAATATCATCGACGACGTATAAACGAGTATTTTTGATCGAGTGAGCGCTTCCTCTCTCTCTCTCTCTTTCTCTCTTTCTTCCTTTATTTATTTATTTATTTATTTATTTATTTTATTTATTTATTTTTTTTTTTTACAATTGATTTACAATCGACAAAAGCGTACAAAAAGCGTAAAAAAGGCGTACAAAAGCGCGATGATTATCGATACTCGGGTAGATTGACACAGCCTCCAAAGTCCTTGTGCACTGAATTGGTAAATTAAAAACAAATAAGAGACTGTTAGGAAGCAACTGTTTTCGTCTACGAATGACCAATGGGAATGCAGGGAGAAGGAGATCGTTTTCACGTTATCGAGACTGTACGCGGAGGGGGGGTGAGTGCACGACGGATTGCGAAAATAATGTCGCCGCGATAAGAGAGGGATGCTCCCGACAACGTGCAAAACTGTACCGAGAGATTTTTGCGAGGGGCTCAAGTTCGTTATAACCAATGAGGTATGAGGTCGGCGGGGAGGGGGGGGATTGCGGGGTGCCTAGCGCTACTAACTAAGCTATTCGACGTCGTTCGGCGAGCTTCGGCTGAATTTCAAAGAGCGGGAGGATGCCGATCACTTCTTGGACTTGGTCGGCCGCTTCCTCTTCTTGTCCTCCGGGCGATACGGGCCGAGCTTCCGGCGCACCATGACGCCGCGCCACCATGCCTGAATCCTGATGGCCCGACGGCGCACGTAATCCTCGTGCTCGAGTTTCTTGCGCCTCGCTTCCTTTTCCGCCAGGTAGCCGTCGATGAACTCTTGCTTCTCCGTGTACTGCAAGCAACGGTCGAGAGAGATTGAGAGAGATCGAGATCGAGTGAGATAGAGAGAGAGAGAGAGAGAGAGAGAGAGAGAGAGCGAAAGCTCTCGTTTATAATAGAGTAAAAAATAATGTACGTATAAGGCGTTTAATCGGGAACTTTTGAAGGGGTGTGCGTGTCGGCCCTCGATTAGCCCAGGGCTTTCGTATTATCGATCGGGAGCATAGATTTCTATCGTTTGTTGACATTTCCTGACTCTTCTCACTGGCTCGATAAAGTACCTCGACGCCTCAAACTGCATTATACAAATTTGAATGAAAAATCTTGGCTCTGAGAATTCGATGGTCGTGTGGCCCATCAACAATCACCCAACGTAATCGTATTTTTCCTTCACCTCGCGATCACGAGCAACTCTAATGATATTCAAATTTACCCCCTCCCTCCCGCGTACCCATAGCAGCGAGTAGGTCTATCTAATCCGTGCCTCCGATATTTATCATTATTGGATAAAAAGTTTTTTTTGCTGGCGCACGAACTCGCTGCCCGATTCCAGATAAGTACCTAACAATGTTTCATAAATCTTCATTGCTCCATTACACCAGAACACGTAACTTTATACGTTATAACCTTTACAGATTTATCTATTTAAGCATTATACATTGTAAATGATTTTACGTGCACGCATTAAAGCTTGCGTCTACGGGCTCATAAACAGGCTCAATTTCGACACGTATCTTCATATGAAGGCATTACGCATCACCCCTTCCTCCCTCCAATCATGAGCTATTAAATTCGCACGATTTTTTAAAATAAAACATTAATTACATTTAGGTATTTCATTTAAACAATAGGCTTCCAGGCCATGTGAAATAATATTTACCTTAAATTGACGTTACGTTACGTTAGCCTCAGCCAGGATCGATATTAACTGCTTCGTAATGTCTTTTATCGCACGAGCCTTAAAGCCTCAGAATAAAATAATTATAATCAACGGAGCAGCGAATATAATTTAATGTAGCTAATAAGTTCTAAAGGCTAATCCGGAGTAAAGGGAGTGAAATTTCGCACTAAATATGTATTTTATAAATTTTATCCACTCCATTACTGGCACAGAGCTTTCTTCTTTATTTGTTTTCTTCTTCTTCTTCTTCTTCTTCTTCTTCTTCTTCTTCTTCTTATTTTTATTAGTTATTAACGAAATAGCATAACGTGCAGGGCGATTAAAGCATATGAAAGGTTATTAATGAGTGAAAGTTCCCGCCGACTGATAAGCATAATCGCAGCGGCCCAAGTGAAATGCTCGTTAAATTTTCCCGTCAGTTTCAAACGGAACTTTAATTTTCATTCAATGACAAAATACGAATTAGCAAACAAGAGTTTGCTCGTTCAGTTTAGTTAAATTAGCATCGCTAGCATTCCATTAATAAGTTGTATTTATACGGGCTCGTGCAAACTTGTATTAATATCATTTACGCCCTTTCCACCACGTATCGTCATACATACACGTACGCGTGCGCGCGCGCGCGCACGAATACATATATATATATATATATATATATGTACATAGCCATTTGCATACAGTGGCGGGTTCTAAAGAAGATATCGAGCCGAATATAATTACATCGAAAATCCGTCCGCGTTAATGTTATTACGTTGGGACGGTGGAGTCGCGTCGCGAAGCTCGGTTCGCGCGTGGGATTCATCGACGACGTCCGAGACGAGAGCAAGATGCACCGAGAATGGACAGAGAGGGCCGAAGAGGTGACGAAGCCGTCGGAATGATAAACGCGAGTTCGGGGCCGATTCTGCCCGACCCTGCCTCGCGGACTCTATGAATTTTCATGAGCGACCAGGGTCTGTAGCGGCAATGGGTCGGGGCGGGGGTGTGAGGGGCGGAGAGGGTTCGTAGCATCCGGACGTAAAGGAGTCGCCGCGATTTCCCGGTACGGTAGAGCGCAGATATCGATTTCTAAGTTCAATTTCCGATGTCGACGTCGCCCTCAGAGGCTCCGCGTATATTTGCGCTCAACCCCCCCCCCCTCAGCCCCGCTTTGGTGGGACAGTGAGTGACGGGGAGGGCTCGGAGCGCTCGGGGGCCGAGAGAGAGAGAGAGACAGTCCTCGGCCGTATAAATATCAGCTTCGTAAAGGACCTGCGCGGGAAATCGGTATTAATTTACCAGTAATTGATTTTACGTTGTTCGCGATTACGTTCAACCGCTCAAATTGAAAGCTAATTTTCACCTCCTGCCAATGCCTCGCTTTTATTTATCTCGATCCGAAGCCGCACTGTTACTCCTATCCAAATGATCCGCGACTTTTATCGATATATACGATTTTTTTATTTTCATTTTTTTGTTTAAATACATTTTTAAATACCTTATTGAACCTCATCAAGTCTAACTTCATAATTATTAAATAGGACTTCAGTTTTTTCTTCTACTTTTCGTTTATGAAATTATTCATTTATGTTTGTAATTTAGTTTTACAAGAATTACATCACCGCGATTTTAAGAGCATATTTGATAAACAAAGAAATGCTCCGTAATTTATAGAATCAAGTAAAAAAATTTAATTTAAATTACATCTCGAGTCTTTCTGTTGCGTATAAACGAATATATATTAAAGACATTGAACAAAGTAAGTACATTGCAATTAAATTTCACTGTATTGTGAAAGTTAAAAAATACAAAGTGGCTATTAGATTTACGCGCAGCTCTAAATTCAGGTCGTGCGACGCTGTAGGTAGAATATTGGGTAAAAAGTTTCAGATCGGATAATTTAAAATTTCAAAATAAATCTGGCCAATGTAATTTAGAAGCGAAAATTATGATCCTCGGCATTTTGTTTCACGAAAGGATATTTTCCTTCGCACGAGAGACAAGGACGCGTGAAATGAAAGGACTTTACTTGAAAATTCGCTAGTTCGCTTTATAGCTATTATTATTGTTATTATTGTTATTATTATTGTTATTATTGTTGTTTTTTATTATTGTTATTATTATTATTATCATTATTAATATAATTATTATTGTTCGAAAGGAGAGTATCGCTCAATATTGAAGAGCTTATATTAAAATTTATAGTGACAGCAGATAGGCAGTCTATTAAAGTTACCAAGGATCTATAAAAATATGGGAAATAATAAAAGCCTGGATACGTAAATTAATAAAACCGGATGCTTTTAGAACATTTATTAAAAATTTTGATCGGTCGTGAGTAGGAACGACCACTTAAATCATCTCTTTCACAAAATTACCTATTTTTATCCCCTGCAACGGTTATATATTCGCGGGAGGTCTCCCCATTCCTTGATAATACGCTTTAATAGATCTTACGAACAAAACTACGTCCCCTTATTAAGCTCGTTTTCCTTCAGTCCCTTGCAGAATGTTTTGTAAATGTCGTGTAAATTGGCATCGAGTCGGCTTGCGTTCAAGGGAATTAATGCTTTTTTTTTTAAAAAAGAAAAAATAATAAGCTTACAGACCTCTTTACGGAGCTCCTCAAGCAATCTCTGTTTCTCTTCGATCTCTCGCTGCAGATGCTGAATTTCCTTATTATAGGACTTTGTTTCTGTATGCCGACGATTCATCCAAACGCGAGCATCACTTGTTAATGTCTGAAAGCATTGTAATTGGCGAAAATTTGTCATCTTCCTCCCACGTTCTCTCTCTCTCTCTCTCTCTCTCTGCTATTGGCTACTTATCGATCGATTTATCGTAAGCGATATAGCGTGGCTTTCTTCAGTCAGTTTGCAATAAAGGAGGAGTGACCGCGCCGCATAAAATTTTTATATGTGAATGTAAAATTTTGTATTTCATTATTTTTAAATTGAATTGTAAAACGTTCTCAGTTCACGTATAAATCAGATATTTCATGAGTATCTTATGAAATATTGGTACGAGACTCTGATTGAAAAAATGCTTATTAATAAGGATGTTCTAGTCGTGTGGGAACGCATTGGAAGAAGAAGAAGAAGAAGAAGAAGAAGAAAAAGCACGTTGATTGAGACTGATAAGGTGGGCAAGGACAAGGAAACGGAGGTATAAAATGCAGCAAGAAAAATCCATTGATCGAGCCTTCCTAAGAATTTGCCTCTCCCGTAGCCACCGAGGCCCCGATTCCAGTAAATCCGGACCGACTAGCACACTCACTCGCAGTATGCACACCCGATCGCGCTCGTGATTACACGTAGTGGAAGAGAACTTGGGCCAAAGTTATGCACGCTCGTGCTTAAATGCAATTTGCTCGCGTTGCGAACAAGTTGTTCGTATAAAGAATCGATAAACAGCGAAAGCGGTTGGCCGCGCGAGCCACACACGAGCCACGCACGAGCCACACACGAGCCACACGCGAGCCACACACGAGCCACACGCGAGCCTCCCGATTTGACATAGATCCCCCATTGGAGCCATTAGTTTATCAATCAAATACAAAAAAACTGCGCGCGCGGCTCGGGTAACGTTGCTCGGGCCAACCTTAAACGATTATAAGCGATCAGCTCTCGACACCAAGTAACAACAAGTCCGCACTCCTTCCTCGAGGGAGCAGTCAAATCGGACACTCGAGTACCGGCTCGTGTTTCCCATCATCGCTGCAAAATTCTTGCGAACATACGAGGATCTGTGCCAGTCACTCTGGCTGAATAGATAGTCTTTGCAAAAACGAAAACTGTTTCGAAAATTTAATAAACGCTAGCTCGATAGCATTACGGGGTCCGGATAATCATTGCAGTAACTCCTTAGAGAATAGGGCCCGCGCAGGCCCAAACGGTAGGCGAGATGATTCCTCGAAGTAAAAACGAACTGGGATCGCCTTGAACACGACCTTGGCATTAATATTGCCGAGATACGGAAATGTGGGTTATGGGTCGGAGTAACGGCGACCGAGATCTGTCGGGCTATTGGTAATTTATTGGTAATTTATAGGGGATTTCGAGTCGGAGGAAAATGCCGATGACGCGATATTCCCAATTGGCCGGATTCGTTCCTTATTCACCGCGAATCGAAAAGTCTATACGCGCACTCTGGGAGCGATCGTTTGTCAGTTTCATTGCCTCGATTTATTCATCCCGACCCATTGAGATCTTCTCTTCCCTCCGTCACTGTCCCCTCCTTCCCTCGTGCATCTTCATTGTCACGGGCCCGGGTAAGCCCGCCGCTTTCACTAAAGCTAATTAAAATTCCTTTTAAACCTATCTTCCTTTTTTTTCCAGATAAAATTCAAGAGGCTGTTCCCTCTTACCCTTTCGCTCTCCGCACCGCGTAATTTCTAATAAAAATTGATTGAAATGCGCAATTCGTTAGCGCCCAACTCTCATTACCATTCCTTAATATTTTCCCTTTCTCTCCTCATTGATTTATTGATTATTCTTCTTTCCTTTTATTGCAATTTCATCATCGACGATCGCTCACGCAGCTTTACAATTAATTACCTTTTCCTAAGGATAATTAAATAGAAAATGTTTCAATAGCTAATGCATCACGTCGTCAAGCGCAATATATATATATATATATACATATACTCGCTAGTGGGGCTGCGTAATTAATAGGCATAAATGGATATATTCGAGCTAAAGTGCCTTTATTGTCAGAATTAGCGGATCTGAAGATCTTGCGATCGCGACTACGATGATGCGCTGAATTTGATAAATTATTTTTTAACATTGTCTCGGAAAGGTTATTGGTAATAGCTTGGTAATGGCTCGGGAGCAGTATTAGGGTAAGTTTATTGTTCGTCGCGTTAGGAAAAGCAGAGGTGATCGTGCTCATTAGCACGTACGGGGAAGTCGCGTTTAAATTTCTTAAGTAAGGATAACAACGGCCGTTTTATAAAATAGTCCCAAGGCGCTCCTGAATGCGCCATTGACAAAAAGAACAAATAGTTTCTCACCTCGGTGGTCCTTCTCAGGTACGTCCTGATGCTCTCGCTAGTACGGCGCTCGGCAGCCTCACGATGCTGGGAGTCGACCAGATCCCCGTCCAGCCAGTCCAGCAATTTCTCCGCCCCCAAGGCCTCCTGCTCGTGCTGCGACTTGAGCCAATTTCTGACGTACGGCAACTCCTCGCGCGACTTTACCCGCAGCTTCTCCTTCTCGTTCTAATGGGAAGCGTTAGGCATTGGATTATCCGAATGACCCGCGTTTCGATAATATGTATAGAAATGAGGTCTTTACCGCGCAATCCTCACCACTTTATCCAAACTTTTCATCAATAGTCACGGATGACGTTGTAAGAACTTCACGATCTTTATCGATTTTCCGCATGACTTACGTTAAATCTATTCGCCAATCTATTTATACCGTTTGTATAAGCAGAGTCTGCTGATTTGTGGGGATAAAAAATTAGAAGAACAAGTTTAGTTCCCTTTAGTTTCTCCCTGTAAGTCGCGCACGAGGGTCAATCGTCCCGCTACCGTTTCGTCGTCTACATTCGTCGTCTACATTCGTCGTATACGATGTACGTGTAACTGGTCCAGCCGAGTCTGGAAGATACTCCACTAAGAAACGCCCATAACGATCTAAAAATCAATAAAGAGGGAGCACCGCTCGAGCTAAATAGTCTATTGATACGTAAAAGGGCGGGAGAGGGAGGGAGGTAATCGTATCAATTGTCTTCTACAACGGCATCGTCTTCTGAAGAAGCTCTGCGACTCTTAATATGAACGAAGTGCCTTTAAAGAGGTCTGTTTGGGCATTACGAATATCGATTCGATCATTTTCTTCCGATCTGTCGACGTTCAAGTTGCTTTCCTTAATAATGGATTTTTAAAACGTCTTTAAAATAATCTTAAGACTCGGACCTATATTTACTTAAAATTTGCTTTATTTTACATCGACGTATTTAATGCCACGAGTTCTATTGAAATTTCGTATAAAATCTGCTTTTCCCAGGCATTGAAAGTAGAGTGACATTTACTTCTGTGCGTAATTTTCAAATAAATTAGTACAATTATATTACGCGTTGTTATCGTATTATATATATATATATATATATAATTATATGTAATTCGAGGTATTATTTAAATGTTATTAAGACTAGAGAGGGACGATTATAGTTTCGAATCACTTGAATTTAAAATCTACGAACACGAGCTACTTTTATGCTTTTTAAGTAAAAGTTATTTTATTAGATTCCGATGAATATACAAATTGTCGATATACAAATTGTTTACATAAATAAACTGTAAACAATGACATGCTAATATTGTTAATAATTCCAGTGAAACATATGAGCTGTGAAATTTTAATTGTCTATTACTTTGATAAATTCTATAGTATTGCGCTTACCTAATTACTAATGTACTTGGATCTTAAATTAAATAAAAAAATATTTATTTAAAAAATCGCTGTATTTTTTGCTGGACGGCCCAGTCTCTTTTAACCCATTTAATATTTATTAAAAAGAGAGGGCGTGTAAGTACTTTAAAGCTTTTAAAAAAAACTCCCCCACTAAGTTAACCGTAATCCCTTTTACCAGAATTTTCTATAATAATTTTAATCCATAAGAAATTGAGATTCGTAACATTCGGACACGAAGCCGAGGCTCGTTATACTACCGAAGAGCCATGAATGATAAATTAAAAGGGCCGAGTGACGCGATGATAATAAATCGCATATATATATATATATATATGTATGTGTGTGTGTGTGCGTGCGTGTGTAAAAAAAACCGCTATTTAAAATTACCCAAAGTTAGTTACAGTACATACGAGGGGTGGCTTATTATTATTAAAAATAATTATTAAAATTCACGCGACAGGCGACAACTTTTAAAAGTAATTATAGCGAGAACAGAGGGAGAGTAGTTGGTTCGCGGCGCCATTCGTTCTCGGCCGTCATTAGACAATTAATCCAAAAGGTCCAGTAGAGGAGGGAGGAGGATGAGGAAGGACTCGCGCAGATTTTAAAATGCCTTAGAGAGAGAGAGAGAGAGAGAGAGAGAGTCGGCGGTCGGCCCGCCGATTATTTTCCGCACTAAGCCAGGTTACGGGTGGATTAAAGCAGCGCACCGAGCTAAAGTAATAGCCGACTCGAGAGCTGTAGAGCCGTGACTTTAGTTAATAAACGCGAGAGGAGCGTTGAAAGAGGCCGACGATATCGCGAGGGCAAAGAGGACTGGTCGGTCGAGGCTCTCGCGCCTCGAATAGGTGCGAGCGGCGCCTCGGCCATGAGCTCCTAGCCACGTAAAAGCAACGAGTTCTCCTCGCGAACCTCGCTTTATACACCTCGCCCCTCCTGCCGATACAATTCCAAGGTCGGCATTGGCCTTTTACATGAAACGACCTCAACATTTCCCCGGGTTTCGGGCTCTAATGGCCAAGATGAGGGAGTCATTGTCCGATTATCCCCCTTTCCCATGCATTTTATACGTAATTTGTATGTACAATGACAATACAAAGTGAGTGCGTGACTCTTCTGTCCTACCCCCCCCCCACCACCGGGCATAAAAGAAACCGCTCCCTTGCAATTTCTAAGCTTTCATCGACATTCGCCTCGTATTTTACATTGAAAACAATCAATTTAGAATGAATAGGCGCAGTTTTCATCAAGTTGCCGGGGGATGGACGGGGGCAAAGTACAATGTAATCCGGAAACAATGAGCTGGTCAATGAACTCGACGATATAAAATTTCTTGATTGGTCAAGAAATGTAACCTTTACCGCTAACTTAATATTTCCCTACAAATTTACAAAAAAGTCAAAAGACATTTTATCTTCCTTAAGAATTACCGGGAGCAATCCCCTCCTCTGCCCTTTGTCTTTTATCGAATCTAACGATGATGAACCTTCCATTCTTACCCTTATTTTCCTTTACTTTTCTCCCCTCTTATTCTTTATTAAATAACTTCGTAAACTCCTTAAAGTACGTTCTTTCCCCTACTTTATTAGAATAGTTTGTTATGCTTTATCTTTAAATGGAAATGCTTTCTCATTGTGTACAGTGGACAATCAGATTTGATACGAGCGATACAATTCGAGCTACAATAATTTATCAAATAGCCCTCTAAATCATTTAATGCGCCTATTAGCATTGTAGCTTCACATAAATTTGCCCACATAACTTTAGTTTCATTAACTCTGCCATTTATTCGGATGTTAGAGCTGTTAAAACTGCCTTTTATCTCATACCAAATACACTTTATACTTGGCTTCACTCAAAATATTTTTAGGGCAAACACATCGCAAAACGATCGATTCACAATGACCGGGGATCAATAGACAATTAAAGACAGTTTTTAATTCCTCCACTCTATTCTCTCTCTCTCTCTCTCTCTCTCTATATATATATATATATATATGCGTGTGTTCAATTTTGTAGGCATCCAAACTTGTTGAAAATATATATTTTAAAATATTCAAAGCCCTCGCTCGCCTTTTTTATATTTTATTATATTTTCCGAATTCTCTGTTAATGCAGGATATATTATAATAATACGGAATATTATTTGTATGAAACGAAGAAGACGATTCATTTGTTGAACGTAAAGTTGCAATATCGTTGGAATTGTTAACTGCAAGATATAAATAAAGGGCATAGAATACGTGTAGTGGTAAATAAAATACCAAGGTATTTTCATTTCGTACGATTATTTAATAAAAGCAAATCTTTTATAAGCCTTATGGGGGCAATCATAGGTCATGCAATGCTCAAGTATTTGAACACTTTCGTTATCGTGTTCTTTTCTTTCTTTCTTTCTTTCTTTCGTTTCTTTCTTTTTTTCTTTTTTTTTTATATATATATATTGATCAATAAAAGAATTTTAAGCCAACTAAGAATAGGATGGATGAGGAAAATATTCAGAAAGCATGGCAAATATATAATTTATATTAGAATAGGAGCCGCAATTCTTTCTGACACGTTTTTCTTTTACCTTTCGTATTCGTTCTATTTTGAATGCACCGAATCCGGTAGTAAATATTCAAGCAGTTTTTCCTTATTTATTAAGTTTAGAACAAATGAATTTCTCTTATGCTGACTGAAATAGTTTAATTCCTTCTTCTTCTTCTTCTTATTTTTCTAGCTTTTCAGAACAATGTACGAGAGGACATAAATATTTAAACCCATTTAGAATTTATCATTATTAACAAAATAATTTCAGTTCAACAATTGAAAATACATTAAACCATTACTGCTAATATCGTTGCTATTATCATTATTGTTATTTAGTATTATTATTGTCGTCGCCGTCGTCGTCGTTGTTGTTGTTGTTGTTGTTGTTGTTGTTGTAATTTAATAATTAATTTCTATAAATTACCGACGACAGGCTATCAATGTAACTGTAAAGTAATCTTCAAAACAATTTGATTGACGTCTATAGGAGGGGACGCGCGTCTCCGATGACCTCCCCGACCCATAATCAAAGCCGAACCTCAAGCAAAGGTTCGACGAGAAAAAAAACACGCCTCGCGGTCGAGTCGGGCGTTAATCCGCTAAGAAAAACAATAACCCCAATTCCAGGAATCGACGACGGGGAGGGCCGTTCCCGCGTCCGGAAGGATCGTGGGGGGAAAAGATGGCGCGTGGCAGTTGGAAACGGGCCGCGGCAGGGATAGGAGCCCAACTCCGCACCCCCGATAACCGCGTGAACGACCACGCGTTGCCGTCGCACCAGGAGTCGACACCGACCCCCCGCTCATCTCACTATTTATATACTTTTTAAGAAGCTCGTTCGTTTCAATGAATTTCTGCACCCAATTCGCTTTCTAAAGCCTTAAATACAAATTTTATATACTTTGTGAATACCAGTGTTAGACTTGTTTAAGAAAATGCTCGGAATAATAATTCACGTAGTAAGACTTTCTTTTTTAAAGTATTTTGTACGGGATGATGTGTGAGAGGCCTCAACGACATTGGAAATAAATATATTCCGTCTCTTTCACCGGCATTACGAATCATTAGTTCTTTGTCCGATTAGAGAACAATTAGCGGATTATTCACTTTGAACACGGAATTCCTCTTCTTCGACTTGCGAATTCTTACGAAACGGAGGGAGACGCAGGACGAATGATCTAATTTTCTAATGCCCGGATCTCAACGTAACTCTAATCACGGATTCTCGCACATTTCCTCGTAAGTAGTATTTACGTCAATTCTCTATACCAATTGTCTGCATCGAACTTACACGACCTTATTGCTTATTATTATTATTATTATTATTATTATGCGTATTTTTCAATATTCATTCGACATTTTCGGAAATAGACGTCAGATATCTGACATTTGCATCTCTACGTGTTTCGTACACACGCATGCACACACATATATATATATATATATATGAGCGTAAATGCGCGCATACGAAATGAAGATACTCGTTTTTCAAGAGAATTTTAGATAGCTGCTATGATAAATTCATGGGAAATCGTAATACTTCTCAGAATGCGCTGACGCCATAGGTCATTTCGTTTTTTCGAGCTCAGAGGCGCGAGGGAACTTCTCAGAATACCTTCGGTTTTCGTTACTTAAAGCTCCTTTGTTTTTATATAAAACAAATCTTGGAATATCGATAAATAATTAACTTTATTATTTATTCATTTATTTACTTTTTTTTTTTTTTTTTGTAACTAATCGTACGTACTTGGATCTGAGGGGAGAGAGGGGGGAGAGGGAGAGGAATTTTTTGAAATTAAAATAAAGCAACACTTCGTTGCTGTATGGTCATCATTGTCTAAAAATAATCTCGGCATTCCTTTTTTATAAACTATTATGAATAATTTCTATATTTCGTAAATAAATGTTATAATGCAGAGCGTGAACAAACTATTTGGCTAAATTGCCCGTGAAAATGGCGCAATCGGCGAAGTAATGATCTGCCGCTCATTCGCTAATAGAACACTAAAGCTCGGCACGAGTTAGGCTCCCGTTTAACATTAATCGCTTACCCGTAGCCTGAGGAGTTCGGCTTTCAGGTGCTTCATCTCCTCCTCGCGCCGCCTTCGTTCCGCGGCCACATCCTGACGCGTCCGCGCCAACTGCTCCTCCATCTCCCGGAGCTTTGCGAAAATTTCCTCCTCCTCGGCACGTGCTGCTTTTTCCTTCACGATGTCGTTTATAAGGCCACCGAAGCTCCCCTCCCTCTCCAATGACACTATTGACTCGCGCACCGCATCCTCCAGAGCTTTGCTACATGCGTGCACGCATAAGTGTTGAACGTTATTCGCGTTGATTGTCAAATTATTACAATTTACGGAATTGCAATTACCAAAAAGGTCATAAAGCCTTTTAAGTATACGTGCCTTAATAATTTCATTAGATATAGAGGAACATTGTATCCGGCAATTACCGCGCTATTTTAACGATCCGAAATACTTCAAATTAATTATCCTCCTCTTCCTGCAATTACGAATGCGTCCCCTTTAATAGGAACTTTCTTTGCTGGTAAAAAAATTTAGTGAAAATTTTCCATTCGTTATTATTATCCATCGGTAGGAGTCGTCTATCTTAAAGAAAGCGCCGTTGCTTGTGATGCTTTATTCCCATCAATGCGTACGAATGTAAGCAGATACATTAACGAGCAATTTCAATTGATAATAAATGCAGCTCAGCCGCAAAAGCATATGATTACATTACATTCTTATCCTGGATATTAAACGTCACCGTTTAAACTAAAGATTCTTGGCTCCAGTTTTTATGCCTACAAGCTCGTTAATTAATTTTATTTCTTATAATAGAAAATTCACAAGCTGTGGGTGCACTGTCACAAGTATACCGTAATTTCATAATTGCATCCCCAATTTAAAATTAAATTCCAAGAGAATTTTTTACAAAAATGGTTTTTATAAGTATTTCCATGAAATTGAATCGAAAGCCCCGTTCAAGGATATTGAAATAATTACAGTTACAATAATTAGGAGAGAATTGTTTATTTATATTAGTTAAATTAGTTAGAGTAACCACGCAATTAATAATGTATTATAAAGATGCGTGGCTTTATTATTATTATTTTTTTTAAGACGGATTCGCCGAATACGAGTAACTTGAGTAACTTGAATATCTCGACTCATAAAGAACAAATCGAACGGGAAAATCTATATTTGTTTTAACTCTTATCTAGAGGTAAACGCTATCGGCATTATGCTTTAGAGCTTAAAATTCTCTTAGAAATATAAAACTAAAATAATGTGCAGTTTACTATTGTTATTAATCTATAGCTAGAATATAAAGGGTATACATATCATTTTAATATTGAAGATTAAATAAAGGAGACACGTTATAAAAATTTACGCTTTCTACTACGTGAAAATTTATTTTAATGCGAATATTTTACGTACTGAGTATACATATACGTATACGTATGTATATGTGAATAAAATTTAATGAGGAAGTATTTCAGATTATTTGTGTCATTCGGAAATTTTTAAAAAAAATTTCGTTAGAACAAAAAAATATATAAAATATATTTAAATTTAGTTTTGTAATTGCATTGAAGAGATAAAACTCGCTCATTAAATTTTTATATAAATCCTTAAGTAATATTGTAAGAGACTTTGAATACTTTTAATTTATTTAATTAAATACCTAAATATGGTTCAATTGATTTAATTAATCCTATCATTAAAGCAAGTTGCAGGAGAAGTAGAAAATTCGATTATCGAAGTAATACAAAAGGATTTATAAAATTAATTTTATTTACAGTTATTTAAATATTCATTAGAATATTAATATAAATGATAATTTACATAGATATGGAAAATTTTCATTGCGATGGAATGAAAAATACTAACCTCTCTAATCGGTATTTTTCAAATATCACGTCTTCGTTAGTCTTGCGAAAAATATCTTCAGTATTTTTTACGTCGGAATATTTTGTTCTGTGTAAGAAAAGCAGAACTTACAATCTAATTTCAATGTAATTATCAATTTAGAAAATGTGAATATATATATATATACATATATATTTGATAGATACAAGTGCTTTTAAGAGTTTTGTATGAATGACGATAGTAATTTAGAATTGGATGTAAAAGTATTTTTGAAAAGGGAATTTTGTTTCATGTCGAGGTAATTTAATTGAAATTTTTTTTAAATAATATAGTCGCAAATAAATTACATAACGTTTAATAGAATTACGTGTAAAAATTTCGTGTTAAGTTAATACGGTTTTGGTGAAATGAAAATACAGATGATAATGCAGACAAAGGGCTCGAGTAACGAAACTCGGGACAATTTTCTTACTTTATAAATGTTAATTAGACATTAGTCGCATCGAGTGATTTAAACATTTGGATATGAGTTGAAGGTAAGGTAAAGTGCTGAGTCGGCCGTAATGTTGTATAAGCTATTAGGGGAGAGTTTAGCAGTCGATCGGAAATGAACATTGGATAGCTCCGAGTAGAAGTTGACGTGGAGGTAGGTTAGTAGGCATAGGTTGAATTCGCGAGGCGGGGAAACATCGTCTCCGAGACTTACCTCCCATCGGGTTCCGACCTCAGGCTTCGGAGGCCTCGTTGATATACGGCCAAGGCCTCGCTAAATTCCTCGAGCACCGATACCACGGCGACACGAGCCGCCCCTATCAGTCTCGGGCCTCCCCTTCGCTCCATAGGCCAAGGCCTTTGGCCTAGGATGCACCTGCTCTCGTGTGATCCCGACGTCGGCAGTACCCGGAAGCTCCCCCCTTGGAATACCGCCAAGATGCAAGGGAGTCGATACCTTTGTCTCCTTCCCACTTCCTTGTTATTTACGTCGGTAGGTAATGGGAGGGGGGTGGATGTCGTTGCGTACCTACGAGCCGAACCTCTTGCTTAATTCAGGGATCGAGTGCGCGATGTTTTTATTCCATTTTAATTTAAACTCTTTCTACCAAGGAATTTCGATGCCAGTCCATTCTTATCCGACGTGAAACGTCCCGCGCCGATACAATTTCCCAGGTCCCTCCTGCTCGTACCTATCGCTCGAACGCCGATTCAAGGCCGTAGTAACGTGGCCCCTTAAAAAGTTCAATCAGTGTTGGGGGGGGGGTGGATGTTGCTTGTCGCTGAATTAGTCGCTCGAGCCGCCGAACAAGGACCATGAGCTTCGAATCGCTCGTTCCACCGATTGTCAGACCATTTTTTCCTCGACCCGACTACGTTATAATAATACATTTCATAATAAACTTCGTAATTAACGAATAAACTACACGGTCTCATAAATTCTCAAGTATTTCCATCGGCTCCTCTTAAATATTAGGGTTAAATATTACCGAATAATTCATGCGAAGATTAAGGTTATTTTAATTTAATTCCCATTCGAAAAATGTACGAGCTCCATCAGCCTCTGGTTTCTGCGAGTGCCGCTCGCGTATATAATCGCGTCGACCAGCCACCGCGCATTTTTTTTTAACAGAAAAATCAATTTTAAATTCTCCTCAATAGCAAAGTCATTCACGACGACAATGTCGTTCTTTTTTTTTTTTTTTTTTTTTATTTTTTATTTTTATGAAATTCAAACGAATTTTACAACTCAAGGTCATTAAAAACGGGTCACGGACCGCTTAGAATTACCTTTCATTTTCAAGTTTTCCCCATTTAGTTGCACCCGTCCTTATTTATATTAATACTAAAATTCCTGATGTGCTTTTCATTCTTCTTCTATCGAATTACATTGTTAACACATTGTTAACAATAGCGCGCGCCACGTCAATGCATTAGCTCAATTCATACTTTAAAGTATTTAGAATGTTTC
Source organism: Ceratosolen fusciceps (assembly GCA_018883505.1). NCBI lineage: Eukaryota > Metazoa > Arthropoda > Insecta > Hymenoptera > Agaonidae > Ceratosolen > Ceratosolen fusciceps. The sequence goes on from RCIC01000006.1 coordinate 4,212,390, forward strand.
GTTGTGCGACCTACGTCGTATTTCAGACATTGAGTAGAGAAATGGTTTTTTATGATATAAAAAAATACCTAATAAATCTGGAATGTAAATAAAATATTGTTTGAAAGAAATTGCTTGGGTTTTGATTATGTAGGATTTATGCTGAAATTCATTCGAGGAGAAGCAACTCACAATCCAGTTTAGTCAACACACGTTAAATTAATATTTCTCTGAGCATTTGTTGACACTCGTTGTATATAAAGGCATTTATATTTGCAGAAAATGTTTGCGAAACAACTTACGATTCATAATTTCAATAAAATTAGCCTATCACAAGCGAACTTGTACAACATGCATAACGAAGGGGTTTCGTAACTCCGTGATTATAATAATAAAACATCGGCTTACGTATTTAGAGAGAAAGAAAGTTCTTGTTCGATACTTACGGTTTAACAAATTCGACTTAATGATTTACTTTTTGTCCCCCCCCCCTCTTGTTTTTTCTCAACGACTATCAACCAAGTCAATTACTGTTAAGCTTTGTTAATTATTCTAATCCGTTACATGGCGCTGCTAGTGAGCTGCGAGAAAAGAAAAATAAACACCTGTACTCGGGAAAGCGGACCGAGGAAAAAGATAGCTCCGAAAAAATAAACGCAAGTACATTAAACTTCGAAGTGGCTGTCTTTAAAAGAAAGTGAACTAATGGCTATCGCGTCGAGTCAAAGAAGCGATTGTGTACCTGAGCTTCCGCGAGCTGCTCCGGGTGTCGAATCGCCCTGGCAACAACTGTCTAGCGCTTGCTATTCGGTCATCTTCATTTCTCATCGGCAAGGCGAAAAAGCTCCTCACGCCCCCCCTCTCACCTCCCCTGCCCCACCACTGCCCGCCGCGCTACGACGTCCAGCGGAAGCCACGACGAACGAGCTTTTGCTTCTTTTTTTTACAAGCCTACCATCGTTCACCCCCCCTCCTCATCCTCCTCTCTACGAATTTATCGTAATCCCCGATACCAGCGACTTAACAACTTGATTATTGTTTGGGAGAGCCGAGTCGCGATTGTTAAATCGATAGCAGCGGATCGAGGCGTTCCCTACTCTTTCATCTGACACCTTCTCCCTCTGTACTATTTACCAAAGCGCTTCCTCGAGGAGAGCACTTGGGACGCGTCTGAGTTTCAGACCATGACATTTAACATCTGAATAATATCTCTGAATGCCGAATCCCTTCGAACTCGAAATATTTTCCGTATCGAAGCCTCGTCGAAGTTAAAAAGTAAATCATCATTGACTTTTCAAAAAAAAAAAAAAAAAAAAAAAAAAAAAAAAAAAAAAAAAAAAATGAAAGGAAAGCACTAGAGAATGATATTTTTTTAAAAAGATTTTTAGTATTGACTATATTTTCCAATCGATTGTTGAAAATCATTTAAAAAATAAGAAATTTCGTTTGAATAACGTAAGCCTACGATCGAGTAATCGAATGTTAAGTAACTTCGTTCTTCCCTGGAGTCGAGGATTTAATCAGTAGTTGAGCTTTGTCAAGCCGGAGGACCTCCGCCATATCGAGAATGAAGTTTTTCCGAAAATCTTCAGTCGAAGAGCGTCGGAGATTCAGGGATGCGTGACTCGGAGGAATCACGGAGGCTGGGCTTTTTATCTTCAGGTCGTTTTACGTTATCCGAGCTGCTCGAGGCTCTTAAGGATTTTAGAATTCATCAGTTCAGCTGAGCATCTGAAGCTACCTAGCCATTCCGTCGGTGAGTTCTCGCGGGATTCCTGCGGGCAGAGCCCCTGCTCACGCCTCCACCGACACTCTTTGGTCTGCGGTTGGGATGCCGGCGGGGATGGGTTATTGGGGTTATTGGGGTGTAGGGCACGAAGCCGTGATAAAAAGTTGGCGGCTACGAATACCTGTACCCGTCATTGCCTCATTTTCGCTTTAAAACTACAGAGCGCTGAAGACTCGAGGTCACAGGGAACCGGACCTCGAGCTCCTGGGGAACTGTTACGAGTTAGGAAATCCGGGAAATATTTTTGATAAGCAGATAATATGACAGTGATCAGGGAAAAGGGGATCGGGGGGCAACGAGGAACGCTGGGGACGATATTGAGTACAGGTGGGCGGTACGATGACTTGGATGCAAATAGACCGCGTAGTTTGTTCGGGGTTTGGTTGATTAATCGATTTGACAATCGACTGTTTCAAAAGAGGATAAAGAAGACTGTCGAGGCGAATGAAAATCCTCGGCGGAGGGATTCAAGAATCGTGAGGCCCAGATGACGTAGCGGGGAATCGACATTGGGGGCTAGGATAGGTAGACCGCGCTTTTCCAGGCATTTGCTTGACATCCAGCGGTCGTCGGGATCGTCCCCGGCGCAAGCGCGCCTCGAGGGTGGCGTCGGGAGGGCGAGGGAGGGGCGCCGGCGGCGATCCCGGCGCCGCGCCATGCGGCCTCCCGGACTCCGCTGGACACGGATGCGCGTGCGCAAGTCAACCCCGAGAGGCAATGGTGCACGCGTCCCGACCGTAGTCGGCCCCCGGTAGCCCCCGTGAGAGCCTCGTTGCCAGTCGTGGTCCTCTACGTCGTCGTCGTCGTCATCGTCGTTGTCGTCCTCGCCGTCGTCGTAGTAGTCGTCGTAGTAGTCGACGTCGTCGTTGTCGTTAACGTCGTCTTCGTCGTCGCCGTCCTTGTTTACTTCTGATCCTCAGTAGCCTGCAGAATTTTGCAGCCAGTTCCTCCGCTGGTATCCCCTGTCTCCTTGTCCTTCTAATCAACATCTTCCCCGTCGGCGTCGGCTACTATAACGGTGCGCCCGGGCCGAGTAGCGTCAACGGCCGCGAGCAGAGGCAGCAGTAAGCCCCCGCCGCCGCTCGTTACGTAAAAGCCCGTCCGAGGGGCGGCCCCACGTCCGACGCCCTTGGGGATGGGGTACGGCGCGCGGCTATCGATCCGTGACCTAAGGCGACCCGCGTGCACGCGAGTAAACAAGGCCCCCCGAGTCTCGCGAGGACCGAAAGAGGGTTAAGTGCTCGGCGGTTAATGCACTCGTGGCGGAAGGCCCGCGGGGTGTCCCGGACTCGAAGCCTCTCCTCGGCACCGCGAGCTACACGGCCTTCTGGCTCCGTACGGTCAGGCCGAGTCCAGCTCCTGGAAGAGAGCTACTCCTGGTCGACGAGCCACGAGGTTCGCGCTATGACGGCCGGGGGCTCCTGCACGGGCTCCTGGGCTTCCACGGAATAACGCCGTCTCGTCCCTCGTTACTCGTCACATCCTGCGATAGATCTCCTTCTCCCGAGGGCCGAACACCCGTCCCTTCGACGGGAATTCAAGGACAGCCCTTAGCTCTTCACTCCACTCGGTTCGATCATTCCCTGAGTCCACGCAAGGGCTCCTTCGGATTATCATGTAAGTGATATTTTCGAAATAATTCCCATTCCTCCTGCAGTCGACGGGATGTCATTTCTCCCGGTTACTACACGTTCTACCCACTCCACCCCATCCCCGTCCGATTCTTATTTATTATTTACACTTTACACTCGCCTAATGTCGTTTGCTTCTGTAAGCGAAAGTGTACGTTAATCTGCACACCGGCTCTGTACCGTCTGGGTGGGTAATCAGTGCCGTAATCTCCGTGGCACCGACAATTTTTCTCATTTTCTCGTAAAGACGCTTGTCGTGTGGTATTAGAAAAACATTTGGGCGCATTATTCGTTGGATGTAAAAATTTAACGACTCTGATTAAGATCCGGATACTGGTTGTACGGTATGCGATTCGCTCTGCAAAATATCTCTTGGCTCGTAATTTAACTCACTCGTGATGATGAAAAGAGTGTGTGAGAGACGGGGAGGGAAGGAAAGAGAGACCACTTGCCTTTTTCTTTATTTCCCGTGGCATTGTGTCCTTCGCAGGACGAGCCGATCCATTCCCATTCTTTCGGATCTTCGATATACATAATTCCATTACGTCGGCGCTGAATGGAAAGAGCGTTGAGTGGAATGGAAAAATGTTATACGTGTCCTGGCCTATTCGCCGATAGCGATTTTTCAACTGGACGGGAGCATTCTACCGAATCATAATTATTTGTTTTACATTGTTTCGACGTTCCAATCACGAACCATTTTCCCAACCGAATCTCCAATTTTTCGTATATTCTTTATATATACGCGTTTTTTTTTATTATTTCTCTCTCTCTCTCTCTCTCTCTCTCTCTCGATCTCTCTTTCTCGCCCCCTCCCCCCAACCCTTTCATCAGGTCTACGTACGGGCGGAGTACAATACTCTCGGCGGCTGTTATTATTAATAACCCAACTATCGGCGTGCAGCTTTGGATTTCTTTTCAAAGTTATTTCAACGTGCCAGGGCTACTGTTGTAACGCTATTCATTCTTTAGGATCCATCCTTTAAATTGGTAATTGCCTCACGGCACGCACCGCTCTTCCTTGTAATTGAAGCTTGGCTTGAGATATTTTTTTTTTTTTTTTATTTTTTTTTAATTTATTTTTTTGTATAATTAATGGGCTAAATAGAGGTCAGAGCGTCGTATTTGGAAAAAAGGTTGACTAGGTCGTGATCATGCGGCACGTCAAATGGGAGAAATGGTTGATAAAGGCTGAGATTCGGCTTATAAAGGAGTATAGCGCCGAGGCAATTTAGGGGAAGCGTTCGCTCGAGGGGCGGAGAGGGGGCGGAAGACATGTGCTGGAACGATCAAATAAGCACAATAACGTATTCGCTTTGACATTCAGACAGGGGATGCATAAAACATCGCGTCGGAGCGAGCAGTAGGGAAGTAGCCGGAGTAATTAACGGGAGCAGACCCGTGCCAATATATACATACATATATATATATATATATATTTGAAAGAAAGCCTGTAAAAGCCTGCAAGATGAGGTAAACAATATTGCACGTAAGCAGCGAATGGTGATAGGTGGTGGATGAGTGGCAGGGGGGGGGGAACCTCTACATTCAAGTCAGTCATCTGTCTGCTTAAGCTCGGTATTTCTCAATATGACCTGACGATTTTCACACTATTTTTCCTTAATCAGCAACTTCTCTATACGTTGACAGACTTTACCTGCCTTTAAATAATGCCCTTATATAAAAGTCCGTCGAATAATTAACTATTGCGGAGCCAGCGCTTTCAATGAAAAGGTTTTAAAAATTTTCATCAAATTTACCTCTTAATTAAGTTGGTTTATTCGTCTCACATACTTTATTGCCCATTTATTGTAATGATATTTTTATTTAAAGCGCATCCAAAGCGAATTTTCACGCTATTCATTATTATCTTCATATTTTTCTCGTTACTTTTCCTATTTTGTATCGGTGTGCAAAATTACTTTCCCTCCGCTTAACCCTTCGGTTAAATCAATCAAAGATAAGTTCAACTTTATCCGGAATCCGCACAATATTCAATGTTGTAATAAGTAACTTATGTTTCAGGATTCATTTATGTATTCTGATTTCAATGTCATAATTATAGTTCACGTTTATTCTGAATTCGTTGTAATGTTTATTGAGAAAATTGTATTGCCTGTTGTTATGTTTATGCGAATTAGAAATAGAAAATGAGGGTGGACGGTTCTTTTTTTAGATCTAAAATTTCATGCGGCAGTTTAATTTATTAGAAAAGTAAGCTCGAAGGAAATCAAATAAGAATCGAAAGCAAGCGTTGGTTATTCTAGTAATTCGGTTATTCTCATTGTATAAAATAAGGATATTATCATAATAAAATTGATATTAGATAATAGAACTTTTATACAGCATTACGTATTCTATGCTAACAGGTAAAAAGGGCAAAGCGAACTTAAGGTTTAAAATAAGAAACGTAAACTGAAATGGCACAACAGGGACATTTAAGCATCAATTTCAGCAAATGATTTGAGGCAATAATTTCTATTTTAGGTTTTTATAAAAAATTTCGTTATTTAACAAATGAACACATATCATATAAAATGTTATTTTTAATTTGTATTACAGCTCCTTTATCAAGATTTTATGGGGAAATGTGTATTTTTGTGCACAAAAAGAAAGAAAAAGTACGAATTACTCGAAACAATGCAAGTGTATAATGAATTATTATTTATATATGTATTTTTAACCTGTTAAAGAAAAATAAATTAAGCTTAACATAAAAATTGTAATACAGTATTTTACAAAAGCTTAAAAATTTGTTAGTATGTTTGTTTTAAATTATGAAAAAACACCAAATTTATATCCGGTATTAATGCTTTATCTATAGTTGTTTACATTGGAGGTAGGGTACACGTATGTATTCCAATGAGGCTGAAAATTTGTAGCTTTTTGTATTTTTTTAATCACGTCCAGTGAGAAAATCTCATTGAAAACTCGATTCGGATAAGAAATAAAATTCAATTCCTATTCAGACTAAAATATTTTATTTTATAAAATAAAGTACATTAATACACTTACACGCTTTTTCTATAACCAATGATAATAAACCGTCACATTTTGTAGAAATAAAATAAGAACATTTATCAATCTATTGTAACTATTTAATTGGAGCTTTAATATTTTTGTATTTGTAGTAATTTTGAAAGGGAAAAGTTTTGAAGTTTCGTCGTAGTTTAAGTTTAAATTACAATTTAAATAGTCGAGAAATGTTGAAATACCATGAACAGTCAAAGGGATTCGTAATAATAATATTCGTATATAACGACCTCTTCCCTCGGATGGATTATTTAGAATTCAATGGGAAAAAGCTTGGAGCGAAGTGAATTTCGGACACTGATTACGTAATCTGACATAAATTATACACAAATTACATACACGTCTCGGAGAAAAAAGTTGTTTTTTTGTTGTTTTTTTTTTATAGCGATTAAAAAAAAAAAAAAAAAAAAAAAAAATAATAATAACTCGACAGGTGAAATTTAAGAATTACAAATTTCGAAAGCCCGAAGCACGTCGCGCGCACGTATGCCTTGTTAATTTGTATACACGTGTACGGACACACTCGATTTACCAACATTGCTCAGCTTATTGCTTTTTTGGCTTATATTGGAAGCAGTTAATTTGAACTTGGGCGGGCTAAGTACCGCTACAGTGTACTTGTTGTTTTATTCGAGATAATATCTCATTAAGCGTGCTCACTTATTAATGAGTGAAAATTTTGAGAGCTACGGTGTCTCGTCGGCTCAGGCACCCGAATCGATCAGATCGTTAAAATACATTTTTGCTCGTAACGCCAGTGAAGTTCTAACATTGAAATTACTTTCATTCGCTAACTAGAGGTTTAATTAAACTAATTCTCAAAGTAAATACGGCATGTAGTGCCGTAAAATGAATATACCTGACATTTCGCCTTTTAAAATTCCTAAATCCCCTTATACGGAGACAATGAATTTGAATAAGAATCTGGTGAGGATAAAAGGGAGGATGTGGCTCAGCGAGTTAAATCGGATCTCGGTAAATTTTTTATAGTCGCATTGACAGAGCATGCAGTTCAAGAGGTAGTCGTGATCGGGTAGAGTGAGGGGGGGGGTGACTCCGTCACCCGGATAAGCGTGAATTTAATCTTTTCTGCTGTCGTAGGTGGGGGGGGGGGGAGAGCGAAGCATCAGTTGGATTAAGACGATGCGCCAAGTGGTGATACGAGTGCGTTTAACCAAAGCCTCCCCCGAGAACATTACTGTAATTTAACTTTATCCGGCTCCGTCTTCTCGACGCACGTTGCTTCGCGCTACTCCCCTCCCCGCCCGCCCGGCCGCCCGCGACGTCACCACCCCTCGCCGCCTCTCAGCAAAATCCCTACCTGTACACGGGGAACGCGTGTTCTCCTCATTCGCCTCTTGGAATTACCTCGGGCGTTTTTAAGCGGCTCCCAGCATTTCACCTCCAGGTTATAAAGAACAGTCAGGTGGCCGGCTCCGCTTCCTATTTGGCTAATGTAAATATTTTAACGAGCCCTCGCTTCGTACGGGCTTATGAAGGTACGCGAACAATATTATTTCCAAGTAATTTCTTAGCTGATTTTTTTTTTTTTTTTACCTCATTCTATTATTTCTATGCTTAGAAAGAAAAGGTTGAATCTACACACTTAGCCCGATCAAACGTTCTTTCTTTCTTACTTCTCTCTATTTACGCTCGTACGCTAACGCTCGTAATATTAATTGTAATTCGACAATTTTAATAATAACCGCTCGGCTCAAGGACTCTGCTCACTTTTTTTTATTATTTTCTATATCAAGGAGCATTTATATTCACGTCCGTTGGAGATTTCTTGTCCGATGTACCGGGAAATATTGGCAAATGGATAAAGATAATCTACATTATGAAGATTTAGGCCTTGGTTGGATTATTATTACAGATCAAGAAATGTTAATGTAAGTAACAGAAGAGAAAAAAAGAACGTCTTATCATTTGCTACGGTAGAAAGATGAAGCTGGAATTTTTTCAATGTATTTGCAAGATAATGAAAGGTTACGAGAAAGTAAAACCTGCTTCGAGGGGACGATGATGGGACGAAGATGGGACGAGTTTTCACGGATTTATTTAAGAAAATTAGTTGGTTTCTTTTTTTTTAATGAAAAGCCGAGCGGAGCGGTGTTTGGGTAGGTAACCCTGGCCGGAAAGCAGGAAAAATGAAAGGCGGAGTAGGAGGGCATGAAATACGCAGCAAGAAATGGATTGGCTTCGTCCACCATCCCCGGGGGCTGCTTTGTACAGTTTGCGGAAAAAGGCGGCGGCGCGCACGCGGATGGGATATTAAATGAGAGGAAAGTGAGCGCGGCTAATTTCGTTGCCCGGTACATGTAAGATGGCCGGTGTATTGGAGGGGCGGGGTGGGGGTGGAGGGTGGAGGGTGTGTGCCGTGGCGTAGTGGTAACGCGAGGCTGACGTTGATTTATTGGCCTCGACTTTTTCCCCGCGTGTCGAGAAAGTCCTGCCAATTATGTCCCCACCCTCCCCATCCTCCGTACACCCCATCGCCTCTCCTCTCCTCTCCTCTCCTCTCCGCTCACCGCTCTCTTATTTCTCGATTACTATTGTCACGTCGAGTTACTTACTTGCCACGCCCTTTCAAATAATACTCCTTGCGCTGCTCGTACCGATTTAACCCGAGCACGCGGCCTTTTATTTTTACTCGGGCCATTATTTTCATAACCTCGCCCTTCACTCGAAATCCGTTATCCGAGATAAACTAGTCGACCGAATTCCGTCATTAGGATTACTCCATATCACTTAAACCCTATTACTTTTCTTTGTTTTCTTTGTTTTCTTTGTTTTCTTCTACAGCGTTGTACTCTTTGTATTATATAAATTGACAATTACAAATTTTAAATATTTTCTCTTTCAGCAGTCGTTCACGTTATAACGGACTCTGCATTACCGTCACATACATTAAATTATCATTGAAACATATTGCTTCCATTATATATTTTCAGATAAATTTTAATGTATACATTTTTTTTCCATTATATTTCACGCGCACCGCCGAGAGCATCAATTACTTTACATATACATCCCCCATTGCGGAGTATTGTTCAACATTTACTACGCATACGTATGCATATAAAAGAATATACATTCATCAACAATTATATCCGAATAACTTTCCTTCGTACGCTTAGAATAATGCGAGAAAGAACATTTTTTTAATTTCAGATCTAACAAAAATCTTTTTAATTTTACACTCAATTTTCTCATACCCTTAAGCGATTGATATTTAATTCAACATCTATGTTGAAACATTATAGAAAATATCAAGTAAAAATAAATATGCGTTAAGAAGGAAATACAACTTATTCCTTAATTATGCAAGCCTAAAAAAATTTTTTTATTCACAGAGACTTTTACATGGACACAACGACGTACGTGTAGGTAATGCCGAAAAAATGTATTTTTTACTATTTTTATTATTCTATAAGAATAGAAGAATGAAACGAAAAAATTACTAGCTCCAAGGCTCGATAAAAAAATTTTAGAAAAGTTCTGCTTTTTGTATGAACGTAGACTTTTGGTTTTCCACTCATTACTCAACTGCTTTTTCACTAATTCTCTTGACTGTGTCGCCTGCCTTGGCTATTTCTAGGTTCTCTAGTTTTTATTCAAGACCGTGGCAGAGTGTCGCATGGAAGAAAAGTATGGAAAGAAATATTTGTAAATATTACGCGCATACAGAAATGGAGTCAAAGCCAGAGAAAAATACGGTAGGATGGGATGGGATGGGCCGTGGGGTTGGGGGCGGGGGGGGGCGAATAAAACGTATTAAAATGGGCGTCTTAGTAAAAATTCAGTTGTCTTTAGCCGTTTCCTAAGGAATTTCTTTTTTTTTCTTCTTTTTTTTCCCATACATGCGAATGATTCTGGGAGACTTTTTCATCTGCACGAAGCTGCTATTCGCAGACCTCACATTTTGAACATACAAATCTCTTAATTCTTATTAGGTAAAAACGGAAAACTCTGGTAAAAACTTTACATTTTAATCGAATATTTCACCACCTTTTCCATTTTTTTTTTTTTATTTTTTTTTAATTTGCTTAAGAGGTACTGAGACATATAAAAGATGTCACATGTGTGAAACTGACGTATATAATTGTAAAAGCATTTTTCATTAATTACTTATTGAATTTCCATGGTATATTTTAATTTGAAAAATTATAAGGAGATTAGTATTTTAATATTACACTGATGAATTTTCCGGAATAATAAATAAGTTAAGTTAAGTAATGATGCCCTTAAGAAAATCCATTTAATCGTTATCAGACTTAGCTTGTATTAAATTGTATTTTAGAATTATCTCTGAATTTTATATGATAACGCAACGATTTAATGAGTAATAAGTTAAAATTGCTTATAATTTTTTGTTAGAAATCATTTCAAATTAATTTTTTTTTTTTTCATTCTCTTCTTAAGTATCACGGAAAATAAAAATTTTTTTAAAAATATTGAGTGATGTACTTTAATGTAAAAAGAAATAAGGAAAATTATTTGATTTTTCAAATGTAAATAATAAGTGAGATGCGTATGATACTGTGATAAGCCGCAGTTATTCAGTCGGTTTATTAATATGGCATTGGTATGCGTGAGCTCATGTACAGTTTTCCGTCGGATTAAATGAAGTTCGATTCATACGCGGCTACAAATCCCTACAGTAATGAAGTGCATATTTAGAATACCGAGAACGGGTATCTAACTTTGTGGTAACGAATAAAATCATCAAAACATAGGCGATAGTAGGTGATTCCCTCTCAATGTATCTGGATTGAAAGCTTTTTTTGCCTTTTGAGGGCGCGTATGGCTCGCTGGTATCGTTTACGCAAAGCAGGGAAGTAAGAAATTGGCACAATTTCTGTTCGTATAGGCTGAAGTAACGGAAAGAACTTATTTTACAATAAAAGTCATTGTAATTCATTAGGTAGTCGACCGATTTGCAATGCAAGTTAACCAATCTATTGTTTATATGCAATGCGTGTCTCTAGGAATAGTATTATTGCTCGACCCGTATCGAGATAATTGATGCTCAGGGTTTACTATTAAGGGTTCCGAGGCCGTTGAAGGTTCCCTCGATCGTCGGCTGAGGTAATTAGAAATAAATAAAAGCTCGTCGGAGTGCAGCATCACCGAATACTCGCTGAATACTAGCCGAATACCCGCTGAATACCCTCTGAATACTCGCTGAATCGGGCGAAACGGTATATCGAGTTTATTTTTATAGAGCAGTCCCGGCGCCATTAAACTGTCCTTCAATGTCGAGCTCAGCCTGTCTCCCCCTCCCCCCTCCGCCTCTTTCCATTCAGGGGTTGACTCGAGTCTCTCGAGCGGTTTTTGACACCGAGTGCTCGACTGCTTTGACATAGCGGCCCTCCCTCGTCGCGGTTTAAATCTCGTCGATGGCTTTCACGAGACTCGCTCGCTCCCTCGCTAAGCAAACATTATCCGCACGAGGCAATGCCATCGATAGCACCGACTCTCGTATTTGACAAAGCCACATTACCTCCCCTCGCTACCTCATCATGACCAATTAACGCTTCGGCCTTGGGACTTTTCTCCTCCTCCTCGTATAAGTAAGACCGGTGCATCCCTTCCGTTCGTTATCGGACCGCGTATCCTTAATTTACAGGCTTCGCATTGTCCCTACGTTCGCAAGGACATTACAGCTCCATTAAACAGGGTAATTCGCTACATACAACATACATTGTCGCGCGGATCTAAAGGATCCGAGGTAATTCTTAAGAGAGCAATAAATCTTATCGGTGATGACGTACACTCGCATGTATTCGGCAAGAGCTCATGCGCCACTATGCCAAAGTACTTGTATACGTTCGCACGATCTGAGGCCTTGGAAGGACAAATTTATAAAAGATATCTCGAGCTCATATTATTAGCCAATATCATAATAGATAGCGTCGCGTATGAGCGCCCAAGTAAATAAGGATAAAGCCAATCCCTTCGATAGTCTCTCCGCACCTTTTGCGTCAACCCCTGGGCTTAGCTATTTTCTTACACAACAGGTGGCGCATTCTTTTCCCTACGAGGTATCAGCTCATCCGTAATAAATATCCCCCCCCATACGGACTCGCGCGATCCTCCTTTATCACGATGCAACTTGGTGGTAATCGGCGGTGAAAACCGAATGTCCGAATGAATCCTTTTATAATTTACGAGATTCTATTCGCAAGATCGCCCGCAAATAGCTCACGTCCAACACAGTCGATTTAAAAAAGAACTCGAAATTTCTCGCAGCATTGGTAATTCGACGTGTTACACGGCTTAACTTAACTGCGAATCATAATGTATCGTCCCTAAATCATAATTAGCGCTTAGGCAATGGTTTCTCCAACGAGTCTGGTACAATAAAAAACAGCTATGGAGTTAGGTAGGTAGCCGGGGTCGATCATCGAATTCCTGACCCAGTCAGTCGATCACTTAGCTCGGACTTTATTAATTTACCGTCACGTCGGCTAGTAATCGAATTCCGCCGGAATGTCGCTCTGTATTTTCCTACTCGGGCTGCTTATCACCGTCGCGGAAATGTCGGCCAGGCCTCGTTCAATTAACGACTAACTTAGACGATAGTGACGGACTGGAACTTCTTCTTCCATCTCACTCTGATCCTTAACCTTTACTTACCCGTCGTCTATGCACAGCCGTATTCCAGCGGCTTTCTCATCCTTCAATCACGATTGCGACGAAATTTTCTTCCCCTTTTTAAAGGAGTTTTTAAAATTGATAAGCCCCTTTCAATATTTCTTTCTTTCTTTTTTTGTTTTGTTTTTTTGTTTTTTGCCGTAATTTAGAAAGTAAATTTAAATTCATTATTAATAAATGAAACGCCGTTTTCCGAGTCGTTTTACAAAAAGTTGTATCAAGTGGTGCTTTCGTTGAAAAGCCCCAAGACACTCGAGTATTTCAAAACATTCGCACATTTCTATCCCATTTCTCCTCGGATACTTATTTTACTTACTTTATTTTTAATTTTATCCTTACTTCCTGAACGAGTTAGTAAATTCAAGTTTTACTCTCGGAGCATCGAGTATTTAAATTAATCCTTCCATCGCAAGTCTAACCAATAAACTTTTATCCTTATTTATCCATTTGTTAATAATAATTAAATATTTATTTTTAATTTTAGAAGATATTTAATTTCTTATGGAAATTAACGACAGGATTTATATTGAAACTAAACGAGAAAGAAATAAGCTTCGTAATCACTTATAGGCTCCGCATTAAAGAACGAAATTGCTATATTTAATGGCATTAATAGATTAAGCGAGCCTTCGGTGCCTTCGGTGGCTTCGGTGCATTAATAAGCAGTTAACCGAAAATGGCACGAATAAATAAATAATAACCCTTGAAGGGAATTACAAACGTTGTAAAATAAATTGCTCAGAGAAACAAAAAGGAAGAAATTACTAGAAGGCATTTTGAAGTATTTCAATAAATTGAAGAAATACAATCTCTGATTGAAGTTTATATCTAGTGTATATAAGTAAATATTCATAATCGAATGGACGAATAAGATTTTACAGACAAAATTTTACTGCGCTCGTACAGTGTAAGGGTGAAATATCTTTAAATCAGTGAACAGTGCGGAAACCGAGGAACGCGTTGCATAAATTTAGGAGAAGAAATACAAGATAATTTAGAAAATATTAAAATTTTATGCAGAAATATATGTAGCTTAACAGTTTTAAAGACAGGCATTTATTATTCTTAAATAATTAAATTTGAACTATGCAAATATTGCACGGGGGAAAATATTTTTATGAAATTTTATTCTTATGTAAGTAATGAAAGTATGGAAGGTATTCGTTCTCAGGTTTTCCATTGTGAAAGTTTATGCTCTTCGTTACGCTAATGAATGACTTTGCTTGAGAGAAAAAAAAAACAAAAAACTCTGAAATCTACAACGAATGATAATTAATTTTTTTTATTTTCTATAGCGTCGTAACTCGTTATCTGCGTTATTAATTTATTTACATTTTATATTAAATTTACAATTCGAAATACGGTTTAAATACAAACGCTTGTATTATTTAACTAAGCGCGAAAGCTACAAAGCTCAGATGATTTCCCATAAAGTTGAGGTAGTTAAGACGCAGAAAATCCAGTGACGAGGTGTAGGTATTATATTTCCAGTGTTTTACGTATTCCGGCTCGCTCAACTACTTATTAACTAAACCAAAACAAACTTTCCTATTGTACGTCTCTTGAACTTTAAATGTATTTTTCTGATCTTTTTGTTCGCTAAGAAGGGAAGATAATCTTTTACATATTCCTTAGCTCGTGCAATTTTATAAAACTTCTTAATAAAATTTAATGGAATTATCTAGTACCGCGACAATAGCCTTCATTAATATTTTAAACAAATTATAATTTAATTGTAAGTTAAATATTATTTTTAAAAGCTAATGTGAATCCATTTAATTTACTCAAGCTGATGAAACAAAAGCTTCATAACAAAAAGTCCAACAACACTTTATCGTAACGCAATTTCAAATAAACTATATAAACAAATTATTTAATTAAGTATATACGTCTTTATTAACAATTTTAAATTTTCGGTCTTCCCTTCTTTGCAACGAAGCGGAAATGCGGATACATTATGTACCTTATACACTCGTTAGTTTCTAATTCAATCAGTTTTAGCGAGATGGTCAATTTCACTAATTCTCATCTGGGGCGTAGCTATTTCCCACTTAATTTTTCCTCTTTCCCAGTTCTATGTATATTCTTATTTCATTCTCAATAATACTCTCGTCGGTCGTTTCTTCGATAGCTTTCGACTCGTGAATTCGTTATACTCATCTTACCTTTCGCTACCGTCATTTCCGTATTTGATAATAATTTTCTACTTGAACTCCATACGTACGCCGACACGCGTTCGTTTATGTATCGTCAGTCTGCAAAAGGGTCGTCCATGTTATATTATTTATATAACGCCGCCTCGCTTTTATATTTATTCAATCAACTGTGCGACGAGATCAGGAATATCAAGAAGCTCTGTAAGACTCTCTCGATTTATCGACGCTGGATAACTGTAACATTTAATTAACAGTCGCAATCGATGTGTGCTCGTATTGCTTTATATTTTATTATTCCTTCTCCGAAGTCAGATGTTATCGTAATCAAATTTATGTACTGAAATCTTACCTCTACGCTCATCTATACATATTTACAATCGCAAATATTTACTTTTATTATTAGAGTTAAAATAAGAAGCAATTCATGCAAAGAGCAGTAACATTATCGATTAGTTTTAAACTTCGGTAAGAAAACTTGAAGGTAATCTTTATTTTTTTTAAGTATAATATATTTTTTTGGTATAAAACCCAGGCGTAGTATAAATTGTACATGAAATTATGTTAATTGAAGTAAATCAAGAGCTATTAAATTATTTATAGTTTTATTATAGTTAAATATACATTCTTTAGTGAAGCACTTTCATATTATGGCTTATATTACATTATTACTCCGAAAAAATTTAAAAACGTAAATTTAATATCAACTCATGTATACTAAATACTTTCATAAAGCTTTACATTTTTTTTTTGTTTATGTTAAAAAAGTAATTTAAAATTTAATTCAGCATACAATCCCGTTTTTGCTCTCCCTACCCCTGCTTTTACAAGATTTTGATAAAACTATTTAGTGTGGTGGATGGACTTTGATCGGCACAGTCCTTTTTCCGTTCACAGTGTAGTATATTTGACCAGCTTCTATTGAACATTGATATTACATGTATTTGTCAAACGCACTTTTTATATAAAAATTGCGTATCTTGATGTTTGTTTTACAGGCGAGTGCGAACAAAAAAATATTTACCAATTTGTACAGTAGTTCTTTAAAACGAGAATAAAAAAAAAAATAAAAAATAAAAAATAAATAAAAAATGAACTAATTGTTCGTTATTTTGTATGAAATGTTTATTTAGTGGAAAGGTTACGTGATTCAGGCAGAATTTTCGAATTATTAACATTTTCATTAGAAAAAGGGAATGTTTTCTCGTATTCGATCGGTAATGACTTTAATGAATTTTTCGCGAGAGAAGTGTTTATAATGACTTTTAAGTTTCATCTCGAGGATACAGTTTATTATAAGAGCCTTGAGTGTTCTACTAAGTTTTAAGTTAAACGATCACAGCAGTTATGCAGAATTCCATAATTTCCCCGTTACTTTTCGAATATATAATTATTATATGTTTGGGGCACAGAGGCGGAGGGAGGGGCGGTGGGGTGACAAACTTTGTACTCGAACTTGGGCGCGTATAAATCTCAGCTGAATGTAGTCCCTGACGAATTTAGAGGTTCGTTAGTTACGGATTGCTCGAAGTAGAGTCGAATGCATAATCTGTAGCTTCCTCCCACCTGGAAGCATCTCCGAAGAGTCCGAGTAGCATGAGAAAGTGTAAACTTGGCGGCTTTTCAACGGGGGGAGGAAGGAGGGTTGGTGAATTCGACTTCGGCACTCGAGTCACGAATCCCGAATCGATCGGGGATAGAGATACATAGATACGTAGAGATTGAGGGGGCGAAAGAGAGAGAGAGAGAGAGAGAGAGAGAGAGAGAGAGAGTCCGCGTATCGCGGGGGTGGTTGCGGCTAGGGGTACGTCTGGACCGTAGCCCCGATGCTTGGACCGCCAAGCTGTCGTCACTGAAAAAAGCGCATCGCTGGCGCGGAAAAACGAAGCGACTCTTGGCTTTTATACTTCGGATTCTACTTCCGTTTGCGCATTCGAGCCTCGCAGTCGAACCGTAATTTCCTCCTTATTGGCTGTCACGTTACTGGCAGACCGACCGCTAAAAACGATACCGTCCCGTAGCGAAACTCGAGCTAAGACCCAATTAAACGAGCCCTCCTCCCCCTCCCATCACCCTTTCAATTAATAAGTCCGAAGGGTCAGAGTCCGTCATCTGAGCGCACCGGCACCGTGAGCTTTTATTACTCTGCGCCGAAAGTTCCAGACTGCCTCGTCCGTAGCGTCCGACCGAGGTTCCCTTCCAGGTTATCCTCCGGGAGCTCAATAAGCGACTCGTTATTACCATTTATTTCCTACGCGTCCGTAGATCGGCGTAGGTGAAGGAGGAAGTCGGGAGAAAGGGCGGGCCCAACCTTGCCGGGATCGTCGGCCGCGGAGATGTCAATCTCCTGGGGCTCGCTGCACCCTTTGTTTTAGCTCGGACCATTGTTTTCGGGGGCAGCGCGCATTTGACCGTAATGCCTTCGCGGCAGCCGCCTCTCGGCTTACACTTTTAAGTTCCGCAGCTGCTCCCCCTATTTTATGAAACGCGGAATTACCAAAATAATCGAGGCCAACACACGCGGCTACCTGTTAATTGAAACTTATACGTCGAGGACAATGCCGACAATGGGAAACGATGAAGGTGTTGCCGTTCTGGGCGAGGCTAAACAATGCTCCGATAGACTATTCTTTACCCACCCCCGCCCTTCGTTCCGCATCCGTGATTGCTTTGGATCTTATCGATGGACGCGGAACGGACTTTTATTTCTACTACTCCGTTTGATTATTTATCCGCCCCTGGGATCGGATCGATTTGCCTGCGTTAGCAGCGGAATCTTACGCGTGTGCAAAGCCATTAAACCAAACTCGTTACTTGCCCCGCACGTCGCCTCCCGGACCTCTATTCCGGGACGCGCGCTTCCAATTAGCTCGCTTCCTTTCTTTGTAATTCCTTCAATGTTCGATGCGAAAGAAGGAGGGGTAGAACTGAAAGAAAGACAACTGCCGCACGAGTCATCTTACGGGATGATACCGAGAGAACGAGAGAGAGAGAGAGAGGGGGGGGGTAAAAAGTGCCGGATCGGCATGATATAGATTATACGGATATTGGGTCAGATACGAGGCGACGTCTGATTGCGAGATCGGGAATATCGATTGAACTGGTCACGGCTGGACAATTGTTACTTATTAGCGGAAGAGCGACTCAGCCGCTAAAGTATATAAGAGAGATGGAGAATCGATTGAGTTCAGATATTGAGATTTCGAGAATGATCCGGCGGGGCGGGGGGGTGGAGAGGTGTCGCCCCGAGTCCTGGTCGTCGATTCGTCCTGATCGAGTAACGTAAAAGAAAGACCATCGACGAGCCCGTCGTGCAGATGGTCGTCACAATGGGTAAAGGCGAAGGCCGAATAACGGAGGCTCGTTAAATTAACGTAAGGAGCCGAGTGGCCGAGTTGTCGAGAGTCACGTACTTCGGTAAAAGTGAAAAGGGAGTCGAGGGGCAAGAAAGCCAGAAGAGCGGAGAAGAAGAAGGCCGTGTAAAAGCACACGTACCGAGCTCCACCATCCCGCTCCCCATCTCCCCATCTCCCCATCCCCATTCACATCCACTCTCGGGCTCCTCAAGGCGATGGCGGCAAGCAGCAAGTCTTCCTTTGGCTATTTTTTGCTGCGGGGGACTCGCGGATCCGTTGCCAATGTCGCAGCGCTGCGCCGACGCGACCCAGTCGATAATTTCTCGATCCGAGCAACTTTTGCAAGTACCGCGGGCTGGGCTCGATAAGCCCAGTTGCCTCCAAGACATTCCTATCAGCCCTAGACCCTCTTATTTGGAAAATTGTAACTAAGCCACCTCGCCGCTTGGTGGACCACCGACGACCGATTCGATGGATCTCTCTGTCGATCTCGCCCTCAGCACCGCACCGATATCTAGTACAAATAACCTCCCTCCCTGAATGCTTTTTATTGAGTCCGGGGAGGCGGTGCGCTTCCGTACTACGTCGGGAAGAAAATTCCCTACAGAGTTGGTGGTTCGTTGCTCGAAAATAATACTAGGACAACGGGATCCGTACGAGGACGTCCGTGAAAGGGTTGGGGGTCGGAGTACGGGGCAGACCTCGCGAGTAACTGTGTGAATATCGCAGGTATTTTTCGTGATAAGCAAGTGTCGCATGCCGAAATGGGTTAATCCGAGCTTTTTTTTACGCGGCGTGTATGTTGGTGTAGTCGGCGAGCACCCCCCCCCATCCCCCCGATCCCCTCCCCACTCCCCGATAGCGTCGCGGGAGCTCACGGTTTTCTGGACGCGCGGGGCTGATTAAGCAATCGGAAGAGTACAGGAAATTCGCGCGGACTCGACCTGGCCCCTATGTTAATTGCGCGGTCTACATAGGATGAGGAGGCGCAGGTGGCGAGTCGAGCCGAATCCAATCGAAGTCGAAGTCGACCTTGAGGAGAGAGGAAGACTCCGACTCTCCCTGCCGACTCCTCCTTCTTTCCGCCATTATTGCCCTTTAACGATTACGGCCTATTTATTACCAGCTATTGGCTCTAATCGCCTCTTTCGAGCGTGCGGAAAATTATGCCTTTTCTCCACACCCCCCTCCCCATTCCAACCGACCAACCAACTCCGTCTCACCCACTTAACTCGATCGCTACCGACCAGCACGAGACGCTCTCTTTCTTTTAATCCTCCGCTCGATCCGACGACAATCCGAGATATGCTCGAAATTTCAATATAATGCAAGAACAAAATTATACTTAATAGCTCGGGAAGCTCATTTTTCCAAAGAAAGTTTTCCTTTTTCTCTCTCTCTCTCTCTCTTTTTTTTTTATACCTTAGAACTTTGCGATATAAACTTAGTATACTGATATTTTTAGTGCTAAGGAAATTACTTGACAAGATTCTCCCATTAAAAGTAAGAGAGAAGGAGGCATTTCGCTCGGAGTATAAATTCTTTTTAATCGGCTTTCTTTCCTTTCTTTGCACTTGTTTCCTTCATGATGTGTGACGCTTCACCTACACGAATACGGTTAATTATTGTTACTGTTACTACTACTACTACTAGTACTACTACTAGTACTACTACTACTACTACTGCTACCGCTACTATTATTATGATTTTCGCTATTAATATTATTGATAGTATTCGAGGTCAGGGGAATAATTTAATATCCGGAAAACGGATGAAGGCTGAAGCGAGGCCGAAGTTAAATTGAAGCGCTGTGGGAAGAATTTAAATGCTTTAAAGTTGAGAGAGCCAGGCTAAAGTGGAATGGATGGATACACATTCGGGGCAAAAACTTTGGAATACATTATTTAGGGGTCGAATATTATTTTTTAAGCGCGAGAAGTTATACTCTCGGAACAATTAAGTCGTCCCGGGCTTTTGTGTCCTTGTAAAAAAAAAAAAAGAAAAGAGGAAAAAGGCCGCGTGAGAAGAAGCTTTCGAACGGGACACAATTATGGTTATGCGTACTTGGACGTCGAGGGAGTGAGACGACAGATAGATGGATAGAGAGATGGAGAGATAGAGAGAGAACGAGTGAGTGAGTGAGAGAGAGAGAGAGAGAGAGAGAGAGAGAGAGAAATGCGGCAAACGTTATCAGCTGCTATGCGCCGCCCGAGTCTCGCTCCGGGCATTTGCAATTCCTTCGACGGCTCCGCTATGCGCAATCGTCCTCCAGACTGCCAGTCCGTCAGAATTTCAGCCGAGGCATTTATCATAAAGGGTCGGGCTAGCGCTGGGATATCCGTGAGCAGCAGTTAACGCGAAGAAGCACTGGCCGGTCTCGATTCTCTGCCTGCAGCAAGCAAACTTCTTTCAGAGAGGACGCTCGGCGCTCATTGTCTCGCGATCGAGTTGCATGGCCAACCGTTTCCGAATATTAAAGTACCCGATAGAAAGGGCGGCGGGGGGGGGCGGAGCTCCGTAGGGAGGACGGGGGTGTGAGACACAGCTAGAATTTACGCTCGTCTGTTATGATCCGACAGTTTTCTTTAACTTGCGGTTGCGGTTGTATGGCGGAAAGAGAGGGGGAGGTCGGGATCGAGCACCGGGTCAGAGGAGGGATTTGGCTTCCTCTGGCTTTTTTACGTTTCGAGGATTAGTTCGTGGATCCTTCGATTTTCCTTCGCAGCGGCCTAACTAATCCTCCTTTAATCCCGGTGGAGTCGCGCCACTGGGCGGAGGTGGAAAAAAACCAGAAGTTTCGTGTTTCTGTGTCTGTCACGTCTCTCTCTCTCTCTCTCTCTCTCTCTCTCTCTCTCTCTCTCTCTCTCTCATTTCTCCGTATCCTTCGGGGTATTGTTACATCTACTTGCACTTAATCATTGCACTTCGCCGAGCATTTTCCACTGATTTTCTGTAATTGATGCTTTCGTTATGTTATTGGAGCTTCGAGGCTTCCGGGACCAAAGCTCGTAATTCATAATAGTTATTTTATTATTTTAATCTCGCGAATAGAGGGCGTTATTATTTATGTGAATATTTTACATTCGCGAGACTGCCGTGGCTTCGAATTCGATAGACCCCCATCAATACTTGACATTACTTTCGACTCTTCCGCCTCGTTCATGTTCATTTACAAGGGAGGATGAGGGAACTCGTGCATTTTTATAATCAACTTCCATCTGCTCTTACATGCATTATAATTCTAATAGAAATTCCGAAATGACGTTTTCATGTACTCGGTAAGTAATTACATCGCTAGCGGAGCATAGTTTTGAACATTTTTTAAATTTCGATTATATCTCGCATCGTTAAATCCAAGAGACTGAGCTCTTAGTTATCGCATCATCGAAGCTTTATTTATTGTTATTCAATGCATGAATTGCGAATTTCAATATTGAAACGCATGCCTCCGCATCCTTGAATCAAGGAAAGCGTACTTTCGGAGAATATAAGGCAAGTAAATATAAGTAGGCTGGCGTTGTTGGCCCCCTGCTTAATTGTAATTGTTTGAACATTCAGTCAGTTGTGTCGAAAATTTTCGAGCTCTGACGTTGTAGAAGTAAAAATATGAGGGAGCAACTAATTTTGTCAGCACGAATAGTGCGTAGAAGCGGAAGGAGCGTTAAATCATCTGTAAATTCGATTTTCGGCTGATGCGGACGAGGAAAGGACACGCACATCTATTTACATCTAGGAACGCGTGCGTCTCAGCGTGAAAAGGGCCCGAAAGTGCTACTCGAATACACGAGCGATCGTATTATAAAGCTGTCTCGGGGTAGCTTTTGCTCGGTTCACCTTCAGCCGACTGTCGAACCGGTTGCCTGGCTTCCCATCCCCTTTATTACACCATTCAAGCTCTGCTGTTTCACTCCTTGGAGATCGGGATCTTTTTTATTACACGTGATGGATTTGTCGACGAGTCGGGCCCTTTCCTTAATGAACTTTAATCTCGCGAAACATAAACCAGTGCAATTAATTTCCCCAAAAATAAAATAAAATGTTTAATCCATTATCCCTAAATATCTCTATATAATAAAGACACTCTGTACATGGATTGTATACCATGGATGTAAAAGTCTTGAGGCATTTACGTGACTCTCATACTACGTACTCTTTTCCTGCTGCACGCAAACAATTGTAAATACAATTAAATAGTTATAATTAAATAGTTTTCTTTCTCTGGTAATAAAAAGCGTCAGAGAGTTAGGACGTCGTTAATGGTTTTGAATCAATACTTGATATGCCGTATTGGGTGCATTGCCGGTACGTGTAATTCAATATTTGGTAACGAACGGTGAATATTCCTACGATTTATCACGTCTTCTCTTACTTGATTGATCCATTCAGCCAGAAGATAGCGCATTACAGTTTCATAATTGTATTCTAAACAATAAAGCGAATCAGTAAGCGATTTAAACACGTTACGAGCCAAATGCCACTCTTTCATTTTACATTAATTAATTTATTTCAAAAGTATTTTATTATTTATTATATGCTTTATTGAAAGCCCCCCCCCGGTGTCTGCTATTTAATTGAAAAATAAATTGAAGAATAGTCGAAAAGTCTTGATTGTTTGCCCGATGAAAGAGTCGAGTTCGGTTGCATTTTTAAACTAAAATTTTACATCGGTCCAAAATAGTTATAGTAAATTGATTCACTTATCACTCAATACATGTATAGGCCGGCCTAAATATAATATTTATTTCGAAGCACATCGAGTCTCTTCTGATGGATTTAATTATTATTATTTCATGCATTCATTTTATTATTCTGAAACATAATGTTAAAGGAAGCTTTTCACAAAATTTTATACAATAACAATTTTATTAATCTTGTTTGATTTTTTTATTTTTTTACATGCAGTTGAATATTTTGTAGACTAACAATTGTGGCTTTTTTTTTTGTTTTTTTTTTCCCCCCAACTAACTACTTGTAACGAACATTCACAGATTGAAATTGGAATTAAAGAATTTTTAATCGATACATTGTATATCAAAATTTTTATTTCCTTTATTATATTTAAATACTTTCGTAGGCTAATTTATATTTTAATTTATATTCTTCTGCATTTTACCTTAAAAATTTTTCATTTTTCATTCCCATAATATTTGTACGGCGCCTCTATGTATTCAATGTAATAATAATAATAATATAATTTTGAAAATATCTTCATTAAATTTCAATCGATTTAAGGAGATTATTTATTATTTTGGTCAGGCTTATACACGCATGCAGGGAGGCAGACACGCAAATAGATTCTTAGGTATATATAATAGAAAATTTTAGAAAAATACGATAAAATTTGTATGAAATTCATTCCAATTTCGTTAAGTCCGAATAACGTAATAATTGGATGCAATTGAAAAAGTAATAAAAGCTCAGTAGTAGGGGCTATTGTCATAAGAATTCAAGAGTATTGCGACAAGCCGTATATTCTGCACTTCGATTTATGAAAGTTAAAAATATTGGATTTATCAATTGAAAATAGAAAGTAAGGTTGTTTGGTTTTATTATATAGAATTACAATTGGTATATATTTTGAATGGCTATGAGTTATTTGTGAGTGGCGTGGGGGGTGATCTTTGTCTCCCAACCGGTCGAGCGTAAATAGTAAATAACCTTGAAGCCCCTAAAAGCAGAAGCCTTACAACGAAATTGATCATCGCATGTAAAATTGAGAGAAGCTAAAGAAACATGTGATTAATAAAAAGAAAGAAAGAAAGAAATGCACTAAAAGGCTTACAGTCGAATGAAAGTAAAATGACGTACCTCTCTCACCCTCACTTTGCATTTGAGCAATTTATTTTTAATCAATGTAAGTTTCTCGGCTTGCCGAGGTCCAAGGAAGTCATGTAAATCCTTTTAGAAGAAGGGAGGTAGTAGTTAATGACTAAGCTAATTAAATGTAACTAATGCAAAGTAAAAGTCTGCGAGGGTGTCGGTAAAAGAGAGTGGGGGCGGATTGGATTGGATACGGGGATGAAAATAAAGAGAAGTAGTTTGGAGAGAGAGAGAGGGGGGGTGGGGGTTGTTGCAAGTCCGTATAAAGGAAGATATAAAGCAGCGGATGCCTCGGCGTCCTCTCGTGAGGTCGAAACTTCGTCTTCAACGAACGCGGTCCAATCTACTTAACAAAGCAGGACTCGGGCGTTATGGTTCCAAGCCGCACACCAGCCAAATGTCTATTCGTATACGGAACCAAAGACTCGGTCCTCGGTCCGCGAATAGGGAGTCGTCGGGCTAACTCGGACAATTAAATTTCCGCCGCTCGTCTCGGTAGCTCGGGATCAGTAGGCTCGGGAACCTCCTTTTCAATCAGCTAACGAAGTCCGATAAAAATAAAGAAAAACCTCCAAGTTGTAGGGAAAATCGCAGGGTTCGATCGAATGTAAGGATGTCGAGTCGAGTCGAGACCCCCTACTCGATCATCTTACACTTGATCTCATACCTTTATCGCAGTTTTAATCATCTCACAGCTACAAGTCAAAGCTTCGTAAGCTCGGCGGCCTTAATCTTATTGCTTATCAGTAATAAGCTCCAGATACGAGCAGATATTCCCTCGCGAAAGTGGGCGTTAAGTATTTTTCTAAATAGATTCGGACTCGGCGATCTATTCGAGTCCGGGTAAGCTCGGCGCTCAATGCCTTAGATGACTTTGCAACGATAAACTCGCCCCGGTCGGGTAATGTCAGACGATTCCGGGAAGACGAATCAATCACAGGCGACGCGGTCCCGTGGCTTTTCCACTCCTCGCGCACACAAAAGGTGTTGGTGCTCGGAATCCCACGAGTTGGCCACGATTTCGTGATTAAAGCTGTCCTACGGGACTCGCTCGAGGCTACTTTAAAGCCAAACGACGTTTAAGTTTTACGGAAGTCTGATAAGTTTTAGCCCGCAACGGAGAACGTACGGGCAGGGCCAGCAGCGGCTGCGCAGGCTATTTTTATGTATTTAATAAGCAGGGGTTAAAAATCTCTGGCATATATATATATATATAGATAGATCTAGAGCGCGATAGAGGCGGACGTTAAGAATGAAAATGCGCCAGCCGCAGATTTACTCGATTTCCATAAAGAGCCGAGCCGCTCATCTCAAACAGTATTAATCTTCGCTTTATTTTCCGCACGGCCGGGAAAATATTGGAAAAGTATCGAAGCTTCCACGATCATTATCGATATTTCCGGCGAACGGAAGTTATAACGGCCTGATTATATTGATATTAATTCTAATAACTAATTACTTGGGCGCTCACTAATTACTAAATTACCGACACGATGTCGTTAAAATAAGGGAGAAACGCATAAAGGATCGCGATGAACCGGCCGCCGAAGCCGTTTTTCTCCCACGATTTTCCACAATCAACACAATGTGGAAAACGAAGGACTCTCTAATTCATGACCACCAACATCTCCGCTGCTAATACTTTTATTAAAATTTTACGCATTCGTTCATGTTGCAGCTGGTACAAAACAATTTGGTATTTCGATTATTATTATTATTATTATTATTATTATTATTATTATTATTATGATTAGAGGAGCGGTGTTATAGTTCCGAGCCATTATCACAATTAAATTGAGATGAAAGAGCCGTACGTGGGATGTGGGGGGGGGCGAGGTGAGCTGATTCATCGATTCCATATAATTGAAAAGGAAAAACACTGGTAATGTAATATTGATAAAATCACCGCAAAGCGACCTTTCTTTGCCCGACAATGAGTATTCAATTGAACTCTGTTGTTAGCGTTACGAGTATTGATTCGCATTTTATTTCAGCCGTGACGTAAAAACTTGATTCTTACTGGCCTTCGTTTACATAATTAATTAACTCGTTACAAGAATTAATTAATTAATTAATTAATTAATTAATGTAATTAGTATTGACAAACGCAGTTTACGTTAGCTCGAAGATTAAAAGTATCGAGTAGCGTCGGTAATTGAAGGCGCGCGAATACCGGAAGCGGCGACACATTCAATCTTCCTGTGTGAAACATAAGCTATACATTCCAATGGGGAAGATAGCGATAGTGCATCCGAGCGTCACGAGACTCGCCCTCGTAGAAACGCATAAAGCTGCAGCACACAAGTGATTATAAATTTAGGGGAAGTCTTCGGATTGCGTCTTCCTATCTCTCCCTGAGGGCCATTCCCAGGGAAAATTGGGCTATCGGCGCTTTTCGAGTCTGGAATCTAGTAAATACCAAGACCGTTGATCCTCAGTAATAATTAATAAATTTGGTTGGTTGCATGATTCGCAGGGGACCGGGGGGGGGAGGGGGGCTCGACCATTCAGCATTTAATAATCCGTAAAATATTAAAAGCCGGAGCGAGAGCAGTCCCGTTTTTTTTGTTTTTTTTTTGTTTTTTTTTGTTTTTTTTTACTGGACTCTGCCGTCGTCACGTGCTCTAATCGACTAATAATATTATTTGGGATCTCGGGATAATCAATCTATCGGCTATTATTCCCCCACCCCCTTAGAATTATTCAGAACCGACTTAAGTAATATTGTCGTTACTTATTGAGCAACGCCACATCGATTTAAGCTATTTCAATATAAACATTATTAGACACGAGCCGAGGATTTATTTGAATGAGCCTTCGAAGGAGCTTTTTTTCTTCATAACGATGATCTTTATTAAGACGTTACTTGCTCACACGATAAGGAACTGCAGGGATAAATATTATTCGAGCTTATAGGGATAAAGTATCTGGCCCAAATAATCTTTCACTCTCGCTAAAGCGAGCTCCCCCTTTCCCCTCTACAAGGGTTGAATTAATAAAATTGGGGAGGATCTGTGACTTGAGCCACGGATTCTCTAGAGCCTTCTACCTGCACGTCGAATCCTAGCCTTGGGGATGCCGAGGAAGGATCGAGGAATTTTTTAAATACAATATGGATACTAGGATAAGGATAATGTACCCGGCCGATAAATCACTCTTGATGCTTATGTTCTTCGAGCGGCCGATGTTGATGAATCGCAAATCCCGGATTACACTGTTAAATTGTGGAGCCGTAGGATGGAGCGTGGAGGGGGGGGGAGTCTCTTCCTGGATCGACCAGTTCCTCTTGCATAATTTATCTTACATTTGTATGCACGAATCTTCCCGATCCCTTATTCTTAGCTCTTATCGATCCTTCGATTCTTTTAAAATCATTGCCAGTGTCTTTTCCCCGATCACTGCCTAATGCGGGCAGATCCACTTTACATGCTTTTTCCGAGGCTTGCATTTTTTCGTCGACAGGCGGACTGAATTTGACATTAAAACATTGCACGTCTCAGTTACCTAAATATGCTGTAGCGATTCTTACCGAAATCCCATCTGCATAATCAAGATAATATAAATAGCCACAGTATTTTATGAAGCGTATTTAATAAGTGCAAAACTGGCTAAGCGCACCTAGAACAATTAGTATTAATTTAAGATCTAGGACTTTTTTTTTTTTTTTTTTTTTTTAATATAGTTCAATCGTACATTCGGACTCGTTATAATATTTAACTTATACGGCTCGCACAGACTATACACATCGGCTTGAACAAAAGGTTAGCATAAAATATTTATGAACTCACTAAAAATACCATTTATTATGAATAATCGTTAAAGTGCCTTAACATTAAAATAGCACTGTACTTTCAATTGTACAACATTATTTTTCCATAACTTTTTAAAGATATCTATGTTTATCTAAGTAACTTTCTTACGTTTCATTTTCTCTTTCTATCTATATATTGTTATAAATTTATCGTACTTTTACAAGAGATGTAAATTTGAATGATAAACAAAACAAAACAAAAAAAAAAAGGACATGATGCCAATTAAAGAAAAAATATTTGAATAATTTGCAGTCGTGCATAATGTATAAAAAACAGATTAAATAATAATAATAATTTTTTCTACTTTAGTAATAAATTTTGAGTTATAAAGAAGGAGGCCGTAAAAATGTTAAACGAATTAATATTTTACTCGTCGCTTATCGAAAATATTTTCTGGATGGCCCAGATTCCATAATAGCATTAAAATGTATTTTTACAGGCCGAGTTCTTAATTCCTATTTTACAATGCAAGTAATTGTTTATAATCTGATAAGTACCGGATATTTCGTTTTATTTGAATAAAAAAATCAATGGGGTTTTTTTTTTTTTTTTTACCTGCTTATAATGATAATCCCGGATGAAAGCTCGTATAGTCAAAAATTATTCCGTACGGTGTTAATGTAATACGTATAGATTTATTATTTAGGGGATTAATAGGCTATGAAACCTATAGCTCGTTATAGGTATAAAATAAAATGACCAAGATAGAGGCCCGGCTCGCGTGATTTTTTCGACGGTATTAACTTATTGCAGATCGAAAGTTACGATTGTTTATGTAGGGTATGCGTGGGTCAGCCGGTTTATTAAGCAAGTTCTGGTTGTCGCGATTGCGATAACGCGGTGGTGCTTCCAATTCTGTCGGATTAGTCTGGCCAAGAGAATGCTCGGTATATTTACATTTCATATTAATACGGTCTTATCCGAATAGAAAAGAAAGATAGAAAGAAAGAGAAAAAAGCGTTTACAAGTACGACTTGATTTACTATTGCGCTTCAGCTTATAGTTCACCTTAAATTGAATTACTTTTTCACTCGCGCTTATCTGGATCATTTAATATTCGCTTTACCATAAATTTAAATGTATTAAAATATTAATTATGGCTCTTTGAAGTTTCGATTAATTTTACATTGACCTTATTAGAAATTTCAATAACATTATGTATTAATAAAATTATCGGCTACCGAGGCTGCGCCCAAATTGTTTAGCATTAATAATTACCTATCGTTATTGTCATATCGTAGGGCCGTAACGTACAAAGTTATTTTCAATGTATTCAAAAAGGGGATTATTGAGTTTATAATAAATTTGTAAATCCGATTACTCGGCGAAAGCTTCGGTCCGGCAAATTTTCCGCGATACATAACCACGTTACTTCATTATTTCTTTTCTCGATCTCGCGAGCTAGTCTCGAGGCATTGTCGGAAACATTGCCGAATTTTCCTATGTTGCAGGTCTCCGGTTTAGTTATTGGTCTATTTCTACTGCCTCGTTCAAGTGACGACTACGATGTAGACGTACGCAAACGAGCGGCCAACTCGAGTATTGTTAATTTCATGGACCAATGCGTCCCTTCGATTGGCATCATCTTTTCTTCATTATTTAATCATTGATTTCGGTGTTCATCGTTTTAGGTGATATGTCGCAAATAACTTTTTTATTCAACAAAAATATATTTTACCAAAAACAAATTATGACAATTTTCTTACTTATCAATAATATTATAGTATAACGGAGGTGCGACATTTATTGTGCATGACGTTAAGAAAGAGCGAGTGAGTCGACTCACTATTGGTCGACTGATATTAATTCGCCGTTGGTAACGCCATGATGAGCTCAGCGTAAGATTTATAATGAACCCCTTAATGTCTTGTGAGCTAATTTAAAAAAAAAAAAAAAAAACACTGGCTCGTCACTTGCAACTTGACTTACCGACGAACTGATATTAAATAATCGACTCTCGTCTTGGCCTGAAAATCTGCCAATCAATGCGCTAAAAACGTTTGTCAAAAAAATAAAAAACCATAGTGATGAAGGTGAGAAGCATCGATAGGATAGTAGCGATGCTAGCAACGAAACTCCAACGAACGAAACGCAAATGAAAGCGCATTTTCTAGAAGTCCAGGGATCACAAATTGCTTATATTTTGACGTGCTGTCGGGATCCTGAGAAAACAAAGTCTTCTATGCTCTCGAGGATTTTAAAGGGGAGGATGCGCGGGGATTCACTCGTACAAGAATTTAGTAATCAAGCCAACCGGGAGTCGAGTATCTCGCCATCAAATGGGTGATGGTTATATCGCGCGGGGACGGGGGTAAATATCCTCCAAGTTGTTATCAGCTTCCGTAGGCCTTAGGAATGCTTCATTGGTGCACTCATACGTCTAATGAACTCGGCTCGTGGATAGTTTACAAATAAGTGACTGAGAATCCTGGCCCATCGACAGCTTGATTTATTAACATTATCGATAACGAGAGCATCGAGCGATTATTCTCGACTCCGCGTAACCCCTTTCCATGTCGTTCAACGCTCGAATTCCCTTTATAATAACGGCAGAGCGAGCGATGCTCAGAGCCTGAGCTGGAAAATTCTTCCCGGACAGGTGGAAAATCCCGCCCACCCCCTCGACAATTCTTTATTCTAAAATTCATCCCTCACGGGGATAATATCCCATGAAGGCGGATTTCCGATAATACTCCCGGGCGATGGCGCTAAACATATATACCCGCGATATCTGATTCGGAGCCACGTGATATATTCACTGATTATCACCAGGCTTGTGTACAAATATTCGTACGCCCATCTCGCTACGTCCATTAGATCAAGTCGCGGAAGCGAACATGATACAAGCAAGTTGCCTTATCGTTTTAGAGCGCTCTCACATATTTCCGCCCTGATACTAAAGTCACTTGCCCTGTGCATTAGCATTGATAAAAACAGAAATAAACCGAGCCATTAAAATAGGAAAAATAATAAAAAAAAAGAAAAGGAAAATACTAACCGAGTTTTCCGATGTCTCGTTTTCCCCTTTTATGTCCTGTTAAAAAATTATACGCGAGAGGCATACGCATACGTGCGCGTGTCGTAATTTATGCGTATGACGGCGGTGGTACCGCTGCTGAAATATTACCAACACTTGTTTAAGGTCCAAGCTGAAGGTTAGGAATGAAAATAAAAAGCCCTAGCCAACAATTCCCTTTATTTATTGGAATGAATTTTAAATAGAATTTTTAAACGGATGAAATGCGTATTTCGTAAGGATTACGACGGTATAATTTTTGCTCCGCGATGACCATTTTTTCTTCCACAAAAAATTAAATACGTTTTACAACATTTTTTCAGCTCCCGGCTCGAGTCATGTGAATTTCTTTGGATTATTACGTTGCCGCAGGCATTTACTTGCAATAAATCCTAACGAGATACGACTTTGAAAAATTTCTCCTTCTCTTCAGTATAAAAACTTATTGGATTTGCGGCCAGATTACGAAGGGGAACTCGTAACGCACGAATAATGTGGAGAAATAAGCGGTTTACCGATTTTTTACAAATAATTTACGATAAAGTGATAAATCCTTGACGAATAATAGGGAAACCGGACTGGACGCAGCCAGTGAAGTATCAAGAAGTAACTTTTCGGTCAAATAACATTCATTAATGGCTCAGTGGCAAAGAGTTTATTCAATATCTTTGGTTAAACTTACTTTGTCCCATCAGGTTTGACTTTAAATAGAGATTTCGAGCGGCGACGGATTTTACGCTTGTGACCACTGCCCCACCAATGATCTATATAAATAACACTTTAAATCAACAGAATGAATTATAAAGTAAAAATTATGGATATATAACTCATTAGGGGGGCGGGGGCGGTATTTCCTTTCAAATATAGACAGATTTTTTAAAACTATTTTCGCGTTTATTTCAAAAGATTCATCCCTCCTGAGGTGCGAATGGAAAGGGCGGGTGAAAGACGTCGGGGAGGGTTGACGTGATTCTTGCCTATAATCGAATAATGATGTGTCCGGAACATCAGGGGGTAAGAAGACTACCTCGCTACTTCGCTACTTCTTCTGCTGGATCATACATTTTCGAAAAAGATGACTTCCTTTCATATTCCTATCTGCTTCCTTTACACAGGCACGCGCGCGCCCGCGCGCATACACACACACACACACACATTTAAACTCCGAGAGGGTAGAATTTCTTTAAAAAAATCTCACATTATAAAAAAAACTTAAAATTAGTTTATAATTTATATAAAAAAAAAACAAAAACAAACAACAACAATACAAGTTCACTATTTATCCTTCAATTTTCCTTGTTTTTTAATATATCTGTCATTATTAATTTTTTTTTGTAACTTCAAGCTTTGAATATTTATGTAAGCCCGAAAAAGCCCTTGTATTATGAATTCATTTACTTTTCATTGTTAATACCTATATACGACACATTGAATTTGCATAATAAATGCTTCTCTGTGACTTTTAATTATAAAACTCATTAATGAAGATCTAACAAATTGAATCATTTTCGAATTTCATGACGCTCTAAATAACTTTAAATAATATTTACATGTTAAAATATATGAGCTCTGTAAACATTGTTGTTATACAATTGCGCGAGATAAATTTTGTAAAAAGAACGGGACAGAATTTTTAATCAAGGAATAAAGTTCGCATTAGTAAATAAATTCTTATTTTATTGGCAAATGTCACTTTAATTAAAATGGAACAAGGAATTCCGATAAATATTTTTGTAATTAAACGTTGGCCCCGTTGCTTCAATTAAAATAAATATTCGAGCTGAGCATGTATTTAATGTTCATTGATCCATCTGGTTGGATAAAATTCATTGGGAATATCAGAGCCTTCGAAGGAAGAAACAGCGAAAGTATTTATTTGAAATTAAAATCCATTGGCTTCGTGATAAGTGCGAGTAAGTCTCGCAAGGCGTACGTAGCCATGTAAATTTGGAGGAGTTGCTTTAGCGTTGGGAAGGGAGCGCAATGAAAGGAACGCTTCCGTAAAAAGTCTTGATCTCATCGCATTGGTTAAATAAATCATTTGCCGAGCTACGGCTTTCGAGCTAATTAAACTAAAAATGGCGGTAACGGGGCGAGAGTAGGGGGCGGAAGTAGAAAGGGAAAAGGAATGAAAAAGGACTTAAAATAGAAATCACACTTTGGAACTAATCCCGTTGGCGTATCGGCGATTTCGCCGAGGGTCTAAATTCATTATCTGGAGAGGTGGAGCGCTCCCTCCGATAAGGCCGATAAGACTCGGGGCAAATAACTTTTGGCTTAAATAATTCAGTGTTGAATGCACGAGAGCCGGGAGGGAGCAGCGTAAAGATGGATCGAAAGGAAATTCCTTTAACGGACTGGAAAAGGAGAATGGGACGCAGCAGCGAGGAAGCGTGGGGAGTCCGACGTCGGGGAAATCTACTCGATTACGGTGGTGCCGCGCGGCTGATGTTGGCGGGAAATTCACAGAGGCGGCGGGGACGGGCGAGACGTCGGCCCGATCCTTGTAATTCAATAATCGTCGATGGGCCGCTGGTCTCGATCGCAGAAACTTGGGAATTTCGCATCGGAGCTGCCGAGCTTAGGATACGAACTTGTCGAGTTTCCGTCCCCTCCGCCCGTCGAGAATTGCATCGAAGAGTGCATCCGGTAGAAAAGTAATTACGGCTACGGCGAATGATACTTTTGTGGCCGGGATAACGTCGGAGGAGCTTCCAGCTTCCAGCTTCCAGCTTCCCTGATTAAATACCATCTTCTTCATTCGTCGGGAAGAAGAAAAAATATAGTCGAGGCTTCTTGGGCGCTTCTCGACATTCTCGACATCGGCAAGGCTCGAGCCCCTTTTCGCTGTTATTATCAAAATTTCGATAAGCTTGCTAGGCTAGCGAACGTCCCGTCTCGAGTAATCGAGCTCGGGATCACCGGGTTAAGAGCAACCAGGTCGCGACTGGTTAGCAAATGCCGCGTCAATTACGAGCGATTGCTTACGATACTCGAGAACCAGCGGAGGGATCAAGAGCGAGACATTGTCCGCATGAATACACAATGATCTACGAGTACGCTTTTGTTTATTTAAAGTCAAGTCCATTTCCCAAAATGAAAGACCGACACGCGCTTTTTCCGTTATTCGCTAGAACGTGGCTCCCCAAAGCCGCAAATGCTTATTCGCGCAATAAATATGCTCGCGAATCTCTTGGGCTGGAACGGACTGGGAATTTAGATTAACCTACGGCAACAAAGAAACCATGCATCGTTAGCGCTCAAATAAATAACCTCCGATTATAAATCTAATTGAAATATACATTAGGCTAATGCCAATTAAATCTTCCGAGTCGCGAGATTTATCCAACTAATTTATCCTTGGCTGGACTCGGATGGCCGACTCGCCAATTTCCAAGGACGTACGTACATTGCGGATTAGGAAAACCAGATTCGAAACGCTGCCCGTTGTGTACGTTGTGTCCGTTGTTATTTTTCTGAGCATTTTCCAGGAGCTCGAATACACCGCCCGAGAGCAAACTAACTTTTTCTAACCGCATGTCCTTTAGTGAATCGACGATAACGGGATATAAGCTCTCAGCAGAGCTTATCGAGCCATGCACTTGCGAGCTTAGGCAGGAATTTCGAAATTAGATTAGCCAAGGCATTTTTCACCCTACATATCATTATTACCACCAACCACCAACCGTCTTTGAATATTTATTAAAATGGCCTCATATTTTACCGAGGCTTACCTCACCGCCCATAAATTACCTTAAAATTTGGTCATTTGTATATATATATATATATATATATATATGGGACGTGTCCTATAACGCAGCGCATAAAGTATATCCGATTTCTGCATTGCTAAACAATTTCTTTGCAGCTTCTCTTTCTTAACTCGTTAATGAAGGGACGACGTCAAGAAGCTGGGCCATACATTTTTACATGCGCGCTATCCATATCGCCACGGAGCCCTCTCCTAACCTCCTACTCTCATTGTTGTATTATACATTATCGTAAACACATGCACGTACATCTTTGAATGCAAAGTGGATTCTGAATTCTGCATAGTGGAGACAGAGAGAGAGAGAGAGAGAGAGAGAGAGAGAGAGAGACTGAAACGAACTTGTAAGGATGAATCTCGGCGTCATGCTTCGGAGGAGGTGATCAATGGCGGGAGGAGGGTATGGATATTTTGAAAATTCGAATTCCTTGTTTCATTATGAAAGAAAGTCCAGCTACAGGGGAGTCAGGGGAGTGAAGGCATTCCGTGAATTCCCCCTTTACACTAAACCGTAAACTCTGTTTGCAGTTTCACTTTCTTACCCCCCCCCCCCCCACACACAACATATTTATTTTCATTTACTACGACTTTTGTTAAGCCGTAATTTAAACTGACTTTTTTCATAAAACTCTGCAATTCTCTACATTTTTAATTAAAACTAAAAAATATATGCTGTAAAGTGAGATTTATTTCGAATTTTATTTTTCCGACCACTGTAATTCTAATGATTTACCAAAACTTTGCCTTAGTACGGCTTGACAGTAATTTCCTATCTTGGCTTCCTAGGTTATCTCCTTATTTCAATTACAATTCTGTTACATTTACCCGACTATTGGCCGGAAAAATGCGCTATTGTTATCGAAATCATCCTCACGCGTTCGTAATCAGACAAGCACTGTTTGAGTAGTCGCGTAGTCGTAAATCGAGTAGCTGTTGCTCCAATACCAACAAGCACTCCACGAGGCTCGGGAGTGTAAGACCCTTTCGTAAGCTCGTCCAGTTCAGGTCCTTAATTCCTCGCGCTCGGTGGTTCAAGGGCATTGAAAACTTTCCTTCGCACCTTCGGGGGAATAAACAATCGGTCCAGCCGCGACACCTGTGAAACGCTGGCCCCTCCGAATAAGTAATTGGCGATTAATTAGTATCAGTCTCTCTTATCAAGAAGCCCCGTCGTCCCGATTATCCACCGCGAACTGCGCGTTATCCATTATCCGTTATCCAGCGACAGCACCCTGGGCACGATCATTATTAATTACGAGGGACCTCGCGATCCTCCCCCGTGGACAGCCGTTCGGATGGTACAGGATATGGAGCAGCAGACGTCCCGGAGTTTCACTCGTTCACTCTTACTCCACGCTCTAACGATGCTGTATTGTGCCAACTGTTATTTTATTATTATGAATTTCGGGACTTGACTTTTGCACATTTTACAGCGACGCTAACTACTGAGTCTCCACCGCTTTTACACCGTTCCTTTATAATAATAATAAGAATTATTGTTGTTGTTGTCGTCGTCGTTGTTGTTGTTCCCCTTAATATCATTGCCTGAAGAAAGTAGCCAAGACGGTGTGATTCGTTATTATCGTTATATCCCACTGTTATTGGAGTTTTATTTCTGCTTTGAAATTAAATGCTTCGACAATCACGCGCAAATGAATGAATCGCCTTATCTCCATGTCAGCCTCGTATTTAATGAAAAGCATTCCATTAAAACAACGCTCCCCAGGGCAATTTCCACTCTTTTCTCACTTTTTTTCGGCGATAAAAGTTGGGCAGGTGCGTTACTCTCGAAGGCCCGCTTCCTCTGTTTTTATTTATTCATTTCCTCGAGAAGGGAAAGATTTTCTTCAGAACGACGCCATTAAGTAAGAGCTGAGCGTCCCGATGATGAAATATTTGTCGTATTTGGTTTACCGTATTAACAAATTGTTAATTATGAGTAATGGAATGAAGATTAAAGTAGTCTACCAGTCAACTTTCGAGACTTATATTGAAATTTGTGTTTAGTAATTATGACATTTCCCCTGTAAGTACTTAAATAAACAGTGAGTTGTAACGGTGATTAATCAATCTAACTATTGTTCTAACTTTAATGGAAACATTTAATCTTCCTGATTCCGCTTTTAATTAGAATTCATTGATTCAGTACCTGGATTCTTCGACTTTCTTTGTAATACAAAATTTGTTTCTCAAAAATTTACTGCCATTGTCATTCACATTGCTCTTGTTGTCATCAACATTCCCGTTATTGTTGTTGCTATTATTATTATCGTCATCATCATCGTTGTTACACTACGGTGTAGTCTTAAGACTTATCAGCATTCAACAATGCAGTCCCTGTGCAAAATAATCCATACGGCGATGGAGTTGAAAGTGGAATCGAAAAAAGAGCACCTCATTTGAAAATCAGTGGAGGAGGGGGGGAGGACGAATGGGGTTGACGGCTGACTATCGATAGCCGTCCCGAGGATCGGAATAGGACATTGGTGAGAGATTGCCCTCGTTTTCGCTGAATCTCCTTGGCTGGATGACGAGCGCGTGGAAAAGGACTTTCGGTCCGAGTCCATCGACATTCAAGGGACATCTGCTCCAGAGTGGAGACGGGGTCGTGACACTTTCAATAAATGCGCTCGATCCGGAGTTGTAGATATTTCGGCAGCTAGTATTACGACACGCGCGAGCTTTAACAATCTAGCTTCAGGAATTTATAAGGAAATCCTTGAAAACTATGTGACATCGAGAGTACTTGGCAAATTGCGCTTTACACGAATGATTTTAGAAATTTTAAAGTATCCCTTTACCCTCTTCTCTCTCTTTCTCTCTCTCTTTCTCTCTCTCTCTCTCTCTCTCTCTCTCTCTCTAACCCTCTCAACGCCGAATGTATAAATACGTTTTGCTTGGCGCATCAGTCCAGATGCGGGATGGAGTACTGATTCCGTATAATCTACCGGTATTTTTCTTCCCTTATCCACTCTCTATTTAATTGCTTCTCGAGAAATAATATTTGAGGTGCCACTTGAGTTGAGTAACGCCTCCTTCCGTTGCCCGTGCTTTATATAATCCCTTTATTTAACAATCGCAACTCTCGCCGAGAGTCGAATATCGTTCCGTCTCGGCTCCTGGAGGTATCAAAGACTCGAGGATGTTTGGCCTCGTTTAGAGTTACAAACAAATGGAGAGATCATAACCCCTTGCTTCTGGACAGTGTCTGCTTACAGTACTCTGGTACTACTCTTCTCGAGTAGGGTAATAAACCTCGAAACTGCGTACACATTTGACAACGTTCTATCGACCGCGAGCAATGTGTTAAAGTCGTTTCTACGTGATGCGCAATCTGGTGTAATTAAACAAATATTCGAGCGATTGATCCTTGATCGGACAGGAACAATCGATGGGACATATTAACGCCTCGCCTAATGCTGCGACCTCTTCCCCTACGACTACTACTTATCCCCGTCTTTTGGGTACTCTACCGTCCGTCTCTTGCAGTCTGAGCATTACAAGTACACCGCCACCACCACCGCTACCACCAACGACAACAACAAACGTATTAATTAACTTGAGGGTCATTGTAAACGGAACCTGCTGCCAGTCAGAGAT
The DNA here is from genome assembly GCA_018883505.1 of Ceratosolen fusciceps. NCBI lineage: Eukaryota > Metazoa > Arthropoda > Insecta > Hymenoptera > Agaonidae > Ceratosolen > Ceratosolen fusciceps. The sequence goes on from RCIC01000006.1 coordinate 4,251,008, forward strand.
AATTAGCATTTAGTTATTTACTTACAAAATATAAACAATAGTTTTCTTCCGGTTGACTAAAGAGGAGCTACATTCGCAAGATTTAATTAAAAATTACCAAAGATTTTATAAACGTAATGCTAATATTAGATGGTCGATGCCGCCGTGCGTTGGCTGACCTCCGTTTTCTTAAAATTCATTTTCAGCACAATGGAGCTTCTACCGAAGCAGTTTTTATTTTACCGTTAACGAAGCACTGTTAATTTATTGCAAAGACAAAAACGCGAATTAATAGATGCGCGACCTCTTGGAGCTTAAGGGGCTCGAGAAAATAGTATTTTCCGCGCGGATCGGGGGATTTATTACTTTAAAATAATAAATTACTTTATTCATATATAAAATATTTAAGAGACATTATTATTAATATTCCGAGGCGTAGGAAAGCCATTCGTTATATCAGCCTCCCTTAAAGTTTAAATTACTAAATCTATGTAAGTATACTTTAACCAGTATGAGAGAGAGAGAGAGAGAGAGAGAGAGAGAGAGAGAGGAGACGGTTCGAAAAAAGTTTTCACCGAGGATAATAGAATTTTCTATCGAGTTAGCCTAAACATGCAAACAACATGCTTTATTTATAAGGCCTAAAGCTCCTAAACATGGAGAAATTTCTTCTAGCCTTATCAGTTTTCTGTCGTACTTGAGAAACCTTAAATAGTCGGATAAGATGTTTTATTTAATAACGTTAAGGATCACCGAATGAGAGATAAGAAATTCGCTCGGCTCTCCTCTAACGCTTCATTGCAAATTGCCTGATTAAATAATTCTAACACGATTTTCGATACGATTTAAAAAATTAATTTTTATTGAGATTGTTACTTTCGGAGTAACTTTTAACAAAATCGGTCGAAAGAAGAGTTGGATTAACCGAGATCGTCGTAAACATCGTTAAGCACGTGACAATTAATATTTTTTGTATAAATGTGCCGTCGACTGTTAGGATTCCTTATCTCACTCCAGTTATGAGTCGGTGGCGATACGTACAGTTGAATAAACGCCTACTGCATGAACATCATTTAAAATTATAACAAGAACGTTGTTTGTAGGAATTTCCTTTCGTAAAGAAAAAAAAATTTAGTGGATTTACTATTTATGAAAGGATTTTATGCAATCGACGGAAGGCAAAGCTTCCGACAAGCAAAGGCTTTGTACGTACCCTCCGAATGCTACATTACTGTTGCTTTAAAATATTACTTTTCTGTAAACACGGCTGAACATTATGACCATTAAAGCTCGTTATTATTAAAATAAAAGGAAATCATCCTTACGCCGACGATTCGAAATAGGAGAAAACTAATTCTGCCTAAATTTATAATAAAATCTATCAAAGGATAATATAAGTATTTTAATGAAGCTAAAAAGTATTTTATCTGTTATGATGATGACAATGATAATAATAATTGCTATTTTCGTTTACAGACATCCGGCTGCTTAAGATCCTTTGAGTTTCATCCCGACGTGAAGCAAAGCGTACCGGGTAAATAGTAAATACTAAATTTGAATCGAATATTTAAACAGATAAGCTTTGGCCCTTTATTGTTCTGAAGAAAAAACAACGGAATTGGCCATATAATGTAAGAAAGCAATTCAATTTTATCTTACAGCAATTAAATCGAACGGAAGGTGTTAAGACTTAGTCTTAACGGCAGCGTAGCAACGGAATATAATTTAACTGTAAAATTATCAACGGTCATTAGAGCAAATTTTCCTGGCTTCGACAAAGCCGTCAACGTTCAATGTTATACATTTATTGTAATGTTTATATGCTTTTAGGCTTTTAGAAGGAGTTTTTGAAAGAGCTAAGCGCGCATCCACATCTGAGAATTCACGTGTTTTCAGGTAAACGCGAAGACGGACGAGAGCGCGTGATTTCTTTTTCCCAAAAATATCAATATCCCGGGCCAATAAGAAACGTGGATTTAAAAAGCTATTCCTACTCAGGGACAAAAATCGTTTATAAATAGAGTGGATTCGCGAGGGGGCGACTACTACTAGTTTAGTCTTGCTCTTGCATAGTATACAATTGGGTAATCGTCACTCGTACTCCATATAATTGTAACTTAAGTATTGTAATAATAAAGTCACTTATTTAAAAAAAAAAGAACTAAATGTAAAATTCATTTTCTCTTAGCGTGGTGGCATATACTTAAAATCTTACATATATCCGGCGATATATGTAAATGACAAATAAATGCACAACTCAATAAGTCGACGAGTGCAAGGCACCTGATCGTGTTAGAAACCCACGTACTCGTACATTAATGGTCCTTCGAGCCGGATTTATCACGCTACGAGCCATCGGCCAATGCCTAATACGGCTACTGCTATTCAGTGAATAAGTGAGCATAAATACAAATAAGCAGAAAGATAGAGAAGGCTCTAGTCAAAAGTAACAAATAATAGGTTCACATTTCGTTAAAGAAGAGTAACGAGATAAAATAAATATAAAGGTATAATGAAGCAGACGCTCAAAAGATATTGTTGACGAATCGAACGAGGATCGAGCAACAAGGACGAATAAATCGATAAAGCAGTCCAACCACATTTTAAATAACGGTTATATGCTGCCTGTTCCTGCCAAGTATTCACAGCATCACTAAAACGTCTAGCGTACCAAGGCACATAAGGTAGGTGAATCTTCTTCCATCAATCCCATATTCTTTCAGGCCGTTTCGATTCATTGTGGTTAAAAAATATTGCGTTAAAATGAACGAGCAATCGGGAGAAATTACCACGATAAGAAAAGAGCGCGGCGCTATAAAGAGAAAAATGACGCGATTTATAAGATTCGTAGATGATAAGGACAATCATGAGCAATATGAACAATTAGAATCGCGACTAGCGGACTTTAAAAAATTGTTGGAATTGTTTGAATCCGCGCAAAATAAGTTAAGCATTTTAGGAGAAGATATTGAGAGCGAAACAGAGGATTTCGAAGATTCGTATTACGAAGCGTTGGGACGCGCGAAAACTATACTACGTAACGCGTCAAAACAAAATAATAGGAACGAGAGGCCAAATGGCGAGCCAACCGCAGTCGACATCGAAGATGTGATAAAGTTGCCCTCCATTGAATTAATAACATTTAATGGCGAGTTTAGTAAATGGATGGAGTTCCATGACACGTTTACAAAAATCGTGCGTGAGAATCCGAAGCTGCATAGCATTAAAAAATTTCATTATTTACGCTCAACCTTAAGGGACGAAGCAGCCGCAGCAACAGCGTCCCTGGAAGGATCGGCCGATAATTACTATCTGGCATGGAAGCTGCTGAAGGAGCGCTTCGATAACAGACGCGTGATCATACAAAATCATGTCAGGGTATGTTCGGCGCAAACCGCCTTTAAACCAAATCGTCAAGACGATCTCTTTTTCGTCTTGACTAAATTACAAACCTGCGCGGAAAAGTAACTAATCGTATGCCATAGAGTCTAATGTTTCCAGTCTGCGCAATTAGACGCCGCCTACCCTGCGATCGGCATGCCGCCTAAATAACTAATTATTAAGAATGCATAAACAGATAGCCAGTACACTCCCTTCCTTCAACAAGACTACTACTAAAGCTCATAATTAGCTAGTGTGATAAGACCCAAGTCTACTCTATTCACATTGTTACTCAACATTCTACAATAAATAATTACTAAACACTACACAGTTTCTTCTATTCTTTTGTGATTATTCGAAAACAACATTAACTAATAAATATCAAGGTTTGCTAACGCCAACCTTGTACAACGCGTCTAGCTTACAACTATACGCCCGAACATTTGGTCCTTCGAGCCGGATATCACAAGAGAAATAAATTTAAATTAGTCGACCCTCGACGCATCCAATCATCCGAAGAAATCTGTAAGTAGTGAACATTGTGAAGAAAGTGAAGTGACGCGGAGTGTTCTCACAAATAAATCCAAATCAGTTTGAAACAATAAACTGAAAATAATAATTAAATAATTTCCAATCAGTTTTTAAACAAGAAGCTGAAAATAATAATTTAAATAAAAAATTCAACCAAGTGTTAACCAATAAAGTGAAGCTAGAAATTCAAATACATTAAATTAAAATCAGTTTTGAAATAATAAACTGAAATTAAAAAATCTACTTATTCATAGAATCTCAAGTGTGAAGTGAAGAAAAATTCAAAGTATTCATCAGAACTATCAAACAAAGAAATTGGCGCGCATCACATTGCACCCAATATAATCGAACAGTTTTGGCGCGCAATTACGGTATTGATTGCGACCAAGCAATCAGTTTCCCGCGCATTGCTCACCATTGCGTCATCTAAGTGCGCTAGCCTTGCTAGCGTGCATACAACACGCAACTAGGCTCTACGCACTTATCAAGATCTCGAAGCCAACTACACATTGATCGGTTGGTCTCAGCCGCAGTAGCAGTCAGCTACAAATTTTGAATTTGGCGCGCATAAGCTTGCTGTCGCCACGCTACATCCACGGAGCTGCGCACGCGTCCAGCCATCCGAAGCAACTTGAAATCATCGAAGTAGTAAGTCTCCATCCTCTTCCATCCCCTCCACTAAATTCTATTGCTCTCAATTTCTCGTACTTATAGTAATTTGAAATAAATAAATAAATAAAATAAATAAATAATTAACACAGCCATGTCAGAATCATTGTGCAGTTTAAAAAGAGATAGGGCCGCGCTTAAAACGAAACTAACCAAATTTACTCGTTTTCTGGATAAAGAAGAAAATAAAATTTTAGACGTTCGCGTGCGCCTAGAAAAAATTGAAGGATTATTAGAAGAATATGAAAAAATTCAACTTGAAATTGACCATTTAAAAGGGAACAATGGAATTGAAGATGACGAGTTTGAAAATTTATATTTTGAGGTCGTGTGTCGCGCAAAACAATTTTTACAAAATGTAAATGCGTCCGCAAGTGGGCGCGAAATAGAAACTAATAGCACGGGTGCTAGCGGGAGTAACCGACCAGGATCATGTATTAAATTACCTCAAATCGAATTGAAACCGTTCGACGGAGCGTCCGACAAATGGCGCGAATTTCACGACTCATTTTTAAATATCGGGCATGATAACGACAATTTATCATTAATCCATAAATTTCATTATTTAAAATCATGCTTGAAGGATGAAACTGCCGCGGTTATAGAATCTCTAGATAGTTCCGCGACCAACTATTACGAAGCTTGGGAGGCGCTGAAAGAAAGGTTCGATAATCCTAGAATCATCATTCAGCAACACATTCGAGCTATAATGGAAATACCTCCAATAATTAAGGAATCAGCCTATCAGTTGAGAAGCTTGATAGATAAAGTTAAAGTCCACCTACGCGCTTTAAAGAGTTTAGGCGAACCCGTCGATCATTGGGGATCTTTATTAATATACATTATTTCGTTAAAAATAGATAAAATCACGTTAAGCGAGTACCAAAAAACCACAACCGGAAAGGAAATGCCGAAATGGGAGGATTTCATAAATTTTCTAAGTGAAAAATCATTACGGCTCCTAGCAACCGCTCCTTCGTCATGGAATTCCTATTCGGCACAGTCAACGAATCATCATCCGTCAATAAATAAGACAACGCAAGGCAAAACACCGTTTAACGCGTTCGTGATAAATAAAGAAACTAATGTTTGTATCGTTTTCAGCGAGTCCCATCCAATCTTTCAGTGCGAAATGTTTCGTAATTTAACCGTAACAGAGCGCGCGAATTTAATAAAATCGAACCGATTATGTTTTTATTGCTTCAATGCCGGGCATTCTAACAGTCAATGTAGAAAAGGAAAACGCAAAAAATGCAATAAAAAACATAACACGCTTTTGCATTATGATGAGCGTGAATTGTCTAATAGTTCATCAACTCAATCGGATGATAAAATACATACGCCGCCGACTACGACGCTTAATACGACTTCCCACTCGGAAGTGCTCTTATCAACAGCATTAATATATATACTCGATAAAACTCAGACGAAAGTGTCGGCTCGAGTAATTTTAGACAACGGGTCTCAAACAAACTTCATTAGTAAGAACCTCGCCGACCGGTTAAGGTTAAAGAAAAATAAAATAAATATGCCCATCGAAGGCATAAGCCAGTTAAAAACAAATATCACTGAATCAGTCACGGCAAAAATTATGTCTACATCCTCCGGATTTGAATCTACAATAGATTTTCTAATACTGCCGCGCATATGCAATGCACTGCCGTCACATCAAATAAATAAAGGGAATCTAAACATCCCGTCAAATATTAAACTCGCCGGCCCAGCGTTTAACAAACCGCAAGCTATCGATGCACTTTTAGGCGCGGATTTGTTTTATAAGCTGATGTGCGTCGGACAAATTAAATTAAAAAATAATAACGCGATTCTAAAGAAAACAAAATTAGGTTGGATCGTCGCCGGGACAATCAAGCATCCTTCTATCAATAGAAAGGCCAGTAATTGTCTCCTTTCCCTGAGAACGTCGCAGTCGAACGTACAAAGATGTTCGGAATTAGAAAATAAAATAAATAATAACATTAACGAATTAACCAATTCATATGAAATGGATCGTCGCCGTTTCATCAAGTTAGAAAACGAGGCAATATTGAATTCGGGACCTCTAACTCCTCCATCCTCAGAGCCGAATGATATAAACGTTCGCTCGCTTTCCCATTTCCTAACTGGAGACTTACTTACTACCCTACCAGACCAAGAATACGATGACGAAAGGATCCACAAGATGTCATCTTGGCCACACATAAAAATAATGAGACAATTTTAGAAGCGCTGGTCACGCGAATATTTAAATAAAATTAATAATAGATCAAAACGCCAGTTTCAGGTCGCCGATACTATCAAGCCGGGAAACTTGGTCGTCTTAAGGGAAGACAACGTGCCTCCTCTTCATTGGCCCCTTTGAAGGTTCATCGACGTTTATCCAGGAAAGGACGGGATCGTGCGGAGTTTAAAACTACGTACAGCATCAGGAGAATACATACGACCTGCAGCAAGAGTATCACCCCTTCCTATAGAAGATAACACCCGGACATCACAAATACAATGATGCGCATCATTGTCATCGAATCCAAGGATCCAACCACAACTGTTTACTAAGTTTATAATTCGTTGAATAAGTTCATTCAAGGGCGGCGGAATGTTACAGCGCAAACCGCCTTTAAACCAAATCGTCAAGACGATCTCTTTTTCGTCTTGACTAAATTACAAACCTGCGCGGAAAAGTAACTAATCGTATGCCATAGAGTCTAATGTTTCCAGTCTGCGCAATTAGACGCCGCCTACCCCGTCATCGGCATGCCGCCTAAATAACTAATTATTAAGAATGCATAAACAGATAGCCAGTACACTCCCTTCCTTCAACAAGACTACTACTAAAGCTCATAATTAGCTAGTGTGATAAGACCCAAGTCTACTCTATTCACATTGTTACTCAACATTCTACAATAAATAATTTCTAAACACTACACAGTTTCTTCTATTCTTTTGTGATTATCTGAAAACAACATTAACTAACAAATATCAAGGTTTGCTAACGCCAACCTTGTACAACGCGTCTAGCTTACAACTATACGCCCGAACATTTGGTCCTTCGAGCCGGATATCACAAGAGAAATAAATTTAAATTAGTCGACCCTCGACGCATCTAGCTTACAACTATACGCCCGAACAGGTAGCCATAGTTAAATTGATTGTAAGCGTTTATAAATTAGTAAAAGATACATGTTTGATTGGTTGAATGCGTGCATTCAAGGGCGGCGGGATGTTAAGACCTAGTCTTAACGGCAACGTAGCAAAGGAATATAATTTAACTGTAAATTTATCAACGGTCATTAGAGCAAATTTTGCTGGCTTAGACAAAGCCGTCAACGTTCAATGTTATACATTTCTTGTAATGTTTATATGCTTTTAGGCTTTTAGAAGGAGTTTTTGAAAGACCTAAGCGCGCATCCACATCTGAGAATTCACGTGTTTTCAGGCAAACGCAAAGACGGACGAGAGCGCGTGATTTCTTTTTCCCAAAAATATCAATATCCTGGGCCAATAAGAAACGTGAATTTAAAAAGCTATTCCTACTCAGGGACAAAAAAGATTGTTTATAAATAGAGCGAATTCGCGAGGGGACGACTACTACTAGTTTAGTCTTGCTCTTGCATAGTTTACAATTGGGTAATCGTCACTCGTACTCCATATAATTATAACTTAATTATTCTAAAATAAAGTCACTTATTTAAAATAAAGAACTAAATTTAAAATTCATTTTCTCTTAGCGTGGTGGCATATACTTAAAATCTTACATATATCCGGCGATATATGTAAATGACAAATAAATGCACAACTCGATAAGTCGACGAGTGCAAGGCACCTGATCGTGTTAGAAACCCACGTGCTCGTACCAAAGGTTTAATTAATACACGTTCGTATTTCAATAATAATAGTAGACGTAATGTGAAAATGGAAAGCCGTCGTAAGTAAAATTATTTCATTAGATTAAGCGTAAAAATGCCACATCACACACTTCGCTAAATATATATATATATAAAAAAAAAATTTGAACAATCATCCCTCGTACAAATTTACACATTAGAAAGTAGAGAGAATCTACATTTCCTCACTTTTTCAGCGTACTTTTATACTATGAACACTTTTATTACGCGTACGTCCGAGAAGCTATCATTTGAGTTAAGAAAACATGCTTAATGGAAATCTAATACTTTTTGCATTATAATTTTTCCTATTTTTCCCGTCAAATTGCGACCAGCGAAGAGTAAACGACAATTTGCTCTGCAGAAGGAAAACAACATCTCATTGTTCTCAAAAGACTTTCTTCTTTTTTTTCTCTCATAATTTTATTTAAAATATTATTATCCGTTTCTACGATAAGAGAATAAAATATTATTTAAATTTTAGACCTTTGATGCTCCATTGGATTTGCTCTTTCCCTTCGTTTTTTTCTTCCCTTTATCTATGCGCGCGTTACGTATGGTATTTGGGAGCAACAAAAAATGGGTAAATAATACGAAAATTAAAGGGTGACAAGTGAGCTCGTTTATTATGTGCAAAGTTTACAGAATTTTATTTGACGTAGTAAATAATTCATCGTTGAGAGCGTAAGCGAACATGCATGAGAACGTGTATTCATATACGTAAGACAAATCCCATTGGATGCCGCTCAATTCATTTACTTATTTTCCATAAAATTCGTCATCGTTTCTCTTTAAAAGCTCGTCAATTAAGCAATTCGTGATCTCATTTAAATGTCATTAGAGTTTAATTATCGTAATACGATGCAGGCAGACAGGCAGGCAGGCAGTCTTACGCAATGAATAGATGAGCGGACATCTTCGAACGAGAGGCATAACCCTTGCAAATGGCGCCGATCAAAATCCACGCACGTTGTATTTCGCGTCAAATATTATGAAATTTGTAATATACGTTGCAAGCGCAAATGTTGAATGCACGTATTCGTTATTAATTTTTTCAACTTTTAATGTTAATTCGAGTGAAATTATTAACGCGAGGAGCTCGAGGGTTTTTTTTACATCCCAATTAAAGCTTCTAGATTTTTTTAGAATTCCATTACATAGTATTTAAAGTAATATCATTTCAATTTTTTAGTGCTAATTTGATTTATCGCAGCGGAGAAAGGCCAGAAGAAATTTAACTTTTAATTTAAATTTCAAAGTATTTTCATTTTCACATAGACGGGGACCCGAGGACGTAGGATGAGGACGTAGCTCGTATACGGATGCAAGGCGCATAGGTATTGGTTAGTGCGCATTCATCACCTTCGACACTCTTTCTTAACTCGCGCAATCTGCCTGTGATTATCGATTGTCTGTCGATTCCACGTCGGCTGCGAAATTCCCGAAGAACACGAGCTGCCAAACTTACAGCTCTCTTTTGCTTCACGCCAACTTGTCAAGCACTTGGAGCAATTTCACGTCGACTGCAAAGACGTCTTAAGTCCCTCGGTTGCATCTAGATCATCATTCCCAACTTTATCAAACGACAAATACGCTTTAGCCAGTTATTAAGCGAATAACTCGGTCTCCGGAAGCCATTTTATTTCATTAGGGACTGGCCGCTCTTACTCTCTACGTACTATTTTCATAAATTTTCATTCTTAATATTGATTCCAAATGGCTTTTAAAGAAATATCGGAATCTCCATTAAAGTGCCCGACGTGTAAATATTCATTTATGCCCGCTATTTCGTGTTGGAGCGTATATTCATGTAAAACTACGTCGCTTTTGATTTTCATTGCCTTATTAAGCGTCGCGTTCTGTTCCGTACAGCGCTCAATCGTATAATGTTTACCTATTGACCTATAGCTTCCAGTGTCTAGTGGGTCTTGATAATTCACAATAGTGCCTTTAGATGACTAATCATAATGGTTACAAGATTATTATTAAGAATAATAAAAGAATGTGCATTATTAAAATTAAAAGTGACTTGAGCCGACATACCGAAGCTTATGCTTAAGACTAAAACTGAATTATTCAACCGAATGTTCGATTTAACAGTTTCATACTTTTTAAAATATCAATACAAGCAAATGAAGCATTCATTTAATTGAGTATAAATTATAGATATTTAAGGTAACAAACAGGACGTGTAAGAAAAAAGTATATAAAAGTTTTAATGAAAGAGAAGTAAACTTTACTTCGGCTGTTTATAGTCAAAGAGTTATGCAGCAATATACAATCCTTTTATATACCTTAAATAATGTAGAAAATAAGGCTCGTAATGGAAGAAAATAAATAAAATTAAAACAATTAAAATTACAAGAGCTTTTATTGTTAACAATTTATCCCCCGGCATCATCCATACGCTTCAATAAATACAGGAAGATGTAAAAAAAAAAAAAAATTACGGGGAACAAGAAAGCCGTGCAAAAGTTCTTTAAAATAAAGATTTTGAAGTGTCGAGGCTAACGCCAGCAAGTTTTAAACGTACAAATATAATTCGTATAACCAGTAATGCGCCAATTTAATTGAATTGCCGCATGAAGTGGCGCGTATTACATTAGCATCAAGGAAATTATTTTTAATTATGCTAGGCCAGGTTCCTAAATGTCTACGCAGATTAACCGATATTCATATGACCCCAGGTGTAACGGCATTCATCTATCAATTTTCAAAGTGAAAGCCAGCGACCTCTCGACGGACAATTCGTCCTAATGAGTTAAATGTAACAGAGCTTGCGATATTGAGGTAATCCCGTTCTCTACTCTGCTGCGCATTTCCTATGAGAAACTTCGACAAAACTATCATCATTCTTAGCAAAAAAATTCTGCGACTCGTGACGAATAATGCCAATTCTTTAAAAATAAATATTACGTAAAAGAGATTTACGAAAAATTAGGCGATTGGTTTATGTTTAATCTGTTACATCGCAGTTCGTGCAGCTAAAAAGGCGGCCAAGTAACTTCGAAGTATACAAAGAATATAGAAAATGAAAGAGATTCATCGCAAGAAAATATGAAAAATATTAAATAATCTAAAGCCGAGCAAGCGGCTCCTTTAATTTAACCATCCCAGCTTCATTGATGCGCGCATGTGCAACAGGTGCAGCTCGATATAATGAACAAATATGGCCAATAGCTCGAGATAGATTTAAATGCCTCGTTCGTTGTAATACGATATGAAGTCGCGATTGAATGGTCAGGTGAAGTAAGGTGAAGTAAGTCAGGGGGGTCATTTAAATCGAGTAAGATGTCGCGGATATTACGTGTCCCATGTTTCCTTTTGTGATGTAAGCAGTGAAAAGATTTTCGAGAAAGTTTTTTAAAAGAATTGCAAAAGTTCGCCATCTTTAAGAGCCAGAGAAAGTTTATAATTCGCGAACAGTTGAATTATGTCTTTGTTTATTCTTCCGAGAAAGCAATTTCTCAAAGTAATAAAAAATCTCTTAAAGCGCCTCCTTTTTAAATAAATTTTCACGTATTAATGTAGTAATAGAAAAGGGTTTCGGTCCCGATGAGAGTAATCATTAAAGCCAGTAATTTAGCCTCGAATAAAAAAAAAAAAAATAATTAAATAAATAAATAAATAAATAAAGGGAACATAGTGGAGGGGAGCGGGACGTATATCGAAGCGATGAAAGCCAGTAGTCTGTGTATTGGCGTCGATAGGTCGTGGAAGGTTGTGCCATTTTCGGAAAATAAATTAGAAGAATAAGAGTGCCGGGGGGGGGCAGGGAAAGCTTATCGAAAAAGTCTCGTCGAGAGGAGAAACAAACGAAAGGAAATAGGTATAAATAGAGGCTGATGGTGATGCAGATGGGTGAAGGGGGGAGGGCTTAAGCCGCGTCCCGGTGAATTGTCATCGAGATGCTGACGCGGATACTAACGATAATTGAAAGCTCCCAGAGTCCCTCGAGCGTGGCCCGATTTCCACCAGCAGACACTCCATCGTCAAATTGTCCTTTCGAATGAATTGTCAAGCGCACCTCCGGGACACGTTATCCTGTCCTCCCCCCCTCCCATACCCCCGACATCCTGTACGCTTCCGACATTTTTCATACGATCGACGACGACGACGACCGGTTTTTTTCTTTTTTTCTTAATAGGATTACGCTACCATCGGCTCTCCTTATCCACGATTCACGAGGACGACGTTTATGGAGAATTAAAGGGCCGTAATCCTCGTTGCATACCAATTGCCAATGTCGCCAATATATTTATCCCCCTTCCCCTTTTAAATACTCGTATTATAATCCTTTGTGCATACATCGTGTGAAAGTCGTGCTGAGACGGGGGTTCGGAGGGGCTAAGGGGAAGCTTCTTTTCCGCTGCGGAATGCAGATCCTAATAAAACGTCGGCCGACAAATGCTCGGGTTGCTGCAGGGCACCGACGAGTACGGCCAGTTAATGTGCCCTGTACTATTATAATCAATTACATTCCTCATTCCGAGTAAATGCATTCCGATGGCTACCCGAACGGCTAATCGATACGCCCATTTATAGCTTCGTTTTCACGTAACTGGCTTTCTCGTGAATTTTCATAAATAAATTAGCGGCTCGAGCGACAGCCTGTGCGAACAATACCGCATTTCACCGCGTTCGGCTCCGAGGGACAGAGATCGAAGGCCAGCCTAGGAAGGGATCCGGAATCCTCGGTGTAATGCAATAAATTGCCCTCGAGGAAAGACGGACCCCGATCCTCAAGTCATGATCATCTCGTCAGGGTTTAAAGGAAGGGGGTGCGATCGTGCGAAGGGACGGGTAAACGGATCATAGCGGCAGATAGAATTGAGTTTTCGGATCAGTGTAGTAAGCCTTATCGGCCTCCTTAAATATCAAAAGCTAGAGTTTCTGCATTTAGATTTAAGTTTAAGCTCGGAATAGCATTCCGAGTATCGGGTGGCGGGACGGTTCGGGGCTGACGGGGGCAGGGGCGGGGTGGGGGGGGGGATAAAAACCTTCCTCCGACACGTTCAACGAATACTTCATTAAATACCATTGCTCGAGAATTTCGTAAAATTGAATAGTAACGGCCGGTATCTGCCTCTCATCAGATACCGTGCAACCTTACCTTATTTTCGAGATGACTTTTATAAAAATAAAAATAAAAATAAAAATAAACGAAAAAAACGAGTCCGATGCATTCTAGTTATCAGCGAGGGCAACAAAGGTATCCCGCCTTTCCGCCCACCGTTTTACGGAGCTTTTGATCCTACCCCTGCCCTGTCCTCGCCATGCGAGCCTTTATGATCGCAAAAATGACCTCGACTAAAAGGCACTTACACGCGCGCACCGACACGAGGGAGCTGCCTCCACGATTCTCGGCTCGATTCGAAAAAGGAGTAAGGGAGGGGAAGCCAAGTCGCGAGGAGGAGATAAAAGCGCAAACACGATCCTACGCTGAATTGTCAAGCTTTTCACGCAATCTTCTCCCACGTTTTTATCCAATAACCCATCACGTGCCCAAAATACCAGCTCGCTTACGTGTACACGTCACACGGAGCCGACAGACTCACCCCCCCACCGATTCTAAAGATTTCTAAGATTTAGTAATCATTTACAACCGAACTATCGTACGAACAACTTTATGTTGTTGTTGTTGTTTCGGTTGTAGAATATGCTCATTTTTCATCAAATCCAGTGTTTGTAATACGTGACCGTACGTGACCCGTCGCTGACTACTTTGTCAATCTAGTAAGTAGTATATCCTGACATTTTGTCACCATACACTTTGTCACTCGTTCACTTGTAATTTCGGGGGAAATTAACCTCTCCCACGGGTGAAAGCACTGATCTTAATTAATAAGAACTTACGAGGGGACGCTAGATGTGTTCGGAGGCGGGGGTTAGCGGTAGAAAGGCTCAAGGTTGTATGTGATGAAATATAACAATTACGAAAGCTCGCCTTGTTGGAGGACTGCACCACGTATAAAGAATATTCAGCGTCTAACGAATACTATACTAATCCAGGGGCATTGTGTGCGTGGGAGTTATGAATGATAATATGTTTCGTTATCAGAGCGTACGTGGAGGATAAGTTGTCGGGACTAGTTAGCCTTGCGCAAGCCAAGTTTTCATAATTAGTGAAGACGTTCCTTCTCTCTGGATAAACATTAAGCCGAGCAACGGTTCCGCTAACGATGGGAATTCAAAACAATCGCATCTTTCCTGTGCCTCCGGATATCGAGCAGCCGATTAATTAAGCTGCATTGTAAGGGCCGTACGAATTGACGCGCGGGGGAATAGTGATGGGGCGGGTGGGGAGGACGCGGTGGTGGGTGGTTTCCAGAGGTCAGTCAGCGATGAAAGAAAGAAAAAAAGTCGGCAACGGAATTTCGGAAGTCAGAAGCGGAGTTTCACTGTAAGAGCCTCAGAGGCTCGTTTAGCACGACACAAGCGCGGGGACACGGGATCGGGCGGGGACTGTCTGTGATAAGCCGATGGCCGATTAAGGAGCGGCACGGAGGGGAGGGTACATCCGATATTGGATGGGCAAAATCCAGATGTGGAAGAAAGGGCTCGGGCGTTTATCATTGACCCGACCACCCGGACCTATAGAAGCTGCTTCTAATCGAGGCTGTAACCACTTCGCTCTAGTCCCGGCCTATTTTTTAGCAGCTCGCAATTTTCTTCTTGGCCTTCGTACTTCCAAGAGTAGGGACTCTCTCTCTCTCTCTCTCTCTCTCTCTCTCTCTCTCTCTCTCTCTCTCTCTCTCTCTCTCTCTCTCTCTCTCTCTCTCTCTCTCTCTCTCTCTCTCTGCTCGGTATGAGCAAAGTACCGGATTCGGGTCACTGGGGGCGCCGAGCTCTTCTTACTAAAATTCTTCTGTTCTTCCGACCTTCAACTTCGATCACAAGCTCAGAGTCGAGAATTTAACGTGGCAGAGGGAGGGGGGCACTTGTTTCCGATTTAGGAGCAAATCTATTTCCGCGAAAGGGGATATTTTCACAGAGAGCTACTGACACGTTAGCATTTCTTACCGAGCTCTCGAGCAGAGCAAGTGCTTTTGGATTATCAGAGGCTACTCACTTATGACCCTGCCCCTCCGCGTCACTCGCCAACCACTTACTTTTCCTTCCTTTGTACGCTAATTTAGCCAGCTAATGCCTGTTATTGCTAGCGATTACGGTATCGCATGGAACCTTTCTCCCTTCCTCCTTCACTCCTTCCATATTTTTACTTCAGCTGCAACTAAGATAAGTTTATGCCGTCCTTTTGTAATAATTCAGCCGATAATTTAGGACATCTCCGGTTGGGTAATTTTATTACCTCCTCTAGCGGCACGATTATTACATTAATTTTATTATAATATTATTTACCTCGATTGAATTATTCATCTAACGCGACGACGGGCCTTCTCAATCAATCCTTTCCTCACTTATTAATAAGATAATAATCCTTAAAAATCAACAAATTTCCTTAAATTATCGTTAAAATTATTTAACGCTTTCTCTCTCTCTCTCTCTCTCTCTCTCTCTCTCTCTCTCTCTCACCCCCAGTAGCTCTTAGCTAGTACGAGCAGGTAGGAAACGTAGTGGTACGTTTTATAGATAATTAGAATCAGTACAAGTAATTGTTTAATTACAGACGATGAGAGGTGATTAAAATAACCGAACTCAGCTAAAACTTTATTTTACAAATAAAGTATTGAAAAAGAAAGTCGTTCGCGATAATCTTTGATTGAACTTGTTTTTAAATGTTGACGAAGGTTAGTTGGAGAGGGAGTATCCGGAGCTTCCGGTTCGAATGTCAGTACTGGCATCGTTAGCTCGAGCGATACTGGAAGTCTGGAGATCTGGAGATGGCGCGCCGTCTGGAGCGTGTTTAATGAGTCTCTTCGGACGATGCGATAACGCAGATTGTCGAGGCTATCCAAGAAGAACCTCCGCATCCTGGATCAAAGTTCTCCGGGACGATGAAATTACAACAAGGAACTGTGGCGGAGTGGTTCGGGGTCGGGGGGAGCAGTCGAGGCCGAGGGTGAGGCCGAATTTCGGCAGATTCGCTGCGCTGGTACGTAGTGCCGAACCGAAAGGGTCGCATAGATGAGCAGCTGCCGAAGACAGGATCGAGCACTCGAGCGTCGCTTCCGGGATCTAGCGGGAGCATATGCTGCCTCGGTCGATCCCCGAAGGACGGCCTCTTTACTTAGCAATGGCCCTCAAACCGTCGAAACGATTATCCTCCGTAAGCTCGCTCCAGAGCTTCTTCTGACCGCCCTTAAATTATTACTCCATTATTATTACTACTGCTTGCTACCACCACCACTACTACTACTACCGCTACTACTACTACTACTACTACTACAACTACTACAACTGCTACTAGTGCTGCTACTTGTGCGTAGAGAAGTGCTTGACCGTCCATATCATCCGTTCGTTAAACTCGGCCGACGTAACGTAGCACAAAGCCACACTCGACACTGCTCAGTCCAACTAATCAATTCCCCTAAATAAAATGAACTCGTCGATTAAAGCCTCTCCGATGCTCAGGACGCGTGGGAGTATGTAATAACGACGGGTGCTTCAACGTCGTTCCGACGATTCGTTTTATCGGGATATCGGGGGCCGTCAGAATCCGTAGGTCAATGGTTGATTTGCGGTGCGAGGAAGCCTTAGCATCCGAGAGCTCCAGCAAGCTCGAAAAGGGCCGGTTATTTGTCTCGCTTATCCCGAGTACCCGAGGGCTGATTTATTTTAACTGGCTAAAGTAGGGCATTCCGAGGCTGAGCTCCTTCCCATGATGATTCTCCGCTTCTAGGAGACGAATCTGCCTCAATGGTCGAAAACGAAAATCCAATCCTCTTCCCCCTTAGCTTTCTTTTCTTTTTTATTGTCCCAGTCGAATACGGTCTCTCCGAGCGAGCACAAGGATCCGCTAATAAATATTTAATTTTGGAGAGAGAGTGAGAGTGAAGAGGGGGGTGGAGAAAAGGGAGGAAAGAGCTTTTCATTCTCTAAAGAGTAAAGGGCATTTACGTGGAATTTAATACTACGAAGGCAGCTAAAGTACATTGAGATCGTTACTCGTCATATTTTTCCGCGCTGGGAACGCATTGCCGTTAATAATAATAATAATAATAATAATAATAATAATAATAATAATCACTGGCTCTCCTTCCCCTCCCCCTACGCGCATGCCGCTGTTTCCCAATGTTAAAGAATTCAAGCGAACGTAAAGAAAAGAACAATTGCCACTGGGACAGCCTCTGTATTCGATTAGGCCTGAAAATGCTGTGCGCGCTTTGACTATATTATTTACAACTCGCTACGTCGACCCCCGTTCGACAGAATTCTCTCCGTCAAAGGGCATTGATGGATAATTTAGATCTAATGAGCCTTTATAATGCCGTTCGTTAAAATTTTTTTAATCAGCGAACGTTTTAAAAGGAACGGTTTAGGGTTTAGGGAAAAATAGGGGGGAGGGTGGGGTGGCGGTAAGGGAAGGAAACGTAATAAATTTTTATGACCCGATTACGGGAATTAGCGTATAATTTAGGGCCTTATCAACGTGGCCGATTTAAAGCTCCTGGAATTGAAATAATCGTTGAACGCGACAATGTAATGCGGCAATATAATTAAACGAATTCTTTTGGCCTGAGCCGCGGAGCTCAGAGCCGAGCGGAAGTCATTACACGTCCATTGTCTCGGCAATTAAAAATCTGCTTAAATACGCGCTTAAATACGCTAACGTCACTGCTCCGTATTTAATGCTCGCTCGCTAACCCTTGCCTGCGTTTAAATGCATAAACTATAGAAATTGAATTCAGGGGAGGGCGGTGAGTGAGTGCACTTAGTTTTCTTAAATCACGGGCACAGGCGTCGCGTGTCATTAATTCCCTGGGCCGATAACGAAAATCTCCGAGGCGAATGAGATGGAATTTATTAATCGAGCGAGATCCGGGGTGTTCCAGTTGTCCCGACTTTCCGCTCGCGTAGACCCAATGACCGGGACGGATTTATTAAAATAAATAAGCAGCTGCGCCGGGGATTTGTCCGGGATTAATTTGTCCAGGCGAGCGAGACGTCCGTGGCGAAAAATAAAAATGGAAAATCGGGGCAACAGTTGTCGTATCGTTGGTACGGCCAATGTACGTGTAGGCGGGCGGCGAAGGGAGAGTCGGTATGCGTGCGAGAGGCGGTAAGCTGCATTGCAGCAATAGGAGAAATAGCTTCGGAGCGACAGCCGTAGGACAGGCGACGGTAAGAAGGAACGTATTAGGTTTCGTTGAGCCCGGAAGTAATGCTGCCATTAAAGACCAGGTATACGGAATATAAAAAGAATAAGGATATAAGGCACACTTTCCGCGGCTATGATGGCGGGGGGAGCGGATAATGCAGGTTAAGTAAGAGGTCATAAGGAGGTGGGAAGAGCCGCCCCGAGCCTGGCTAATTAAATTCTAAGGCAGCGCACGCACGCACGCGCAAAGGGCTAATAATACGTCGAGTCGCGGAGGTGTCGCTACCCGGCCAAATCTAGGTATGAGATATCCTTGAGCGCCGAGTGCCAAAAAGAGAAGCAGCCGGGGCCGAGTGAATAATGCATTACCCGAATTTCCATTTTGCGCCAGATTTATTTTCAGGGCTGGATTGCAGCTATTTTCTCCAGTCGCTTATCCGCTCCGTCACTGTATGCCGATTCTACATCATCTCCTTCAATACTTACTGGTTCTCTCTTGTAGCTTCCATCGCGGCGATAAACTGGCCCTCGTCATTCCCGATTCCCCCCTTCTCTTTCGTCAAATTGAAACAAGCCCGGTGTTACTTGGAATAGGAAGCGGGCAGGAATAGGTCGAGTTCAGAGGGAGGAATTAATAATTCAAGTTTTCGTTTTTTAATCCTTTATTGGTAGTTTTATAACAATCGTCGTCGCGTCGGACTTCTCAAGACAATAATGCTCGTTGATCCTCCGTGCTGCCCTTTTAACTCCTCCAGGTCATTAGGTCGTCGCTTATCCGGCCCCATTCCTCGCCTCGATTGTTTATTTATTTTTCATCGTTAGGGAATCGGCGACGGCCACGTGCTGACCACCTTGCGCGGCTTCAGCCTGGATCCGAGCCTCCTTCGCTCGTTTTCCCAGGCTATAGCCCCTGGTGGCTTGGTCAGGCTATAGCCTGGGTGGCACAGGCTACAGCCCCTGGCGGCTCGGGTGGATCAGTACTAGTTCGTTTATTATTCTTGTAATCCCGCGCGGTCTTACATTACGCGCGGCGATTTCTCGCAATCTATTCCGCAGATAGAACAAGGGGACATTGTTCCATTATATATTTCGTGGTCTGTAACATCCCTCCCCCCGTACAAAATGTTTAATTTTGTACTTCGTTCACGCTTACGAGCTTGACCAACTTATGCGCCGGGCGTAAGAAATCGCCTTTCGGAGTTCGTATTTTAACAACTCTCGCCTGCTGGTCCCTGCCCATAAACACCTCCATTACTGTCCCTTTAAGCCAACAGTTACGCGGCAATTGCGTGTCCACCACCAGCACTACATCCCCTTTCTCCATTGGCTTTGTTTTTTCGAACCATTTCTTCCTAGGCAACAGGGTCGGCAGATATTCCCTTATCCATCTTTTCCAGAAACAGTCCGAAAAGTATTGGGCTATCTTCCATTGCTTTCTTAGGCATATTGTGTATTTGTTGGTATACGTTGGCTTGATTCCGCCGGATGACGAGCCGATGAGAAAATGATTTGGAGTCAGCGCCTCCAGATCTCCGGGTTCCGTTGACACATGAGTCAACGGCCGTGAATTGACGGTGTGTTCAATCTCTGTGAGTACCGTGTGCAGCGTTTCCTCGTTCATTACTTGCCCTTTGAAAATAATGTTAAGTGATGTTTTCACTGAACGAATTAATCTTTCCCATGCTCCTCCCATGTGAGGGGCGCCCGGAGGGTTAAAGCGCCAGTGAATATTTTCCTTGTCCGCGAAATTTCGTAGCTTCTCCGGATCTATTTCTTTCATCTCCTTCATTAATTCGCGGTTGGCTCCTTTAAAATTTGTCCCATTGTCGCTATATACAAAGGTGGGGGTACCTCGTCTCGCCGCAAGTCTTTGCAGGGCCATTATAGCCGAGTTCGAACTCAGGCTCGTCGCCAGTTCTAGGTGTATCGCTCGGACTGTAAGACAAGTAAATAGGACCCCCCATCGTTTCTCTCTTCTCCTTCCGATCTTTATGGTCATAGGACCAAAATAATCCACTCCACAGTGAGTGAACGGCCTCAGCTTGAACGCAACGCGGCCGGGCGGGAGCGCGGCCATGAGAGGGGTTTCGGGTTTTCCTTTGTTTATCCTACAGGTCAAACATCTGCCAGTTATTACTCTGATCGCTCTTCGAAGCCCTATTATGTAATACTTCTGTTTGATTTCGTTCACGAGAGTCTCGTTGTTCCCGTGAAGGAGGCGCCGGTGATATTCCAAAATTAATATTTTCGTTATCTGATGCCGGCTATCCAGGATTATTGGATAGTTGTTAAAACTGTTTTCGCCTATTTGGGTCACCCGACCGTTCGCTTTAAGGACATTGTCCTTGTCTATGAATGGGTTTAATTTGGCGACGCTGCTTTTTTTGTTCACGCTCGTCCCATTCCGTAACTCCTTTATTTCTTTAAAGAAGCATTCGCCCTGGACTACGCGTATCAAGTATAATTCTTCGGATTTCGCGCTTTCTTCCTTGCGCGTGATTCTCGCTCGCGTTTTCCATCTTTCGGATACTCGTCTGATTCGTTTAGCCCATAACTGCAGTCCTTTCCACCCCAGCACACTAAACGCCAGGGGGCAGGGTTTTTGTTCCGATGTGACCATGTATCCGCACACCTCGTTTGCCTTGACCTTGTTTACTTCCTTCTTCTCTGCGACCGACGTAAACTTCTCCCTGGGCCATTTGTCCTCATCTTCCCATAGGAAAGAGGGCCCTTTAAACCATCGTGAGTCAGGCTCCATCGCCCCGTCATTTATGCGTGTGGCCTCCGTATCCAACGTACGCCTTTCTGGCGTATCGCGTATATCTTCGCTCGGTTGTTAATTTGCGTTCTTCCCCCGCGCGCTCTCTGGCGTCTCGGAACACCGATCGGGCGTTTAATTCGGCTTCTGTTTGAAGAAAATCGCTCAACTTAATTAGTTCCGGGACATTTTTTGACGCCGAGGCCGAACATCGGTCGTACGCATATTTAAGTGCCGCGGGTAACTTTGTCCCTATTATTTGGACGAGGTCAGGCGCATTGAGGTACGGCACGAGCTCAAGCGATTCTATCGCTGTCGTTGCGTTTTTTAATTCGGTCGCGAATTGAAGCAGGCTGATCCCCCCCTTTCCGACGGAAGGGAGGAACCTGATGTTACGAAGAATCTCTTCGGCTATAATTTGCTTATCCCCGAAGAGCAGCTCCAATGTTTTTATAATTCTTTTCGAATCGCTGGCCGTGGCCAGCAGCGTTTTTACCGCATCGCGGGCTCTTCCTTTTAGGGCCGCATTTAGGCGCGCGACGTTTTCTTTGTCCGTGAATTCCCCTATTTCGGTGGTCGATTCGAAGGTTTCTTTGAATAAAAGCCACTCCAAGGGGTTACCTGAGAAATCCGGTAGTCGCTTGTCGATGGTCAATCGACTGATCGCCCGTGCATTGTATCCCTCATTATGGTTCATCCGATTCGGGATGTTCGTGCGGTGTTCCCCTGCCTGCGTAGCAAAGGACTCTTCATTCACCGGCTCGTCGGCGGCGACCGTGCTGTTGATGTAGCCGGCGTTTCGCTCGTTGTTTCTTCCCGCCTCATCGCGAAGTTCTCCTGCGATAGTGGTCGTAGATATCTCCGGTACACTTGGGCGTACGGTCCGCTTATCGATTGGTTGTCTTGTCTCCGGTTCGTCTTCGCGTCTTTCCTCCATCATCTCTTCATTGCGAAGGAGTGGAGCAGCCCCTTCGGTAGTTCGGGCTGTTATTGTATTTACTCGCTCCATGGTTTGGGGAATCAGGCTTGTCGCCGATCGTTGAGCTGGTTTCCTGCTGCGTTTCATCGAATTCTTCTCTCCTATCTCTCTCGGAGCGTTACGTTTACGCACATTAGTACGCGTCATTGTACAATGTATATATTATGAATGAATTTTTTTTTTTTTTTTTTTTTAGATTATTTCGCGAATTTCCAACACTCGGAACACACTGTGATGGCCTTTTCAATTCTCTTTATCACTCAGCTTCCTATTCACAATCACTTTTCCCGGATAAAGAATGTCCCGGGTTTCGGCACCAGAATGTTACTTGGAATAGGAAGCGGGCAGGAATAGGTCGAGTTCAGAGGGAGGAATTAATAATTCAAGTTTTCGTTTTTTAATCCTTTATTGGTAGTTTTATAACAATCGTCGTCGCGTCGGACTTCTCAAGACAATAATGCTCGTTGATCCTCCGTGCTGCCCTTTTAACTCCTCCAGGTCATTAGGTCGTCGCTTATCCGGCCCCATTCCTCGCCTCGATTGTTTATTTATTTTTCATCGTTAGGGAATCGGCGACGGCCACGTGCTGACCACCTTGCGCGGCTTCAGCCTGGATCCGAGCCTCCTTCGCTCGTTTTCCCAGGCTATAGCCCCTGGCGGCTCGGGTGGCACAGGCTACAGCCCCTGGCGGCTCGGGTGGATCGTACTCCGTTTATTATTCTTGTAATCCCGCGCGGTCTTACATTACGCGCGGCGATTTCTCGCAATCTATTCCGCAGATAGAACAAGGGGACATTGTTCCATTGTATATTTTGTGGTCTGTAACACCCGGAATATTACATACTCTACGATTCTTACATCTCTTACGTCTCTTACATCTCTTTTTATTAAAATCTACCTTTTTTCATTAAACGATAACGCTTACGTCATTAGAATTTTAATGGATGTAATGTAAATGTACTTGAATGAACACGCTTGAGGCCGGTAAAGGCGATTTTATTGAATTTTTGCGAAATTATAAAATATAAATGAATCTATAAGGAACAAAACGCGCAATAGAATACTTTGGAAATAAATTCTTTATAAATTCATAAATTAATTAATAGTAAAGTAGGTAAAGTAGATCTCTTCCTTTTATATCTTTAAGATATATCTGTGAGTTATATTGCCAATCGACAGCACCTTAACGTGCTGCCTACACGTCACAATCTACAGATACCATCATATCATTATTATGCAATAATGTTACCGATGATATGGATTTCCTGTCGCTACTGAAGCAGTAGCAGCAGCAGCAGCAGTCGATGGTGCATTGCGAAATACGGTCAATTTAATATGTCCCAAGCCGAAAACTCGATGTATCCGTTGTACTCGATTTTTCTAATGTCAATACTTGATCGAGTCATAGCGTATGTGTGCGAATAGTAAAAAACATTACGAGCCCGACAAATTATGTAAACATTGGGCCATTTGCTAGCTCGACCTCGCAAGCGGCGAGTCGTGTTTATAAGAAAAACCGAGCGCTGCAAGAGGGTCCATTGCTTACATCTCATTATCATTAGTCCTGTTTAGTATTCTTGTGCTCGAAATTATCAGGAGTCGACGGAGTGGCAACAAACACTAAACTAAATTTGCACGCGCGACGTGTATTGGTACGCGATATTTCCAGACTCATTTGAGTCTCAATGGATGCGTCTTGTGAATAGGGGGGCTGTGAAGGGGATGGCAGTTATACCAGTGGATTTTAATTAAAAGTAGTGGGATAAAAAGAGGGGCGAAAGAGAGCGAGAGAGAGAGAGAGAGAGAGAGAGAGGGAGGGAGGGAGGGATGAACTCCTGAGTGAGGCAAATATAAGTGGTCGTGCAAATAGAAGTTAGGGTCGGGACGGAGATAAAGCGTTTTACAAGTCGAGTAGCGGCAGGGTTATATCTTGCCGAGGGCTTCGTCAGGCGTAAAAACTTTTGCCGCCAGAACGGCTTACGTGATTACAGGAGAGAGGTAGAGAGAGAGAGAGAGAGAGAGAGAGAGAGAGAGGATCGCCAGCTGGACGATTTAGTCGCCGCGGTGCGCATGTCGGTCACGCGATTCTCTTTTTGAAACAATACTTCGCGGTGGGACGGGGGAGGGGGCGCGATTCGAAAAAGCCGAAACACCGCTCGGACATAATTAATAACCGTAATATGACCGTCGTCTCGTTACGCGCTCGAGGATGTCACTGAATCGCGGAGACGACTGTCCCCGTAACAACGAACCCGTTGTAGAAGTGGCCTACAAGTGCTAATTATTGCGTGGGGATCTTGTGAAGAACTAGCCGAGAGTCCCGTCCCTTCGATCCATACCTCCTCTATTCACCCCCCCCTTCCCCCGCTCCGCCATCGTCTCTTTAGCATCCAGCACAGCCTCATTTTCCCTTTGTCTCGGGGGGAAAGTCCGCCGCTATCCCCACCTCCAGGCTTCCGACTCCGGCTTCTTATCACGTTCCGCTGACTCGCCAAGGGACTCCGTCTTGCTTGTCCAGGGGCGAGGCGCAGAAGAAGTTTCGTTATTTCGACTCGTCGCGGCCTGATGCTTTGATTCGCCGCGGAATACCTGCCAGATTTTCCCCAGATATACCCAGGATGTCCCGGCGTACGTGAGGTGGAAGCAACGCCGTGACATCATCGTCGAATTTCATTTTCCTTCCCGACGACACCCCTTACCCTGACCAAGAAAAAAGCAAAGAGCTCTCTTGGTACTTCTTTTTTCTTCTTTTTTTTTTTTTCTTTTTATACACCTTCCGCGCCGCTAAGCTCGTCCCTGAGTGACCCAAGTTGCGCAAGTCGTTTCTCGACCCTATGAAGCAACGATAAAGAGTCGCATTTGCTTTAATTACGTCAACGGGAAGCTGGTCTTCGCTAGTTATCCGACTTTAGTCGATCAGTCGAAGTATTTTCATTATCCAATGGCATCCAATGGCATCCAATGGCATCCAATGGCACCAAATGGCACCCAAAGACACCCACTGCTTTATCGTTAATCGTTCCTCCGGTAGAGGGGAGGGGGGGGAAGGACTTTTTCGAAAATTCAATTATATTCAATCTAATTGTTATTTTCATGTCGCCTTGGAATTCAGCGCCGGATTCTCGGCCACGAATTATACGAAGAAAATGACGGGTGAAGGGGGTGGTGGAGTCCGAGGACGTGCCCGGTGTTTTTGAGCAGCACGTTATTGCAGTTCCTTAACCGTAAGCTCGTGTTCTCTAAATATCTCAGTACTCCGAGGACTTTGTCGTAGCGCTGCCTCAACGGCTAATGCCATCGGAGTCATCGACGCAGCGGGTGGACTGGGGTTGAAAGGGAGCGGAGGGTAGATCGAAACCGTTGTGGAAATTCTCACGTGTTGGGGCCCCGACCTAGTGGCATACCATATCACCACCGCGCTCTGTTACCCCCTCCCCCCCCCCCCAAGCATCTGAACGATTGATATTGACCGCCCCGACCCGGCGACTTCGGAATGCCCGGTTAACAGTTCGATATGCGATTAATTACATTGGGATGGAGCCGGACGTCAAGCTGCCCCAATGACTTTTGAGCGACGTGATTGGATGATTGTCGTCCTGTCCTTCTACCAGTCCTCCTTCGGCTCAGCAAGGCTCGCATTTATTCACAATGTCGAGCCACGGCCTCTGCCATGATAATTACTCGACCTTGTACAGCACAACGGACACTTGCTCACCTCGTGCTAATGCTCTCCCCCGTCCTCCCCGCTCCACCTCGCCAAACTGCTCTCAAGAAGCGGCTTCTCTATGGCTCGATCAAGGCCAAAGTGACAGGATCTTTTATGAATTTTATAAAGGATAAATACCGGTCGGTGATTTGAATGCCCGTCAATTCAAAGCAATACGTTTAATTGAATCGGGCTTGATCGACGTTTTCCATTTCTACCCCTCGTTCTCCCAAGCTCCTCCTTCGGCATTCAATTCTTTCCTTCATTTCCCCTTTTACCCTTTAGAGAAAAGGACTTCACCACACCCGTCGCTCGCTTCGCTTAATTCGCTGCCCCCCTTCCCCATCCCCCGCATTAATCTAGCTTACGCGGCCAATTATTTCGAACGCGAACCCAAAGCCAAACAACCTACGCTATAAATATTCGTCGATTGAAGGATTTTCCAAAAATTACAGATTATTACGAGTGAGGGACAAAAAAATCCGATGTACTAATCTCGATTAGTCGATCGAGGGCAGGTCCGAGTCGGCGTCGAGTGTGAATGCGTGGGTGGGTGGTTGCCGCTCGCGCTTGGGCCGATACGGTTTCTCGTGGTTCTATCGCGGGACCTTGCAAAATTACAATGGCCCTCTATCCGGCCACGCGACCTTGCCCCCCCCCCCCAAGTTCTTCGGCCCGTTCCTGGGCTTCTGTCGTGAAGCGGAAGCCGGGCAAGAGATTGCAAATAATAACGTCGTCAGGGTGATTTGGCAGCCCTCTAACAGGATCCAAATGATATTTATTCGAGGTGTGTGCACGATATTATTAATTGACGGGTTATTAATTGACGAGTTGGCGGGGGAGTTTTTTCGACGGTCGACGTACGCCGCGACGATGCTCGGCTCCGAGTTCTCATGAATACGTGATCCCCCCCCCCGTCCGCGCTCCTTCCCGTTCCCAGCCCCTAAGTCTCTTGATTTCCGTTACTTCGGAAAATTTATTTCTTCCCTCGGCCATGCGCTACCTTCTCCCCTACCCCAATAACACCAACCACCTCTTCAGTACTCTGTTTTGTTTTTTTTTGTTTTTTCTGTTTCTTTCGCAGCTTAATTTATTCTCCCCGACTATCAATGAAGCACGGCATGCATTATTCATGAATGTTTAACGTTTTTATGTATCGCGGATTAATGAGATATAAAGTGTGTATTAAGAGACAAAGTAACGATAAACAAACTCAATGGCGGCTCTTTTATTCTATGCCATGAAACTTTAGGGAAAATAAAAGGAAATACTTTAGTCGGAGATTTTCCCTACGTGTACTCGCACCTACGTACTCGCTTACGTAATACATGGGCGCGTTCGCCCGAGGCTGTACGTTTCAAATCATAAGTACAAGGTACGCGGTGGCGCTCGTTCGTACGAATAATTAAAAATCTTCATCAACCTACTACTTGTGCTTATTATTATTTTTTACATTATCTCGTGGAGTGGAGAACCGGCACGGCGTCCATGAATAAACAGTGAGAAATAACAATCGCTCGAATATTTGCACGAGAAACGCTTCGGAAGAACGGAATAACATTTAAAATACTTTTATACGGACAATTCTTTAACATTGGCCGTCTAACAAGGAGAATTTTTTTTATTCCAGCCTTATTTAGAATTAGTCTATTAAGCTAGATCAAATTTATTTTCCGTTCCCGATCAATCAATCCGAACATTTATGGTTCACTCGGCGGCTTTTACTATGATGATTTTACTATTATCTTTCAGAATCTCGTCAGAGCCTGAGAGTAGTGAAACTCTGGAAAAGCGAAACTTTTTCTTCGGCATCGGAGGCATTATTTGCTTACAAGGCCGTACTTACTTGCACACATACCCAATGGAAATGTGAAAAGCCTATGCCGGTCGATGTCCTGGACAGAAATGAGCTTTGATATTTTTTAAAAAGCAAAAAAGTTAATTGGCAATCCACGAGCTCGGTACCGAAAACGGGAACTTTTCAAAGATAATATTATTCAGATATTAGACGCACTCGGCCATCCAATATTTATCGATATTGGACGGTAACGATGTTTTCATTTTCGTCCGTTTCACACTTCTTGAAAGCGCAATCGAATCTTAGTTATACGGCTTTGGACAAAAGGGACGAGCAGCATTCAATGCCAAAAGTCAATAAGACGCACAGGATCGATCGATGTATGTGCTCGTGAAATTTCAGAAATAAAAAAGAAAATTAGCATTAAAGATGTAAAGAACGTGGCTGGAGGGATTGTTTCGGCTTTCTTACGCAACATTAATATGGTAAATACATCAAAGGCTAAAGTTCTATATCCTATCCAATATACGTTTTTCGCCTTTCATCCGATAATAAGAAGTAATTTATACATCAACTTTCGTTACGTAAAATCCTATACATTTTTTTAAAGCTAATTCAACAGTTCATTTATGTAAATTTTTGGCAGTTTTTGCATAAAATTTAATAATAAGTTACAAGGACTTGGAAAATTAGCATCCCAAGTGCATTACGTCCTCGTGTTAAAACTTTTTTATTACATTAATTGAAGGAATGTTTTATTTAAACAAAAATACATTTCCTTTAAGTCTTTTCTTTCTTTGATCTCTGCCTTCACAAAGCAAGAAACAAAAATTCTTTTCACTTCGTCTTGCGTTGGACTGTGGAAAGTTTCAGATGCCCCATCTGCGAAGGGATCGCCGATTAACAATATGCATAAGCAAAAACAGCCACCGGACTCTGCCGAATCTATTCGGATTTCGAAAGCGTCGTATAAACTTCGTATTATTAATTGAAACTATTAAAGATCTCTGACTTATTTTAGATTATCATAGCCTCAAAGTATTCCACTCATTTAAATTTATTTATCATAATTACATCCTTTGGCTACGTAAATAATTTTTCTCTGCTAAAAATACTAGTGGAATTAATTTTAATGTTTTTAATTTTTTAATCTTCAAAGTAATCCATTCCTTGTATCCTTGTAAAAGCGGTACCTTAATTAAAAATGTACTAATACTTATTATTCGCTGTAAAGTACAGGTACAAGCTATTTAAGGCCTTGGCGTTGCAAGTGTCGAAGAGTCACTTTATTTATTAAAAGATATTAATAAAGAATGATCGTTGTTATTGGCGTGTTTCTATTCTAGCTCAAAGTGCTGCAGCTGGAATAGTCGGACATATAAAATGTAATTCCACGTAGTGAAATAATAAGAAAATATCAGAAGGCGCAGCCAATGCGGCCTCGCGTACACGTTCGAACTTCAAAGTCGCGCGTGGTCTGAAAAGTCATTGGCGGATATTTAATATTATGTGTTAGGAACACCGAAGTATCGCTCGTTTGAACAAATGTCCGGATATTTGCACGCAGTACTCTCCTGGCAATTTTTTCACTACCTTTTGTTCTCCCTCTCTCGCCGTTCGCTTCATCGTCGTGTAAGTTTCGGACAAGTGGCTTTCGTTGGTCTGAGCCCTTAACGGAATACTAAACGAAAGGGGGCTCGTCACTTTTCTCTTTATAAAGCTGACAAAAAACATTTCAACGCTTTATGTGTATTTAATTTACAGCTGCACTCCATCTCTTTGTAATATTCAGTTAACAAACTAAGCCAAAGTAAGAGCAACGATTTCTCAAAAGAGCGTAACTTTACACTTGCAATTTAAAATTCATTCTAATCCCCATGATTTGCATTATGTAAACAAAGTTATTAAGTTTTAAACATGCGGATACTATTTATCAACATTTTAAAGAGCGAATTGCATTCTAATTGTCCACATTATTCATTTACTACGAGCACGTGGGTCTTGCATCGCTTATTTTTTATTGTTAACGTAATAATAAAAACGAGGACAATTTTTATATTACAGTTTATTTTTATTCTTAATAAAAGTAATTTATGCCCTAGCAGATTATACGAAGTTGAGAAAATGAAGCCAAAGTCCTGTGAGGCGGCAATCGACTGCCTAATGTTGAAAACAGAAAAGTAAAAATGTTGTTTTTTAAAATTTTGTTTCTCAAATAAAATTCACGATATTGGCAAACGCAACGAGTTCCTATGACTTTGTATTTAGTAAAACTCTGTCTGAGCTTTAATGTCCTTTTTTCATTTTTCGAAGCTCCACATTAAAAGTAAGACCGTAAAACCAATTTATTATAAGCATTTTGTTACAAGTTGAATTTTTTCTCTAAATCAAGATTACTACGCTAAATTCTTTGCAAAATTACAATTTTTAATCCGGTCACGTATATATTTCATTTCGTGTAGTCTCCGACTTTTGTTTGGTAATTTTCTTACCCCATTTTCCGGCTCCTGTCCACATTTTCATCCTTCTGTTTTACTCTCTTTTCTCTTTCTCTCCGTATTTCTTTAACAAGTGCGGCCCTTGTATAGGTCAATTTTTCGTTTGAAAAAAGATCCAAATTGTTTTTTGTTTCATAAAATGTAGCCACACAAGTTTATATGTCCAGATAACCAACTTTTAATTTTAGTATTTCAGTGCGGGCCTTTGATAAATTCTACCTCACATCGCAATATTTCTCTAATAAAGTCTTTAAAGTATAATCAAAGAGCCAATATCCATAATATCAATCATTATTAATATAAACAAGTTTTTCATTAATCTAGACTGAAGTTGCATACATACGTATACATTATTCCAATTTTTTCTCTCTTATAATTACAGGCGCTCTATCACGGATTTTAAATAAGTGTTAACGGCGTGGATATACAAATGATCGTTCGATAAGACTTTTACTCAATTACACGCTTAATTGCCATCTTCAGCTATATTTACTTTTCATTAAACAGGCAAGCTTTATTTAATAAATCTTTGAACCATAATGTATTATGCTGATATATATTCAATCGAAAATTTAACGCAACTAATAATTTTAAAAATGAAATCTCTGTATACATAAATTATTGAATATGTGTTTGAAACCGCACGCGTGGGTAATACAATCGATCTCGCGTGCGTAATCGAGTGTGACATCGCGATGAAAAAGTTATATAAAATAAAACAGTGCGCTTACTTTCATTAATAGAATTTCATTGGTTCAATTATCTGCATTAAAAGCAGTATAGTGCGCACTTGATATATTCGATAAAAGTTTTTCAATCAGTCCAGTGATTTATATAAAATTAAAGGTAAAAAAGTAAATGCTTGCCGATCGATCTAAATGGCGGTCTTTAGTCAACAAAAGTATTTTTTAGCGCTTAACCCGAGAGCGGGAGGAAATAGTTTGGAAAATATTTCCAACAGGAGCTACTCGCCCTGAAAATTGCCTCTGAAAACTGCCCTGCACGCGCTCGGTGGATTAATGCGAGTTCGGTGTTACACACCGTAATATAAACTCCTAACTCTCGGGCTCGCAAAGCCTATGCGGTTGCAAAAATATCGGAGACCAATTGTGACCCTATTACGGTGGCGGCTTGTCGATCAACCGAATAATATTAACAACGACGACAATAATAACAGTCGTACTAGTAATAGTAGTGGTAGTAGTAGTAGTAGTAGTAGTAGTAGTAGTAGTAGTAGTAGTAGTAGTAGTAATAGTATCGTGGTAGGATAAAAAGAAGAGGAGGGTCGAAGGGCGGGGAGGGATAATAACGTAGCAAAGTTTGGGTGAACGTAAAAGCTTATTAGGGCCTGAGGGGGAGGGTCGGGTGGAGCAGCGCTTCGTCGAGTGAAGCGTTTGGCTGGACCAATGATTAATTAAACCACTCTGAGAGTAAGGGGGTATGTAGGGTGGGCACGCTTCACTCCATTAGGAGTGAAAGCGTCCGAAAATCCGAGCGGCCGGCTTGGCTATAAATCTTTGTCCACGGCTCGACGTTTCCGGCTCGTCATTTTTATTCATCGGCGATCCCGCGACAGGATGCTCGACCGCGCAAGAGTCCCCGGTCCATCGTCTCGAGCAGAAAATAGCAATAAAAGGGAATAAAGGTTAATTTGAGGAAAGTATGTCGGCGAGGGGTGGGGTGAGGGGGGGCGGAGGTTAAGCCACGTCGATCGAGGTAAGATTAATGAGGACGCGGGGTGCGAAAATACTTTAGCGCTATGATTAATGGGGTGGGAGAGGGAAGGGGGGTTCAGGATGATCGGCAGCACGGGTTCAGAGGGGGGGAGGCGTCCGCAGAAAAGGGGAATATTGGATAGACACACAGATCGGGGCTTAAGCCGAGTGCGAGCGGTGTCCGTTATATTCGCTAACGAGAGTGCGAAACGCTAAGTAAACGGGGCTCTGTGCAAACAAGCGCTTCGAGGGAGTTTTATTTTCGGCCAGGGACCACTTGGGGCGGAAGGTGGGGGGGGGGCGTAGGTGTACAGTGCTGGAGGTACCGGACGTCAGGCACCCCGACCCCCGGGCTACGAAGCGCATACTGCCCTTTGCTCGTAACATTATTTGCCTCGAGGAGTCCGGGGACACGCTTTATTCGGTTTCCGATTCATATCGTCGACGTCGATTAATTAACGATTTCCCAAACCCCATCCTCGCGCTCTTGGTCCACCGTAATGTAATGCAGAGCCAAGGACCAGCGATTTTAATTCTCAGTTGGGATAATAAAGAACTCAAGTGAACGGATATCATTCCGATAGCTTATCGAAACGAATAGCCGTTTACCCCCGTCGGTAAAGAAGAAATACCCTTCTTTGCCTTTTTTATTTTCCATAACAATGAGTGGCGGTTAAGGGACGAAGTTTATTGCTGAGCGTCATCGGTACACCTTCGTACAAACGACTCGCGCAGACATTTATCTGGCATTAAGAAAAAAAAAAAAGAAAAAAAAAGAACGAAATAAAGAAAAAGAAAGAGAGCGTCTGTATCGCGTACTCAAAGGCTTATTCGTCACAATTACGTTTTATGAAGGCCAGATAATATATAAGCCCGCGTGACGAATTCCCAGCTGCGACGATTTATTTTCAAACTATTTAAGAGAGGATTTGCTCTAAATAAATAGTTTAGCTGGTGAAGGTTTTACGGTCGCTTTGATCTCGGCGTTCGTCTCGCAGTCAGCCAACTTTCATCCTATGCATACAACAGTTAACATCCAATCAAGTCCGATCATTTACAAATAATAACGATGGAGATATTTATTGCACAGTTTCTTTGTAACAAAATACTCCACTAGATCACATGATCGATTGTTATAGGGATAAGTGTAATAATAGTTGTAATGGTGCAAGCCTGCGTTTTATCTGTCTGTATGTTAAAGTATTTATAATAATAATGCGTCGGGTATTTGTTTGAAAAGTTTGTCGAACGACAGGAATTCGTTATAACAGGATGATTCGAATAAAAATGGAATATACACGGATGCTATAATAGTAATAGGTAATTTAAGATTCAAGAGGCGTAGCTTCAGTATTATTAAATTGATATGATTATATGGGAAGAGTATCGGATTGGTAATGAAATTTAATCGGCTCTGTTCGCTTATTAAATTATTATCAAGTTCGATAGTACACAGACAAGTTTGACTTACTAAGCGAATATCCAGATCTAATGGAATTATTATTCGCTCGCAGGTATATCTTCGTGCTTGTTTGTATCTGCGCCGTATCACGAACAACTTGCTTCCTGCGTTGGGTTCCTGGTTGTCGAGCGCAGGAGGCTTCTTCCTTGTCCAGGTTCCGATCTGCTTTCTCATTATTCCGAACATCTTCCTATTATACGTATCGACGCAGTTTCTCTAAGGAGTCTTTCCGACCATTAGGAATTTACGTATCAGCAGCCCCACTACCCGAATCTGGTGGTCTCCCACCAGATCCACTACATTATAGCTAGTGGTCATTACAATCATTGCCTATTAAGAAAATTGTCATCCGAGTTGAATTTTCTGTACCTCGGGGATACTCGATGTTCTTTGGAACAGAGTGACGGCAAGTCTCCGGGTCTCCGAGCTGTTCATTCTAGTGGATCTTCAAAAAGAAGGACGCGTTCTCATTGGACGGAGGTTGGGAATTCCTCCATCCCGAAACAGTCCGTTTCTCGTTTTATTGATATATTCCGAGCTTCCGTCCCGGCTATTATTTCTGTTTAGCCAAACTTTCCTTCCAATCTTTCCACGTACCTGCGAGATCAACGCTGTCCGATCAGTCGGTTCATCCCCGGAAAATAACTTGGTATTCACAAGTAAATCCTGTCGGTCTGGTCGGACAGATAGAGAGGGAGAGGAGGATGTCATTCTAGCCCTGTAAAATTGACTTACAATTATCCTTTCGTTCCTCTACTTTTAAAGCTATTTGAAATACATTAATCAAGCATCCGACATTGCCGGGATTAATAAATTACAATAGAAACATTATACACGTTGCGTGCTGAAATTGCGGTTAATCAGAAATGCACATTCTGCCCTTTTAATATTTCACTGCGTACGTATGTGTATAATTGAAAAGGCTAAGTGTGTTAATTAATAAGTTACGTTTCTCTCTTTGCTTTCGCTTCTTAAAAACTTGTCGCATTAAGTAATAATCTGCGGTTCAAAATCTAGTTTAACGTACTCGAGAATTTATTATTTCACATTTGTACACTCAAACGCAGTTACTAATTAAGATGCAAAGATTAATCAACTTATGTAACAGAATATTTGCGAATACATATATTACAAAAGGTTTATACGGCTCATTTAAATATTTCGTATGCTATATGATATGCCAAGCTCCTCGACTCGTGCATACGTAATACAATACGTCTACGTACGTCTACTACGTTAATATATATATAGAACACGCACGTACGTAGGTACGTCCGTAATTATTTATATCTATATTTAAATTGCTATGCCTGGAATTTAATGCTGAATTAAATCAGCATTTATCCCTCAATATTATTGAATTTAACTGTCAATCTAATAATTCGCGCTATTTATATCCTTCAATCATTTCCGTATTATGAAATTGTGGTTTCTAGTTTCCAGATTATTTTATTTATTGATACATTGCTATATCAGGAGTTAAATGCCTCAGTAATTTAATAAATATTCTTACAGAATTTATTAGTTTGAAAATAATTTCTTTTCTTTTTTCTTCTTCTTTTTTTTTGTTTTTGTTTTAATTAATAGCACGGACTGCAATGAATGTCGTTTACCGTTAATTTGTAAATCACTCGATATAAATCGCACGTACTCACTTCTTATAATTTTCAATTTCTATAGTAAATCAAAGGATACAACCACAAGTACTAAACAAGAGTATGTCGGCTGCACGCGAGCACAAATTCTTCTATCGTTTCGTAAATTAGTACTTTTGACAAAATTCGAATTGCTTTTAATTTTTATTCTAATTATCGAGTCTAATTAATGAATAATGCAGGCAGATAAAAATACATATCAAACTGGAAAAAGTTTGTAGTTCTTAAAAGTACAAGTTGATTGTTACTTAAGCTGAAAGCTTGGAAAGAAAGCGTTCGACGAATGACCCAGATGTTCCTCGATAAGATACTCCTACTGGAAAAAGAAAAAAAAAAAAAAAAAAAAAAAAAAAAAAGAAAAGAAAACGTAAAAGATAAATAAATGACCAAGTACGCAGTTTTTAATGCGACGGTACGAACGTAAAGCCATGGCTTTGTTACATGTTGAACTTAAAAATTTGTAATTTTTCAAATCGCAGTCACGTTTTTTTTTTTTTTTTTTTTTTTTTTTTTCTTTATTACTATAAATTCATTAGAACGATTATCGATTATGACAATTTTTATTAAAATATGGAATGAAAATCATAATAAATGTATGAAGTAAAATATCGAATATCAATTAAAAATTGCATATTCTTACGTCGTTTAACCTTAAATTATATTCTAATATGTATGCAAAATATAATAAGGAATTGGAAAACCATGGCATATTTTTAGATAAACATAAAATACGCGATAATACAAATTCACGTCAGCTCTTTTCAAATTTAATTGTCCTGTTGAGGGACTCACAATTTGATGTGAATTATTATTGACGTTATTATTATTACCATTATTGTTGTTATAATCTAAGTGGGCCAAGTCGTTTTTAACGCTTGTATGCATATGCATATACATTTTAATTGTTGTGCTTTTAAGTCCATTCGGCAAGCACTTGCAGGCGCACTGAGTAAATTTATCTGAAACAGGTATCTATCGTAGCTTTTACGTAGGTGCTTTTCTCTACATCTAAGTAAAATAATAAATTCTCGAGTATTTATTCGAGTATTTCTTACTTGTACGAATAATAGCAATTGACAAATGCACATTGCGAAGTTGTTAATTAAATTAATTTACGTTGAAGATATTTAATTGTATAAAGGCTCTAGGTCGCAAATGAATTTAATCGGAATGAAATTAGGAATTAATAATAATTTTAATATTTTCAACGAAATATTGCAACTACAGATAATTAAAATGGATAGTGATGGATTAACGACAGTACATTTAATGTAAATTGTAAATGGTCCCTTCAAAATTCAATCACTTTTTTTTCAAATAATTTTCTATAACGGTGTATATTAAATATCGCAATTAAAAATGGCTTATTCCTATTAAGGAGTACCTAAGCTGCGAATCGAAATGAAGGTCGCGTGTAACGTATACGTATGCGAAGAAGCTTTGAAAAGGTAAATACTTTTTCTTTGTGAACAATGTATTAAGAAAAATTTGATGAATTGATGGTAATAAGGAACGAGAGGCTTAGTTCAAAATAACAGTCTGCTTTTAATGAACTCAAGATTAATGTTTCTGAATAAATAAATAACATGAAATTTGAATAGCACGGGGTGTTATCTGGTGGACCTAGCGCAAAGAATAATTACATGTCAGGATATCGGGCTCGTCTTGTAATACAAAGCAGAAGCAGGAGCAATTATTCACCCCCTCTACCCAAGCAGTCCGTCTACGTTCTCGTTGTCCGGGTGAAATCTATTCGTTCCACGTCCTAAGTTCCAGCATCTTTGGCTGTAACAGATGTTTCGCGCAGATATTTTTCCATCCCCGTCCAACTGATACTTCCGAGCTTACGGACCGGCCACTCGTCCACGAAAAGAGCTACTCCCCCCTCCCCCTCCTAGCGGGGGCTGTCCACGCCGCAATACATAGCAATACGTCGAGTCAAGAATTAGCCTTTCCACTTAGGGTCGATTTGTCTCCGTCTGGTTAAGAAACGTTGTTTGCCGAGCCTCTTCGATTAGCCGAACCCCACATCGGATTATAAGTCGGGGCGGCGGGAGGGGCCAATGGACTCGAGCCCCCAGTCCATCATTTGGATAATTCTGAAAATATTTGCAAATGTTACGCTCGTCTTGAAAGGGAACAGGGGAGGTGAGTTGACCTACATTGAATCGCCAAATGGATAATAAAGATCCTAGGGATCGGAGCCACGTAATGCAAAAATGTAAAAGCCCTTTAACGTCTGCTCGTAATTGTACGTTTTGCAACAAAAAAAAAAAAAAAAAAAAAAATTTTTATGATTTATCGTAAAGTAGACCGAGCGGATTCGTTACTCCTTGATGTAGCATAATGACGCCATTGTAATTGAGCGAACCGTGAGAGTTTACTCTAGGGCTCAAATAAATAAAATCCTGGAGACGACGACGACGACGACGACGACGACGAAGACTTTCCCCTTCTCTATCGTGCTCTATTTGTCATTTGTCTATGAAAGGCTAAGCGGCGGATTTTTCCCGGACGACTGGAGCGATCCTGTCCTCGTAGTAAGTACAGGAGACAGGCGCTGCTTGCTTTATCGGATCGGTGATCGACTTGAATTATGCGCGTCATGTGCGAAATGCCAGTCTGACCGGAATCATGCAGAGCTCTATCGTCGTTACGTCACTGGCATGATTAACCGGCATGAAACGCTCAGCCGTTGAGGTTGTCGGATGGGCGGGGGTAGGGGGACGGGGAGGATAACGAATATGGAATAGCGGAAATAATGGCAGAAAGGACAGCAAAGTCACGAAAGACTAGTTTACTACGGCTACGGAGAATCCCTTGTCAAAAAGTATCGTTAATCTTTAATTTCTCAATCCCTCCCGCTATCCTCCCTTTACCCACCCTCCCTCTGCGCTTCTTTCGCTCCTTTACATACTGATTTCGAAGTGACCAAGACACTCTGATTAATTCCTACCACGGTAATCAGCTTCCTTCGCAATGATTTCGGGTTGTAATCTCCCTCCCTCCCTCTTTCTCCATCTGTCTATCATCCGATATATCGTCGTGAGGAGAGAAAAACTACTACTTTTTTTAATGGTAAGGGCAAAAAACTCGATCGTTCTGGAATTTCATTTTAGTCCGCCTGGCTAATGATTTTTTAATGCTCTTTTTTCTTAATTTGAATAAGTAATACGTACGTGTCATCAATACATCCTAAAGTTCAATAACATATATTTAGAGCTGTCAATTCAGCAGTACAAAAGTATTGAATTGTTTGTATAACGATTTATAATATATACATGTGTTGAATAATATAAAATATAATCTCATCTAATGAAATTACAAACTAATGTATTGTAATATAATAAGGAAATACGGTATTGTCAAGAGTAAGGGAAAATTTTACAACTTTTAATCATTACATTGCAAAATAATATAAGCATGGGAGAAAGAACGAGCTCGGATAAAAAGTTTTAATGGTTTTAAAGTTATGAACGATTGAAAATTAATTTCATTTCAACTTGGATTGCGAAAACAAAGGGATATTTCGGCGATCCGTGTACTGACAAAATATATATGTTACAATTCTGAAAATAAATATTTTATTCGTTGTAAAAAAACAAAACAAAACCAAACTAAACAGAAATAAATAAAGAAAGGGAGAAAGAAATAGAATCATAAAATGCCTATTATGCATTGTGTATTATTTCGTCCTTAAAATTTTGCTCTTTTTATGGCTGAGCGCTTTCAAAGGACTTGACTTGCGAGAAAATGATTTTCCTTATATAGCATTGGAGAAGGAAAATTTATGACTAGCTTTCCCTTCGCTTTCAATTGAAATTCCGATGAAATACAAAAATCCTATCTCTTACGTAATATTGTAAATATCGAAATGGTTTAACAACGACTCGATGGCAGCAATGAATAAAAGATACTGTTACCTGTATTGTAAATAGCTTACGCGCAGAATCAAATTGTCCTGATAATAAAAACTCTTATAATTATAAGAAAAAAAAAATCACGTGGTGTAATGAAGAGGCGGAATGAGAAGTTATAGCGGTGGAACTACCGTACGTATAAGCATATAAACTTTATTTTAAGCAGTGAAAAATTCTAAGATACGATAATACAGAGCTTTGAGGTACTTTATTTAGCAGAAGTAGAAAACTTTCTCTAGTTTTATTTCAAATCCCGAGATCACTTGAATGAGTCCAATGGCGGCTCATAAATGCCTTGGAAATTAGTAATTGCCGATTTAATCTGTTGGACAAGCGACGGCTGGCTTCAAGTTTCGTCTCGCGCCCGTTCCTTGCCGACCTTAAACACCGGAAGAAACCTCATCGAATCGAAAGATTCAAAGATTTAGCAATTTCTTATGAGAAACAAGGGACTGTAAAAATCCATTCGGTGTTTAAGTACAATTTGTATTTGACAATAACGATAATATTTCTTACGAA
The DNA here is from genome assembly GCA_018883505.1 of Ceratosolen fusciceps. Classification (NCBI taxonomy): domain Eukaryota; kingdom Metazoa; phylum Arthropoda; class Insecta; order Hymenoptera; family Agaonidae; genus Ceratosolen; species Ceratosolen fusciceps. The sequence goes on from RCIC01000006.1 coordinate 4,290,681, forward strand.
TTTTATAATATGAAGGTAATACGAAATCCGAATCGAGGTCGCTTAAGTTTTTAAAATCTCAAGTACCTTTGTAAGCCTCGCAGAACTTATAAATTCGTGGCCTTTTTCAAATTCCGTCGATGAGAATTCTGCTCGTGTGCAGATGCATCGGTTTAATCTACAGAAAAAAAACAAAATAATAATTAGCTTCGGTCCGAAAATGTCAGGACATCACCTTTTTGCTTCATTTGAGGCTAAAAAGAACTTCACTGCCGCTGACATTTCTTCGCAAATATTTATTCACGCAAAAAAGTCTTTTGTCTTATAAGCCTTTTTGAAATATGTAAATATATATAATAATTAAAAATTTCTTTATTTAAATGCAGGAATTTTCAAACTTATTCTCACGTATCACGCACAAATGCTTCGCATTGTTTATCATTTGTGCGCAGTGGAAAAAGTACCGAATGATTGTTTAATTAAAAATACGTTTCCAACTAAATGAATTATTATATACAAATATCTTTTTACCATCATCGAAATTTAGTGCATTTTAAACTTTAAATTTAGTGCACTGAATAATTTACTTGGATTTTCTTGTAAATTTCAGGTCACATTTACTTTAGAATAGAAATGCTCTGTTTAATTTATATAATTGTTTCCGACAACAGTTTCTAAATAAAAGTTTCTCTTATCTATAGCGCCGAGTGTATAATCTAATGCCGCGCCGAATGGTTATTTATTAATTTGTATTTGCACAATCAACTTAGTAAATACGTTTAAACAATTAACGTTCCAGCACTGGATAACACGTTGAGAAACACTTGGTTTGTCGCGTAGTATAAGAATACATAAGCCCGCGAGTTTCGCCAACGGTCCGTACACGCACATTAAGTCATATTGAGTTTTATAAGAAAATAATAATCAATAAATGAAAGCATCTTCAACTCTTTGACATTTGAACTCGCGTATAGGATTGAAAATGCATCAGAATACGTATAACAGGATTTGCGCGAGTAAAATAATTTCGTTAAAAGAAATAGGCGATGCTCGAGGGTAAGAGAGATGGATGGGGGTTATATACTATTTACGAGTAGTAACGCGAGTAAGTGAAACCGTAAAAAATATGTATGGGAAAAGGAAGGTGAGGATCAGCTGTGTCACGCGATACGGTCTTATATCAAAACTTACAGATTAGTATTTTGTCTCTGGAGTAGTTCCCTTCGTACGGACGGAATAAACTTTGTTCTCGGATGTTTTCCATTTCGCGAGTCATGAATATCATTAGCTCGAGGTAAACAGGGATGCCAGGTATGCCGAGGAAGGTGATATTTACACGGATTTGTAACTTGGCGAGGCCTTAAGGGAACAGTTAAACGAAAGTTCAGACGAAGAAAGAAAGGAGAAAGAACTTCAGCAGATAAATTATATGGGATTATCGTCTTTAATTTTAAGGAAGACTTGGCTTTCCTTCGTTGTAAAAACATACGAACTGAAATAAATAATAAAGGAGCCGATCATCTCCTTCTGCTTACGTATGACCTGGTGACTCGAGGGACGCGCTCATCCCCATCTATTCTCTCATTAAAGTCACCACGATTCCGGATAAGGCGATCGCAGGACATCCGTGTCTCCTCTCGATAAGAAGTGCGGAAGTCGATCCTCTGCGGTCAGTTTGTGGGATACGTAAGAGGTTCCTAGTCAACTTAGCCGTATTAGCGATCAGCGAGACCCGTTCGGGATATCTCCAGCCTCACTCGCGGGAAGCCATGAATTTTTTATTTCGTCGGCCCTACAACGGGGGAGTCTACTTCGACTCTTTGAGCGATTATATTCCCCTTTCGCTCCCCCTCTCTCTCTAAAAATCCTTCATTTCGTTCTTACGTACGTACTTAATCATTTTTCAATATTAAAAATCAAATTCCAGCGCTTAAGAACATTTGGCATTTTTTGCAAATAAAAAGAATAATTGTTTTTAAAGAATAAAATCTTACTGTTTGTTATAATAAATTTTTCACGGAATATTGTCGGCGAGCGTATCTCGTTGATGACTTTTTCGTAAACTTGTCTAAACGTAAGTAGATACGAGTTTTTAGTGCATCGAAAATACATTACTTAGACTTTGGGCTGCAAGTTTGGGCTTCCGACAGCTCAGAAAATTCGAGGCGTGAAAATAAAGTCTATATAAAGAAAGATACGAAGCGATGCAACGCATACATTTACGTATTACACGGACGTTATAAGAATTCGGCTAAAACTTTACTGGTTTTAAAATTTGCAGTCTGTAACGGATTTCGATATAAAAAATAAAAAAAAAAAAATAAAAAATTCATAAAATATTTGCTACTGTTAAAGTAATTACGTGAAATCTCCTCGTTTAGGGTACAAAACCCAAGGGATTTCAAATAATAAATGAGCGGCGATGCGCGCGAATGGATGTTCATTAATAAAAATTATTGTTTTCAGAAAATGGAGGGCAGTGGTTAGACAAAAAAGCGGAAAAGGTGCGGATAAAGCGTAATCGTTCATCGGCGGTGAGTACAAGTATAAATGAAGTTATTATGCAGGATCCCGTATTCCATACATTTGTTAACGAAAATCTCAATAAAGAGCCAAATTCTTTAAATCTTTAAGTTTAGTCTGAATAATACGTAGCGGCGGAGAGGATTTTCTCCCTTTCGGTTGGCAAAAGTTGAGACTTGGGTATATTACGCGTCTCCTCGCCCCAGCCAAGCAAGCGTGTGTCCCTATCCACAATCGTCGGACCCCAGGTCGAAGAAGAGGCAGGGAAGCGCGGACCGGATGCAAATAAATACAGCGGATCGGAAAACGTCGCGGTTATTTGAAAATCGACGTACATCAGTGTCCATACTGGCGATCGAAGGCTGCTAAATGGGCCACGAGAGGACATTTTCCACGTTCCCGGGCTCCGGGCCTCCCCGAGATCACCTCGGCATTCGAGAAATTCGATTTCGTTCCGTTCTAGAATTTTAACAGTCCTTGACTCGAGAGCTCTTTCATTTGTCCATTCGCTCTTCTTCTTCATTGTTTAATATAAGCATTCCATTTTACAATACGTTCTCTATGCTGCTGCCGCCTTATGGATTCATACATGAGAAATTTTCCTATATTACGAGCCGATCCACTCCGATGGAATGGACCTTCGACTGTTCCTCCCTTTCCCTTCCCTGATCATTTACAATTTGAATTTCAAATAATTTGGTTTTTCTTTTAAAATTAGAATAAGAGATGCGCCGCCCCCTTTTTGATACTCGATTTTTCAAAATTTCTTTATCTGTAATTAATAGGCCGCAATCAACGCATAAACGGCAAATAAATAATATGCCCAGGCATTGTCTTGTCTAATAATATTTTATTATCGTCCAAGACATTAATGGCTAATTATTTATCAGTACATTAAATAGATCAAGGATTTATTATCCTTTTTCTATATAATAATTACCAATGCTTTCGTTCCATTCACTTAAATTTAGCTTCTTTTTAATATAGACTCCTCGTCAATTGTCTAACTAGTCAACACGTACTTTCGAGAACAGCCGTTTTCTTATCAAACCGTAAATTATTATTGCCTTTCATAAAAATATGAAGAAACGTAACATATTGCTTTGAATTTCCGGAGATGTATTATAAAATGAATTTCAGAACGGCTTTCATTCTGTTTTCACTTACTATAATAAATAAGTGCTTTAAAGCTTTACTCTAAATTTTTATCTAATTATTATCCATAGTATGTAATTGACATGTATCGATGAGCTTTTATTTAGTCTCCATTTAAAATTAAGATCCATAATGGCAAGCAAAGGATAAGGAATTATGAATTACTTGTGCCAGTAAACGGAAATTCGGTCAATATTTTAACAGAATCACAATTTTTTAGCTTTAGGTATCTCAATATTGACGATACAAGAAGAATACAATTCTATTGTACTTTACGTGGCGGAACGAAATATAAAAGATACGTTGCAGTATATTGAGATAAATTCAGTAAAATGAAAAAAGATTTGAGGCTTGATTGATTTATTAAAACAATGAAGTTTTGCAAGTTTCGAATTCAACTACGTTGTTGTTACCGACGGCTAGGGTAGCACCCGGAAACCAAAGGAGGGAGGGAAATACTTCTTGTACATTGGGGTTATTGGGGAGAAAGCGGGCGCGATAAGAAGAGAGAGAGAGAGATGGCAAAGGCAGTCGCGTAATAGCGTGGTCGAGGGAAGGCACGCAATAGAGGGACGAAGTAATATTGCTGCGCCACGAGTATCGGCGCGAATTCCAGCCATCAAAGGCTGTGGCGGACGCAAAATAACTCTCTAATCATCCTACCGCGAGTGCCACGAACGAGCGAGGGTGAAACGAGTATCGCGCAGGTTCTACAGCCGAAAAGTGCGACGGATAACGGACGGGCGGTATCGCTCATAAGAGGGTGACGTAGCCGCAACGTCCACGAGGACGATCAAGCTAAGACCGGCGGCTAGCCGACAAGTAAGGCCACGAGGAAGCGACGTAGGCTGAAAGCCAGCCACGAAAACATATCTATCCTTCAGGAGCGTGCAAATCAGGGGACACCAAGCCGGGGCGGCGCATTGAGAGGCGCGACGACACTGGAGTGCGCATAACATCCCGCTGAGAGCATAACGAGCACACGTACAGCGAACCCGGGAAGCCGCATCCGAAACCGGGGCCACATCGAAGGGTGCGACGGTCCTGCCGTCCGCTCAGATTCACGCCGAGGGCGTAATGAGACCGCCGTCGAAGATACCGAAGGCGCCGCTGGCGCCGTCGTACGCACGACGATCGGCTGACCGAAAAGGAGGCATACGATCAGGTTGCAACTGAGGCAACGGGAAGCGACGCAGCCGTGGATACCACTACTTAAATAAATAATAAACATAAAGTAAAAACATTGAACGAAACTAGTATCACGTTTGCCGCGCTCCTATCCGATTCCCCCTATCCACTCCTGACAACGCGAGTAATATACGTAATTAAATAAAAATACTCTTGTGATAATTGCAGCTTCATGTATCGATGCGTACTTTGCAAATACTCATAATTATCTTGAGCGAATGTAGGTATTTTACGAAAAGATGCAGTAAGACTATCAAAAAATATCTCGATCAATATAAATCCGTTCAATATAAAAATACGCCTACGCGACGCGATAATTTTTAATTTACTAATTGAACTCTTTTTTTTTCAATATAAATTCATGATATGTAGCATGAATAATTTGGGATTCGTAATTGAAATCAGTATTGAATGTAAAGAGAGGCTGGTATAACGAGGTTTTAAGAATGGATGAACGTATGAGAAGGTGTACATACAGTAATTGTTATACCGTCGGCACGAATGTATAATAAGAATTATATAAGGCTGAAACTATCATGAAATTTAAGCTTTCAACTATCAAAGGCAAATAAAGGTTTATGCATTTGAATTACACAGAAGGCGTGGATGTGAAGTTATTTTAACTTGAGTGTGTAAGGAGGAAATATCAAAGGAATTGCAGTATAGACGAATGTTAGGTAGGATTAGTGAGATCATAATACTGCATGATCGTTTGTTATATTGGTAATGCGCATGCACCAATGACAGTCGAGCCCTAAATTAACATTAGCCACTGTGAATGCGAAACAGGTGCATTGTATCCCCTCCTCCGTCGCGGAGTCCATTCATAATCTTCGCCTGGATTAAAATTTCCATTCGTCTCTCACACAATCCTAACCTCGAATCTCATAACTCACGTACGGGCCGGAATATCGTTCGGAATCCCAATCGGACTTCCATCAGCAGCCGAATATACTTTCACGATTCCGGGTCAGAAGCACGTTTGGCCTGGTCGCGTGGACGAGCTCGAGGAGGCCGTGACACGGCCGGGAGGGAAATCGCCACGAAATATACCCCATGCTATATAGTGCATAACGAGAGGACCGCCGACAATCTGCTTCCTATTTTAGCCCGTCGTGCACCTCCCCCCCCCCCAACCCATCCACCTCCCCGTCTTCCTGTAAATCCTTCATGTAGAATCCCCCCGACCCTCGATAACACGACTTAATACGCGAGTCGATAACTTCGAACAACTAGTCCCTGACGCGTCTCCTAAATAATATTCTACACCCCCCCCCCCACGACCTACATTGAGAGATTACATTATATATATTTTTTCCTAATACAACAACGTGTAACGGGAATTTTCGTGCTTATTCGCAATAAACCTTCTCAAGGTAAAAATAAAACAGCTTTCAATAATAACTGTAATTGTAATTTTCGGAAGGCAAAGTATGAATTTATAAATTATAAAGCGATTTGTCCCCCCCCCACCTCAGTGAATTAAGAAGAAAAATAAATCCAAAGTCGGTGCACTAATCCGTAAATCTAATTCGCAAATTTGCAAATGCTCAATGATACAGCGAATAAATGCCGCTGAGCGAAATGGATTCATTTGATTTCAGTCGTTACGCAGCTCGCCACGGAAAATTGATGTTTATCGGGGCGATATTTCAATGGAGGCTTCACCGACTGAAGAAAATGCCACGAGCGCACCCTGATTTAATTATACCGCCCGAGTGACGCGACATTTTTTATTGTTTCGCAATTTTCTAACGCGTCAGCAAGCATCGACCGCGCGAAATCACCGTCCTTCCTCGCGAGGACTTTTAATAAACAAAGGCTTCGAAGGCTCCGTAATCGAGTCGATTCGCGATTCGCTGAAAGAACTTACAGCATATTATTGGCCAATGCCGGTAAAACGCAAATTTACTCAGCTTCTCCAGGGATGGAAGAGAGAGAGAGAGAGAGAGAGAGAGAGAGAGATCACGTATACTCGAAACGTAAAATAATGTAAATCTTAACTCTAAATAATCTAATGAAACGAAAGATTGAATTAAAACGTCGTAAAATTATCCTCAACGGCCAGTGAATCTAACGAATAATTAATTGCCAATGAAGCGTGTTGCTGAAATTCATCATTAAGCGCTCATTTTTCACTTCGTTTCTGCACCAATCCGAAACAAAATAATAAATCTAGAAGAAAAGAGGAAATGATTCATGAAAAATTCGAAAACTAAATCTCTCAATTATTTAGGAATGCGGAATAGGCCGACGTCTGTCTTGTACGATTTAGCGTGCATGGCGGTGGATTGGGGAGGGGGGGGTTCAGTAAAGCAGGCATGTAAATTCGAGACGAGAGAGACATGATAAATAAATAACGAACAAAGAGTCAGAAAACACAACTTTAACACGTTTAAACATTAATTTGACGCAGAAAATACTTCCTTTGTGTACGTGCATACATGAACACATGCGCGCGCGCACACACACACACACACACACACAATCCTATGTATAAATAATTGTTATTTATTTATTTCCGAATAATAATATAATAATATAGTCTAATTAAATTTCCTAGATCTGAAATTGGATTTCAAATAAGATTATTTCGTTTATGTTGAGAAGTTTAAGAATTAAAAATTGTTTCGAAGTTAAATTTCATTTCTTAAATTTGTTAATGTTCTACATTTTAGAGGATTTATGGTCGACAGTTAATTAAGAAACTTGATGTATATCTCCTTGTAGATTTAAATTTGAAAAAATTGAGTTTTTCCTATATAATCATTTTCGATTATTGAAAATTGATCAAACGTTGGTTTATTATTAGTATTTTTTCAGAGCCATGCAATATTTTTCGAGAAAAATGTAGCTTACTTTGACATTATTTTAAAGTATTATAATACGCAGATAAATCATTGATAATTTTTAGATCAGGGTATTGAATGGCAATGCATACGTTTCGTAAGAGTATTAAATTTCTTGAAATTAGATTTTCTTAGCGATATTAAGCGCTCGATAAAAATGAACATTTTATTTATTCGTGAAATGAAATTTTAATATAAAAAAAGCTCAACTTGGATTTTTGCAATCGCTAATTTTTTTCTTTTTCTTTTTTTTTTTCTTTCTTTCTATTTAGAAAGGCTATTACTTTAACAGAGTAGAAATTTATGCTGATAAGAGTGAAAAACTTTTTTTTATCTAACATAAAGTTGAGGCCGAGATAGACTGAGTAGTATATAATTAGCTGCTTTTCCTCGAATACTTATAAACTGATAAATTACGGAGCATTTTTGCGAGCGCGAGTACCCTTAATTAGCGTTGGAGAAAGAAAGTTGTAGCGAAGGAAGGGGAGAGAGAAAATGAAACGTTGATGCGTGCAATGCATTTTATTAATGACTCGTCGCTAAGGATTCCAAGTCACTATACTCCCGATAAATAACTTTGATAGATTAGGGCAATTCTTTCGTCATCGGGTGCTCATAAAACATTCATAATTGGCAATAATACAAAGATGCGTCTTGTACTGAGTGTGTTGGTACAGTAAAGCAGGAGCTCGGGCTTAATAAACATCGCGCACGTATGTACGGGCGTATAAATAACGAGGAAGGAGGAGGTTAGTTTTGAAAGTGGTTTTCATTAATTTGCCGATATGGATCTAGAGTCTTATCCAGCGGGGGTATACTTACTCGCAGATACTTTTTCACGAATGGCTTACTTCCGGTGTCGTACACGCGAGCGAGAGGATTCGCCAGGGAGGGCCGTGCTTTAAAGCCCAATTAATCACTTAGGTGTAGGTATTGCCAGCACGGGTGATGGGAAGGGGGGAGGGTGCGTTAAGGGTGGGGCATCACTGCAAGGAGTAACCAGGAGGAACAGAAGAATGTTTGCGGCGCGTTATCGGGTGGGGGGGGGGACGAAACGGAATGGTAGGGCGCAAGGGCCGGAGGTTTCACGGCTCGAGCCAATCGTGTAATTCAATAGTGGACAAGAATCGATATTCCGCTGGCCTCGGCAGTGCCCGAAAAGGCCTGACGCACTTATTTATACCTCGGCTCGTAAATACCTCGCACCTGGAGCTGCGGGTCGGTCACGTAGACCCACAGCCCGGATGCAACTCTCCCCGGGTAATCAAATCGAGCCGCTCGATTCGTAAAACAGCTCGCCCTTACACCGCTATGGCCAACCTGTCCAATCTATCGCAATCGTCCTCTGTACCTTATAATTCCATTGCTTATATCAATCTCCCCGATTTTACCCCTCAGCTATCGGTTATCCTTCGTTCGTTATTCATTTCTATACCATACCGTGACCGGGCTCTTGTAGAATTCCTATTTGGAAATTTATCTTCACCCGGGACATGGACGCCGACGCCCGAGCTCGGCAGGATCTATTTTTACGGAGCAAATAATTACTTTGGGAAGTTATAGAGGTTATAGGGCGCGCCATCATCCTCTTCATCTCGAGCAATCGGTCGCATTTAAAATCCGAAAGTAAACAAATATCGAGCTCGAGCTCGTTATTGCCAAGGACTTTGAGCTCCGGTCCATTATTGCCAAGACTCTTCCTTTGCCTTTACCTTTTCTTTTCCAGTCGTACCTCGTTCCTGTGCTTCCTTCAACCCCCCCCCCACTCTCGCTCTCGTACCATCGTAACAGCAATGACCTTTCACAACATTTAAAGTCCCGCTACGATAGCTCACATACCCCCTTAAATCTCATGCAAATATTACAAAGACTCTACTTACTACTCATCAACCATTCAACCATTTTACGAGCTTAATCGCGATCGATCGATCGATGCCTGCTATCGGAAAAATGAGGATCCTTTCGGAATTGATCACTACTTGAAATGTAAAAGAGAGGATCCGAAGGCGGGGGCAGAACTTTGAAATTAAAGTTATAGCGAGCCGCAAAAACGCTGTTAAAATCCCGAAACCACTTTAAAGTAGTACACGACTTCGATCTGCCCCCCTCCCTCCGTCCTTGCCGTCCGGTACATTTACAATTTGTTGGGAAACAAAGTTTCCCTCGTTCCCTCACTCATCCCCCCCTCTCTCTCTCTATTTATAATTTAACCCATGTAAAAGCTAATAATCCTCGATTGCAATATTTATGAACACTAAATGCCAATGATTGTTACAAAAACCCATCGGGAATGTGAACTTCTGTAATTCAATCTCTCTATAGCGTATGTAACTTATTCATCGGTTGCAGTAGAATGCCGCTCAAATTGAATGTAATCGTTAACTCACATGGGAAATAAATAATCGAAAGTAAATAAGCGCCTTTATTCGAGTACAATAATTTTGCTTAAAAGAAAAAAAAAATAAGTCGGACTCTGAATTCGAGATATGAAAAAAGCCTTTTCCAGAATCCAAGCGCTCGCTCGCAAACAAGTCAATGTTTGGAATTCAGCCAACGTTGCTCAACGCTTAAGGAAATTCTTGAATAATTTACATATTCATATTTATTATTATTGTCGGGGCATTGTTGCAACGGACTCAGTTAAAAATATCAAAGGGTTTCTTCCTGGACCTTCGCATGAGCCATTTTTTTTTTTTTTTTTTTTTTTTTTTTGGGCAATTTTGAGCCTCGATTCGCCCCGTTGTTCTTCATCCCCTCGTTCTCTCGCGCAGAATCGAAGAGGGACGCGAGCTCAAGGAAAAGTAGGAGAGATAAAGTCAAAGTGCCGACCGAAGGGACGGGAGGAGGGTTTCGATGGAAGCTCCTGGAAGAAGGGAACGAAACGGCGGAAAGCGTTGCCGAGTAATAACGACGAGGAGAGCCGAAAAAGGGACGTAGACAACTTCTTCGCCGCCAATCATCACAGATAAGCCCTTACGCCCGCCGAGTTTTTCTTCGTCCATGTTCGCATTATCTACCTTATCCGTCCCTCCAACGTCTTCACCAGAGTCGAAAGCGCATCTAGATTGTGGTACGACGTGTCCCGAACCGCAGCCGCGCCATCTTATCATGAAAGAGCGAGTCCCGGCCGATCTCTTATATTTTATTATTGGAAACTCTTATCTGAGCTGCGGCTCGTGCATTATTTATGACTTTGGTCGAGACGAGCAGTTTACTCGTATCTCACAAAATTGTGGTTACATCCTGCTTAGCGGATGTATGTGCAGATGACTGGTGACAAAAACACGACGAAAAAGACCGTAGGTAAAGTAAAGTAAAGTGTCGCTTAGATCGGAAGAATTTTTCAAAACCAGAATTTATCGATTTATCGATAGACCGCCTGTATCGGCGATAATTAACGTAAAATCTGATATAATTAAGACCGAGTGGATAATTTATTTAAATTATTACGTGCCCTGCTTGTTAGGATTCCTCAAGTATTGCGTAGCCATTGTATTGCAAACTGTCAAGTTTGTGGAAGCAATTATTTTTTATGACAGGAGGGATAAATCAATGGTTATCCGGACAAGTTCGTTCGTTCGTTCGTTCGTTCGTCTATATGCCTAATGGGAATTTATAAATAAATTATGAATGTAATTGTAGCGTCCGTAGAGTTGGATGGCAGAAAGGAGGAAGGGTTTGTATATTTAAGTAGGCAATTATACGAAATGAAAGAGCCCCCTCTGCTTGTCTTAATGGTTAATGGGGTGGAGGGTGGGGGTAGAAAAATTTAAGGGAGGGAAGGGTAAAAAACAAAGGGTCGGACAATTAAAATGAAGGAAGCGTTAGAAAAGTAAAGGGAGGGAGGGAGGGAGGGAGGCCGGGAACACAAATCATGAATGGAATTATCATAAAATGAAGGAAGGAGTCAAGCGCTCTTCCTACTGATATCATAATAAACTTTTGAATTTTTAATTGAGCAACGAAATAGCGCTCGTAACAATAACCGAGGTGCGCGAGCTCGGAGATACGACGCGGATAAAGAAGTTTAAATAGATTGGGTGGGTGGATTGGGATGGGGGAGGGGGAGAAGGAAGTCGGTCGACAGGTGGAGCGAGCGTAGGGGTGACGCGGAGTAAAAACTACTCGCCTTTAGCGTCTTTTCCACTCCTTGCCTCGGTCCCAAGCAAATTAATTGCTCCCTTCCGGTAAACAACCCTTGCAACTCCATTGGTACACACTCCTGTACGACGGTCCTACTCATATCTTCTACCAATAGGTATTAACGATCGAAGAAATGGGAAAATTAATACTTCGTCCATTTACGTGTAATCTTACTTTTTACCTAAATCTATGTATTTAAGCATTTTCTATGTAAATGTTTTATTATAATGCGATCCTTGCCGGCATTTAATACCCCCCCCCTCCAACACAAGGCATTTTAGGTAAGAAAAAAGAAGAAGAAGAAAGAGAAGGAGAAGAGAATATAGTCGAAACCGAAAGAATTCAGCGTCTCTCGTTCTTATAGAAAATTTATAAGTAATAGGGAAGTTATTCAAAGAAATCTTGGTAATTAGATAAATTAGAAAAGTACGGGGAACTCGGCTCCATCGGACTTACTTAATAAGAGAGGAATTTAAATTTTGCCTAGTCATTGAGCTAAGCTATCGATTGTACTAGCGACTAATTACAAATGATTAATAGCCCCAGCATTATAAAGTCGCGTTGGGGGGTGGGGGGTGGGTGTGAGGGTATAGCGGGAAGGCGAGAGGATGAGGACGAGGATGTTTCATTTGGATGAAAGTTTTGCGCGGCAGCCTCTCTCTCTCTCTCTCTCTCTCTCTAATTAAAGCATAAAAGGCACGATGAATTCCTAAAATCTTGGGCATTGCCGAATGACTCGAGTCATCATTATTACCTCCACCTCGATCACAATAATTAACGCCTCTCCCTTCTCTTTTGCCTGCGTTGGCACGATGAAAGATGATGGTATTCAATGCTATCGACTTACCATTATTAACTTTTTTTTCTTTTTTTTTTTTTTTTTTTTTCTCCAAACGACGCCACAACCACGACGACGTTATACTTCAAAAGGCTCGATATGCAGTTACCTGCCTCCGATGCGAACCTTCATTTATACGAAACGTGCTCTCGCCCACAGGAGCTCAAGTCATATTGTCTTTAGTACAGCATCCGCAACGTGAGTATCTTTATCTGCTTGATGGCCTCGTTATTTTCGAAGCGATGAAAGCCCAATAAATAGAGACAGTTGTATTGGAGTTGGATTGAGCGATTACGACGTTGCCGCGACTCTTCTTAAAGTCAATGGTATCCGGTGCGGCTAATATTCCTGCTGCTGCTGCTGGCTATGCTTTCCTCGCGGAAGGCCTTGACCGTTTACTTCTAACGTCGAGTTTCTTCGGTTTGTTAAACGCTCGGCTAAATTGAAGTCCGTTGGAGCGTTAAGAGAAAAATTACGATAATGAGCTTCTGGATGTGTGAGGGGCGGGGCGGGTCGGGGGGAGGAAGAGGCTCCTGGGGCTCCCGGGGATGATGGTGCAGCGAAGCGAGAGGGAGTCGGAGCTTAGGCTAATTATCCTTGGTCGGAGCTATTGTTAATTGGCCCGTCGACAACAAGTGCCTTATTACTTTTTAGCCCTCTTTGAAAGCCATACGACTACTCCTTAAATATTCAGCGCTCGTAGTTTCGCGACGACGAGCTAATAAATACAAAGAGCCGTTAAAAAGAAGAGGTTCCTTCTCTTTTGCTTTAGTTAAAAATTTAGCGAACCAATGACGTGTCGTGGTGACGACGGATACGAATCCAGCTCATTCGCAATCGAAAAAAGGCTTACGAGAACAACAAACGACAGCGACGACGACGACGACGACGAAGCTTCAATTTATTAACAATTACATGATACACATGCAAGTGCTGCAATGGACTACTACTACTACTACTACTACTACTACTACTACTACTACAGGCTTCGTTATACATGTCCGACTTCTGGCATTGCGCTTATTACCCGGGCTGTACGTACGTGCTAATTCAATAAAATAGGATTCACGGTTCAGAATGTTTAACGAGGAATTATCATCGGCTTTATTTGCATTTGCGCTTTCACGCAAAATGAGAACGGAAAACTACGGCATTGAATTCAATGTTACAACTTCGTAGTGTAGCCTGATATTTATAAGCAGCCCCCTTCCTTCACCATGTCTATCTAACGTTCAAAGCTGTTAATGATACTTGAAGAGCAAGCACTTCATCGATATATAGCTCCGTTCGCGTGTCATCAGGTGTTTTTTTTTTTTTTTTTTTTTTTTCCAGCCTCTGCCGGTGACGGTTAATGACCGACTTTCGTCGGCGCGTTAAGAGTCTGCTTTTGAAACATTGGATAACCGATGAATTATAATAAAACGCGCAATTATTCCAATTTATCAACTGTAACAACTCGAACCGCCGCACTTTTTCTTTTCTTTATTTAATTTACATACAAACACGACGACAGCCATTAAAATATTTAATGACTAATAAAAAAGTGATTGTATAATTTTTATTTCATATATAACAACAAGTATATATGTTTTTTCTGTACTTTTCCGGCGGCCTTCTAAGTTATTTGTCAACCAACAAGTCACATATTGCGCAAAGAAAGTAAATAGTCTAATTTAATTGTTGGTGTCCGCTGTGACGGGGGGGGAGAGGGGGAAAACAATTAAACGATAAACCAAGAAATATCGGGGAAACGAAGTGACGAGAAAAATTATTCAATTAAATTAGTTGTATTTTAAAATATTATGCTCCTCTAACTTCCCCCTTCTTTTTATAACAATATATGTGTTGGGGGTATAGAAAACAGATGCGTTGAAAATTCTTTTATTTATACCTACAACACTATAACCTAAAGATATAGACGATGTAGAGAAGATAAAAAACCTCTTCTATGCGTATTTTACCTAATGTAAGAATATCTTATATTCGAATAAAAATACGATGAATGCACGTAAGACGAAGAAGAGAAGAAACACGAACAAAGAGACGCGAGATGAAAAAATGATGAGAAATTTAGAGTAGAGGGGTGAGGGAGGGGTAGTGAGAGAGAGGGTAAGTGGGTCTTCAGTTAAAGCATCAGATCGTTTCGCTAACTGATCGCGTGCGATTTACGATAGTCAGGAGAGGATTTTAATCACAAAGTCATCTCTCAAAATCATCATCTGCTTAGTGGATCAGTGATGACCCTACTGAATGACAACCGAGTCGCCGCTACGGAGCCGTTCAAATAACCTCAGTTGGTCTGATTTTTATACGGGATTGTGTAAGTGAGTCCCCAGCCACCTGGCGTCGGAAAGTCGAATTACTCGCGACCTCGTTGACATCTCGGCCCATAGGCTGAGAGACGCGCCACGCCTTAACCACGTGCTGTCCTTCCCCTCCTTTCCGCGGTGGCTCGATGCCCCCTCGCCCGCAATAGCATCCTAGTGGGACCTCTCACGCTACACCTTCTTCCCTTTCTCGAGCTCGGCCCCGTGAGCTCTCTCATAGTACCCGCTGCCACCCCCCCTCTCTCTCGCCCATTATTATTATTTTATTTACAGGGCGCTACGTTATCGACGGAGGCAGACACTGTTGCTCAGAACTAGTCCCCCAAAAGTAATGAGCAATTTTTCATATAATAATTTCCAGTAGCGGCTAACCGCGCGTTAACGAGCGCGAACGAGGGACGGAGGGAAACAGATAGATCGCGTCGAATGTACTCGAAGGAAATTAATAGATGGATGCGGCATTAGGAATAATGTTCTGAAATAGCGTTATAGGACTCTTGCTATCCGTGTAGGGGTCGGGCGAGGGGCGAAAGTCGTTAAGGTCGGTAGGTGAGGGGGGGGGAGTAGTACCTGTTGCGCCTGAACTTCGAGTCGTAGAGGCCGACTGGCTCGAGCCTGACCTCGCGTCGATCTCGTCCCCGAGGCTCGGGATACCTCCAGGGGCAGGCCGTTCCACGTCGGCGACGAGCCGACGCCCTGCCTCGGCAATTCACTCTGGAGACTAACTAAAGCGCTCTGATGCCGAGGGTCGCCCTGTTCTCTTTGCTTGGCGGAGTTCGAGTCCGATTAGTTGAACCTGCTGATGCGGCTGCTGTCCCGTGGCGGGGCACCGGGAACGGGGCGCGACCAGCAACACGTCCAGACAATCTCGAGTTGGTGCGCCTCCTCCCTACCACTTTATCAAAGCTTACCTCGACTTCTTACGGGAAACTCGCCGCTTTCTCACGTGGCCTGGCTTTTCTGGCAACTCCGTACCAACTTTCTTCCAGATTTCCAAAAGCAATTTCCCTCCACGATATCGCAATCTACATTCATCTCCCCCGTCAGGACGGTCTCCCGGCCCTTGTCCCCGGGTCGCCAATTAAACCTTCCCTCGTATCTGAAATTTCACTCGACAGATATAAAGTCGGATACCACTCCGGCTATAGCCATTACTTAATCCTTTAAGCTCTTCAAGGCACAACTTGTTATCGTCATTATAATTATTAATATTATTTTTTGTTTTATAATCGCTTGACCAATCGAAGTATCGATTGGGAAATCAAATCGTCGTGTTTATCTATGGATGCTTAATAAACGCAGTCGAGGACGGATAATCGAACAATTAAAAGCAAATGACACGGATGGCCAGAGTAATACCTAGTAGATCTGTCCCCCCCCCTCACCCGCCTTGCCAACTCCATTGCACTTCTTTAATATTGCTGTGAACGGAGCCTCTAATGCAATACTCCGTGCGTTTCTAGAAAAAATCTGAGAAGAGGATGGACCAACTGGATTTCGTAATGCATGTGTGTCCTTTATCATCAATACACGTACACAATTTATCTATTCGTTATCTATGCGTCTATACGTTTATTTATATTTTGTGCTCCCTTCCATTTTACGCGCTACAGTGCTTGAGCTTAAATTTATTTGCGTCGCAATTGATCTTGAACTTGGGGGGGGGGGGTAAGAATCCGCTTACTCAGTAATATTTTCTACAAGTGACCGTGTCTGCCTCGGTTTTCCAATTCTGAAAATACGAGTCTTCGTGCTTACTGCGAATATCCATTGTGAAACGTGCTTTATTGGATATCGAACGGCATTTTAAGAATAAGAACTTAAAGCTTCCTCGCCGCTCTACATTATTACCATCCGAGAAGTCGGATGATATAGGGGCGAGTGTGAGTGTGAGTGGTGTGAGTGATAAGCAGTACTGATAGGCACGGGAAAATATAGTTTACAGAGAGCCACCGACTTCAAACCCGCCCCACCTCTCTTTCGCGACTCCATTGGGAGTATTGGGGCTTATCGCCCGCATCGAGCGTCAGCGGATTCTCTCGGCGGATCAATGGCTGATCAATGGGAATAGGAGCGGTCGCAGTCCTTTATAAGGTCAATAAATCCTCCGCGACTATTTATTAATCCGCACCACCTAATTTCTCGATCGAGAAGCTCGACGACACGCGCAGCATCCCCTCCTTCATGCCACCAGGTACAGCCCCATAAGGCAAATACGTATTTTATACATAATATTGATACTATGGTACTCTTTGATTCTCTTTCATTCGTTTCTCTTCGTTTGTCCTTCGTCTGTTCGCATACGTTTATCCATTTCCGACGAAATTTCATCCACGTTAAATACTTGAATAAAAATAAGTATAGTTTATAGAATAATACGTACTACGAATTAATACGTACTAAGTCTTAATACTACTCTGGTTAAAATTACTCAATTTCCCCATCTCTCGTAGTGAAAATATTCTTTACAATATATATATATATATGATACATTTAAATTTACTCCCTTGCGCCACCTCCGTCCCTCTCTCTCTCTCTCTCTCTAATTCCCTCTTTGGTCTGAAAACTGCATAGAGCTTCTCTAATTGCTGTTCATGTAATTTATTTCGCTATCCTCGTCGCTTTTCTTTACGTGTATACGTGTGCATGTATACGTTAATGCTTAATTAGCCAATATCTCAACTCTAGTTAATTTTTATCATAATCTCCGTAATTTTACATCCTTCCATCGAGCAATAATATATACATTAATTCAATTTCACATTACAGGTTTTTTATATCCGTCTTTAAAAATGGCTTTTAATAATGCTTTAAAACTTAATGCAAACGCGTATTTTTTTTTTATTACCACCATTAACTTCAATTTGTAAAATGGAAGTACTTTTATAAGTTCAAATAACGCGATTACATCCATTCTGTAGAATCAATCATTTCAAATTAGTTGTTTTTGCTCCTCATTGAAGCGTAAACGATACTATCTTCAGATAAAATATATCAATTTCTTATTACACAACACCAAATTAATAGAAATATTTTACTACTGTAATTACTTCATCTGCGATCGACATTAAAAAAACGAAGATCGGCAAAAGAGTTTTTACTTTAATATTGAATTTTTATTATATTTAATCTAATAGATCATGAGTTTTTAGAAAAGAATAAAACTGAATGAAGATTTTTTTGTAAAAATGAAATAAATTCAGTGAATTAATTACTCTACGTAAATGATACTTAATAATTACGCAACTCATTTGAAATATGTATAATAAATGCTCGCTAATTTGTTATGACAGTGAAATCTGTATTTAAATCATTCGCGTAATAGATAATATTATTAGAGTAACGTGTAAATACCTCACAGATAGAAAATAACATGGATTAATATTAATCATATCCAATAATCGAATGAATTTCAATATTAATGCTTTTAAATCCACTTTATCGCACAAGTTTAGCGTAATCTTCGGAAAAGTCTGGGTTACGAAATAAATTTCAAATATTTACTATTATTATTATTATTATTATTATTATTATGCATGTAAATAATATGGATTCACATATTATCAGTGCTTGGCATTTCCAAGCAAACTCCAGTATTTCAATTGATTCCCTTAAAAATATGAAACATTGAATAAAAATAAGAATAATAATTGACGTGGTTCCTTAGGTGCTTTCAATTCTTAATAAACTAAATCGAGAATTGATATATTTATTGGCTATGAATAAATTACCTTTGACAAACTTTGTCTTGCTTGGTTAAGGGAGTCGAGTTAACGTTGCTTTAATATTTCTTCTGAGGTTAAGCTACGTAAAAAGTTTTATGCACTTTGGAATTGATAACATTTCACAGAATCAAGTTTATTGTCAATAATATATTTTATGATCTTTACATTATATTTGCCCCGGTGCATTCGTATTCTGCATTTTACATTTTATTTCATCTTCCGTCGCGTTGCTTGTTAAGCCCATTGTTCAACACTCGAACCTCACGTATCATTTCGAAAGACAACGAACAATGAACACCACTAACCTGTCGAAAAAAAAAAATAACAACTAATTTAAGAATAATAAGTGACAATAACGCCTAGCAAAGTTTAGTAATAGCTCGGTCAGTATGATCGTCAACGTACCATTACGTGCTGCGACGTCGTAAAGCTAGAGAGAAGCAATAAGCGAACTGGAGATTTTTTGCCGACTAGGGCTCGATACTGGGGCGGGAGGACGGGGGAGGGACGGGTTCGAGCAATAGAATACTCTTGTCCGACCATTCGCCGTTAGAAGAGGCAATAATTCGTACTCTAAATATCGAGACCCTTAATTGCTAGCGGTTATAGCTGTTGTGCGGTACGTGTACTGGATATTATCTTGAAATACTGGAGTGATAACTCAGGATACTGCCTCCTTGTCTATTCGCTATTTAGCTCAGCGCGAAAAGGAGAAGCTAATTTGGAAAATTCACTTTTATGCACAGGCCAAGAGAACTTCGGGACCGTAGTAATTCTCAGACTAAGCCGTCATTGTTATCCAGGGCTTCTTTGACGCGACGAGTCTCCTCATCTTCTACGAGAACAAAGTAAAAGATGCTGCAGCCGTCTTAATATACTGACGTTTCTAATGAAAATTTATGCCCTAAGTGAAAATATTTTTACGCCCTCTTAGGGGAAAAACGTACAAATAGTTATTTATGCGGACCTAGACCCCCCCTCCTCATCGCTCTCTCTCTCTCTCTCTCCCTCCCTCTCTCTCTCGGTCTTTCATTCGGTTAGTCCAAGCTTGAAATATTCCTTAGTTTTAATAATTCTATCACGCATTAGAGTCCGAGTTGTAACGAAATATAGCTTGGGAGGTCTCACACTCCTCGCCCCTACTAATTTTTTGGAAAAATTCAAATTTTTTCCCTGGGACGCAAAGAACGTAGATCACATACAGACGGTTGTAAGCATTTATCATTGTTCATGTGTAGGTTAAAAAATGGTTTATACTTGAGATATATTAACTGTTCGCGTGGTTTTCTTCTACATGTAGCTGCATTTATATTATACGTATATATAATACATAAGAACATTACATATTATACCTTTTTCATACATATCATTAATATGTATTAAAAATGTTCATCCTGCACAATGTGTATACTTTAATGCAACATATATTAAAACGTTATGTTTTAATTAAAAAATAAATAAGCGACTTATGAAACATTAAATATTTAAGCTTAGCCAAAATTTATATTCTCCAAATAATAATATTAATAATAATAATAATGTAAAATAATATTTTTATCGATAAAAATATTAAGAGTATGGAATATAAAAAAATTTTTTTCAACAGCGCACATTTAATGCAAACTTGTAATTTAAATAATAAAATTAAATTCATAATGTGCACAATGAAATTTTAATAATATTCTAGGTTAATAATCTTGATTTATTTAGTCGTAAAAAGGAATACTTCTCTGCTGAAGTTTCTATTAAACTACAATCCAATAGGAAAATAATGAATGCCAATTTACAGTACATTGCGACTTTTATAATAACTTTTACCCTTTAATAAATATTATTGCTATTATTATGATTATGTCATTGTCTAGGAATTGTTAATGCATGCGCTGGTTGTATCACTGGCTGAATTAATTGATTAGCTAATAGGCAGTTATAATTTTAAATATTAAAAGACACATGTTTTTCTAATTCCTTGGCAGGATATTGAAGATTCATATCGACTGTGCATAAAGTTATTCAGTCGTGGAAAACGTATTTATTTAGCGGTGACCGGTCTGGGAAAACAAATACATTTAAATAAATGTATTACCGTAATTCATGTTCCAGCTACAATCCTCGGCTTCTAATTTAACATTCCCATTATAAATCATAACTAATTGATTTTGTTTTATGTCCCGATACATAAATTATTAGACAAACAAAGGCCCTCGCAGGTGGTCATTTGTTTAATTTTGGAAAAAGCATTAAGCTCGCGATGTTTTTGATAAATTCTATTGTTGGGCAGTCGAGCGGGGGAAATTAATTTATTGGTTTACGAAATAACCGCCAGTCGGATGAAATTACACGACGGGGGTGGGTTGGTGGGTTGGTGGGGTGAGGAAACGCGAGGGGACGAGAGCTTACCACAGTAGCCTGCAAAAACTCGCTGTTTTTTCTATTGATAAGGTGCTGGACGAATTACACACAAACAGACAAATCTTCGAATTGAATTAGATCAATGTCGTCTCCGACAAAAAGACCCTATCCTCCGAACTTTTTTATTTTCACCCTTCTTCACTCCCCATATGTATTTATAAATGTGCATAAAACGTGCGTGTAGGCTTTCGACGATGTATTCGAGATAAATTGATTTTACCATCGATAGGCTACTCGACACGCGTCCACCCGGTGTCAGATGCAATCATCTCCTAGAGCCGGCCTATTAAAATTTGCGGGGGAGTCCTCGAGGCTGAATGTCGCTGTAGACGCGAGTTTGGCGACGGGGAGGGATGCTGGATGCTCCAGTATTTTTTTCTTTTCTTTTTTTCAATGGCTGACGAATGACCGATGCGAGTTGCTGTGCTACTTCGTGAAAACCACTGTCAATCACCAATTACCCAGACGATATTTTCAAGATGACTTTCCCTGTCCAGGCGCAGACTGCTGCCCAATCCCATTAATTAATTTAATTTATATTATTTATATGAAAATTCTGAAAATCTTCTAAATTTACTCCCTCTGCAGCCATTTTCAAAGTTTTTTAAACAAGGTTTTCGAGAGTACTTTCGGAGGGGGAAAAATGTAAGCACAAATAATAGGAAACTTTAGCAACTTTCTGATGCATAATTAATTCCATTTCAAGCCATAATGCAAAATTTAACTCAAGTGCCTGTAAAATTTTCAAAGCCGTTTTAAATTTCTCATTCGGTTGCTTTTTCTTTCTACAGTTTTTTTTTTTTTTTTTTTTTATTTATTATTGTTAAAATTATATATTATTGCAAAATTAATGTTACTAAAGCTAACAGCATTTAACTATAATAGAGAATATTTATAATTTTTAGATAAATTATACACGCAGTTGCGAGAAATGTAAATAATTATTTACTATTATTCTTTGCTTTCACTTATTCGTATCTAATGGAGATGCCGATATGAAAATGCATCATTTGCCGTTTCTCTTTAGTACATGATTAGAAATGATTTTCCGTCTTGGAGACCTTGCGTGACATGAAATATTTTTACATATATTTGAATTGAAATTACGGATGAATGCAAAACACTTTAAGTTTTATTACATAAAGTTAAATTTAAATAGATTGACTACATTATAATCATACATTCGTATTGTTTGAATTAAATTCAATTATACACTCAATTTAAACGTGACTTCACAGTCTAGTTTCTACATTATCAACTGAGAAAAAACAGAAATTAATTTTGGTTCAGCAAGTCAGTCACTCATGTGCTATTCGCTTATTAATTACAATAATACTTGAAATTATTAACTGTACAATTTTTTATAATTTGAATTTTCAAATTACTTTTTGTTATTTTGGTTTTGAAAATCACGTATCTTCAATATAAAATTATTACGTACACAGATAACATATTTTTAATGTAGTAATTCTACTGATTTTTTATATAATATGTTAATTTATAGGTAATTTAATAAATTCGATGTTTAATCTTAACAGATTTTTTATATATATATATAATTATTTCAATGCTCTGAAATCCTAATAATCGTATTTCTAATATTTTTCGATCTTCAATTCTCTAGTTTAGCTGATTCATTATGAAGAGAAGAAGAGAAATTTTTTATGTTTGTTTTGAAATTTAGTGTGATTAAATTTATCATTACAAAATGAAAAATATTTTTAATACTCTTGGAATTCTCTTGAGTATATTTTTGTTATTTCATTATCTGTACGTTAAAGTTATTACATAATTTTATTATTATAGTTAACTTCATATTTTACATTAAATTTTGCGTTGACTCATAAAGTCGTGATGAATTATCTTCATACTTTTTTTTTGCGTATAAATTTAGGTGAAAAAAGCAGCAATGGCGTTAAAATTTATTGCAACAACTAACTTTTTTAAGCATAAAAATGATGGCTTAATAAAGCTTAGACAGATATTTATTATGAAAAACCTATTATGAAATAAGGAAACGAAATTGTAAAAATTAAAAAATTCCTACTTTAAGTTAATTAGATTGTTACGCAATACAAAAATGTTTGGGGATTTCAATAGGACAAATTGAAATAGTATAATAATGGATTATGCAATTACATGGCTATTAAAAAATAATCCCTTTAATATGGAAAGAAGCCTTTATAGCGCTATTTTTGCAAGGAGGTATGAGTGATTGGAGACATTAAACCTCCTTTAGCTTCACTAGTTTCACAGAAGAAACGCGTTTTGCATTTAATTAGCTAATCCAAATACAAGCAACAAAAAGCAGAAATTGCGCTCTCTCTCTCTCTCTCTCTCTCTCTCTCTCTCTTCTCTTTTGACTTTTGCCAATTTTGACTGCGGCGCACTTCCATCCCGTTTGTAATTGTATACGTAAACGTAAGAGCGTACATTGAAATTCTTGGAAGGAATTTTATATGCGAACTTGTAAGTGAAGTCAAACTAGTTATTCTACAAACACGAAGAGCCCTTGATGGGATTATAAAAATTCGAGTACTTATTTTATTACAAGTTCGTCGCGTATAAAATGTAGCTGCCTGTATGCATAAGCTACAAGCGTTTTTTTTTTTTTTTTTTTTTATTAAGTAAATAAATTTATACAAGTTTCATAAAGATAGTAATCCAAGAGCTTTAGTTGGTGACGAGCGAATCAATATTGCATAAATTTTTAAAACTTCCTTATGCTATTAGGAATTCAGATCCCAAACCTGTAAACTTGTAAACGCATAATAATAACAGTAATAATAGTAATAATAATAATAGAGCTTGCGCGCATTTTCATATTGAGAGTGTGTACTCAGTTGAAGTAAAGAGTATTGTTTTCAAAGCTGCGATTACGAAATTTCGTTTCATTGTTATGTTGCCTTTTATGGCATGTTCGACCTTAAATAAATAAAAACTGAAATTTTACCGTCACAAGTGTATTTAAATCATAAAAATATATAAATTACATAAATTATATAAATGAAATCAGCGATCAGTCGAAATGAATATTCGTATTATTAGAAAGGACTTTATCATTTTATACAATGGACGGATAGATTGTCCGCCCCCTCCCCTGACATTCTCCGTCTCTCTTCCACTGCGCTCACATTCGCTCTCACTCGCTCTCACTATCGCCTAACGCTTCTCAAAATGCGAGGACTGTCAAGGTAAAGCTTTGAACACGGGGGAGAGTTTCTCGCTCGTAACTCATTCTGATGTTCGACCTGAACCGCTAACGGTTCAGCCGCTTCCGCTCTAAAAAGAAGAATATATATGTCGGCCGCTGTTATATGTAATAAGAGAGAGAGAGAGAGAGAGAGAGAGAGAGAGAGAGAGAGAGAGAGAGTGTCTGTATGAGTTACAAGTCTTCCGCTGCAGGATACTTGACGTACGCCAACTTCACTCTCTCTTCTCTCTCTCTCTCTCTCTCTCTCTCTCTCTCTCTCTCTCTCTCTCGGTCCCCATTTTTCTAGCGGCTGTCGCGGTTCTTCGCACATGCGCACACGCAACAGAGGAGACACATTTTCTAAGATAGATTGTCTACGTTCGGACAGATTTAGTAATTACTGAGAAGCGTTAACGAGTTCGCAAAAACTTGGTAAATTGACAACTCGTATGAAATTTATTAACGATGAAGAGAAGACCATCTTCCCTTTCGTGATATTATGACAATGCAGATTATCACATATTTCATCATAATCGTACGTTAAAGCATTAAAAGCACAGACTTCTCGTAATAAACGTATCATTGTGGTCTTTTTATTCTTATCAAATATAAATAATTGAAAAATGTTATTTTCACGCGACAATGTACACCGGCTTTATATCTATTTACTTAAGGGGACGTTGTTTATTTTATCGTCGCACGCACAATGCAATTCTTTAGAGTCGCTTTAACATATTAATCAGATAGCTTTAGAGTGGACAGAGTACATACATACAAGTCTAGACTGTATTATAAATACGCGCTACTTAAACTTGTAAGCCTTTTCTTAAACTGTCAGGGTATTACTGTAAACTCAAAGCCTGCATAGTAATAAATGGCCATTTTATCCATCTCTCGTTGTTGTAATAACTTACAATGCTATCTTCCCAATTCTTCTATATTATTATTAATATATGTAAATTTTTATTAGGAATACTTATTAGGGGCCAGTAAGCGACGAAGTAAGGTACGAAAAATTATAGTTTAGGTTGAAATCAATGGTTTGCCATAGGCTTCGAAGGGTACGAAACGGTAATATCAGGCAACTCGGTAATACCAGAGGAGAAAGTATTTGATTTATTGCTTTGTAATAAGGAAATCGAGTGTAAATCATTGAGAGCTAAGCCAATTTCTTTTGAATTAGCTCTCGCTCCTTTGTAAGAAGATTTTTTTCCTTCATCGTCTTATGCAGAAGAACCGGAGCTCGTCAGTCATCCACTCTTAACGGTTGCGTTTACTTGATTCTTGATCATCGTAAATCTGCATTGGCTCTTTGTTATCACTCGCCGTTACCCTCGCCGTTCCCCTCGCCGTTCCTCTTGCCGTTACAAGATTCCCGACCTCGTCATGTAGTCGGACGGCTTCTCTTTATCCCTCGAATGCAATCCAAATGGCGGCACATTTCTTATCGAGGATCGTTTTTTCATCCACCCGTTCCGTACTTTACCTCGATACTTTGGGATCAACGGGCCCCACGCAGCTAACTTTTACAGCTGCGACTGCGCGTGCCTATGAATTATGCACGGAAAGCATTCGTATCTCGTAAGTATAAGCACTTGTTCGTAAAATTAAAAAGCTAAGAAAGAGTTTTATTTAACCGAGCTGCGGCTGCTGGAATTGTAAAAATACAAATTTCAATAAGAAAGACTGCAACTCGCAGATTTATAAATATATCGGATCCGTCCAAGCATTAGCTCTCACACGCGGGCATAAAATTTGATAAAATGGGTTAAGCATTCAAATAAGAGAGCGCAATATTTAATTCCAAAAGTATAGTATTCATGAAGCATCTAATGTTATTTTATGAAAAGGGTAGAGTAAGGGGGGAGGTTCGATGCCAAAGTTGGCAACTATCGCACAATTGAACTGAAATGCACGACTTCATGACTCGAGGCAGCTTGTAATTCGGATAGTGCTCTAAATAATTTATGTAAATTACAAATACTTAAAGCTGATGTTGTATGTATTCTACTAACGCGTGGACTCCTGCTCCTGCATCCGTATAATGCAAGTCCAAGTTTATATCGCGTGTGCGCAATCTATTTGCATGGGAGACAGTGAACAGTGGCGGGGAAGGGGCCGAGGGCATCGAGCAGCATGCTACATACTTGGCGCAAAATAAATAAAATATTAAAAATAAATTTTTAATACGCGTTGTGCCTTCTTCTGAAATAGTTTTCGCAGGTCTGACAATTTTCCTCAATATCTTTTCCGTACTTCGAAATGCTCATTCCAGGACAATTTATCGTATTGTTAATACTGCCCTTTCATGTAATATTACAGATTAATTACTTTATTTACACGACCCCATTTAAGAAGTCAAGTTTCGCACACGAGTACGCCATCACGTGCGCACGTAAGCTAATACTCCGCGAAAGTTCGAGTAATTAAAGTACAAAAAGTATATTAACAAATATAAACTTTTTCTCTTTTAGAAAATAACGTATAGCTTATGCATTGAATGAAACGAAAAACTCTTATACCATTATGTAATATCAATGTTGAAAGTTTCCCTGCCTATTTTTCTTATATATAAGCGCAAGACTTACATAGAATATATTGTACAAGCCAGTGGGATAATGTTTTTTGCCGCCGATCCCTCTTATATCTGTGACAGAAACGAAAAGAGGAAGAAATCTTGTTACGGAAAACTAGTTTTATGCGTTTCTTCAAATTCTTGCATTATTCCATAGTCTCGAATCTGTTTGTTTTAAAAATAAATGACAACATTGTGAATATCATTATTTCTCATACGCTTTGCATTTTCTCAAACTTTTAAAAAAGTTTTATAAAAATCATGATAGATGACCGTAATTTGCGTATAATTTTTGCGAGCGTGTTACTTTAACAGTACTTACGCCATTGCAATACATACATATTAATCTGCATTAATATTAATATTTTTGAAAATCATAACCATTAAGCATTGATAAGAATTTATTTCGACGTTAAGTACATGTCAAGCTCTGCGCAGTGTCCATGCTGTCAATAAAAAATTTATTTGTAAAATATTTAATAAAATATGATCGTCCAACGTATAAAAGGAGCGTTTTGTTTTGTTCTCCAAAAATCATGGAGTTAAGTAATTTATAAAGGGGACAGACATTAATTAAAGGCAGAAGATGAGAAGAACAATCGCGCCACTTACATAATTACTCAGGCCAATGATAATAAATGAGGGTAAATCAGATGAGACATTGGTTTTGATTCGGTATACGTTATCCGCTCCTCCTCGACCCTTAAACCTCTCAATCAACTCTCTGAAAAGCAGGAAGTTACGTCTAAATACGTTACATTGCTACGTTCCATCTGCGTCACTGCGCTTTATACTCTCTCTCTACATCTTTCGCCCTTCCCCTTCTCTTTATTTTAAGCCGCTGCGCTCATCTTTATATTACACGCATGTACCCGTGAATGCATACGCGAGGCATGATGAAATTTTGAATTTCCCGGATCCCCGGAAGTTTTACGAGCGAGTCAAGCACTGCGCACAGCTTCTCTTTTCTTCTTATATGCGTCTCCGTGTCGCCATTTCTTCTTCTTCTTCTTTTTTTTCTTTGCGTTTTGAGACGCATTGACCAACACAACTTTGACTCCCAGGACTTGCTTCTGCCGAATCAATACATATGCATGACAACTAAGGCGTATTTATCCTTTGTGGAAGAAATTTTTATTTTTCCGTTACCCAAGCAAATTCAGTCTCTGCATCTGTTTCTTCGTTTTTCGATGTTATCGGCACCGAATTCATCTCACAGTCATCTTCGTACTAAACATTTAAAATGTACTTGAGCTTAAGTAGGATATGTTGAATAAAGGAAAAATACTGTTTTTAAAAACGAAAGGAAAAGATTACATTTATTTTCGTATATTTAAAGGATCCGGGAAAATGGCAACGTATCAATAAAGATGTATAAACAGTACAATGTGGGTAAAGTGTAGCAATGCATAATACATGTGCGCCAGGATACACGGGCACATGCCTAATACGTAAGTACCTGTTAATAATTCGTTAGATTTTTTACGATTATTCGAAAGAGAAAACGAATAATAACAGTACATTGTAAATTATCTGGTAACCTGACAAGAGCAGAGGAAATAGTCGTCCTTCCTACCATTTCCTGGGAGCAACCGGGTTAGCCAAAATTGAATAATAAAGGCAGAAATATGAAATGTTCGTATGATATTCACGCGATGGCAGTGAATTATCATCGCTCATTAGATAAGAATGCCGATCTCTATGCGGCTGCTCCGAAAAAGAAGAAAAAGAAGAAAAAGAAGAAGAAGAAAAAGTTGCAGGGGTAATGCGGCCTTCGGCTGCACATGACTATTCTCAGTCTCGGACTTGTTCTATTCGAGGGTGGCGCCTCCTCATCACGTTCCTGGATCAGTCCCACGTCAGCACCTGGCACTGGTTCCAGGAAATATTCGAAAAGCCGATTCCACGCGTCCGCGACATTAATCAAGGACAATAGCCATCGCCGCGACCCTAATTATTACGTAAGGCCGCACCGCTCTTCAACTGGGTCAAGTGGATGGATGGGGTCGCGAGGGCGCCGGGGATAGGGGAGTCGATATGTAAGTGCGTAGAGGGCAAACGCGCTTCGCATTGGAATCGTCCCATTCGCGGGGAATTTAATATCCGCGATTTCAGGTCACGTGGCGGAAGTCGCGGCGCGCAGTACCACTACGACACAAACCTCAGTGAATTATTCAAAGGGCTGGAATTAGAACAGGCTCCATATTGCCGTGGGCTCATACGAGTCCCAGACTCAAGTTGCACGCAGTCGGACAATTCCGGTCACCTGATTCTTCAAATCCCTATATTCGAGCTCAGCTTCGTTTTTTACGCATTTCATTGCGGACAATTTTTATGATAACTCGGGGCGCTAGATTAGAGACGATTCGACACAACGACGGACCTTCGTAGATTATTACATCAAAGGCTTTTTAATAATACATTTGCGACATTCGCCTTAAAAAACAGCGCCAATCATTTTAATGTTCGCGTATAAATAATTTGAAATAATAATGACGTTGTTAATCCCTTGGAAACCGAATGTCTAAGCAATAATAACCGCCGATTCATGATATTATACGTTTGACTCTGGGACGGGGGCGGAGGCGGAGGCGGGGTCGGGGATGAGTAACCCTGTGTTATTGACGGTAGTACGACGATGTTAACACGTGGGCAATTTGAAGGTTATAAATTTCACCAGCTATTGCTATGACGTCTAATTGAGAAAGGAACTTCCACCGTCGAAGCGTGTATTTTCTAAAAGTTGATAGAAGCATTATAGGAGCTAACAATTCCGGAGTCTTGCTCCTATTAGGTCTCGCTCATAAAGCTCCAGAGATCCAGAGGGAGGCAATATTTCTTTTTAAAGACAACACACGTGTTATTGATGCTTAGGTGCGAGATTAATATTTCAATATACAACAATAACAGTTTAAACAATTTGTTAAGTACGTAAGGTAAGAGCTGTGCTGTATACGTGTGTAAAGGTGGGGAGCGAGGTGGGGGCAGCTCATGTTATAAAATAATATTCACGCGCGGGTCGGAGGGGCGGGGGAGGGAGGGGACGTACGAAGGTAAAGTATCGGCAATTATTACGTGGCAGTTTATCCGTAGCTTTGAGCTTCGGGAACGAGGATCGAGAGTTAGATTAAAGAGAAGGGTCAAGAGGCAGGAGAAGTTTCGCGTGTTGTATGTACTCTGCTTGCAGTCGACCGATATTCCGCATACTCGGCTTCCTCTATCTTAATTGCCAAATCCCCCAACCCCCCAACCCACCCATCTCCCCATGTACTTCAACCGGCCTATTTCGGCTTATTACGCATTCCTCGGCAAACTGTCGAACCAAGCAATAACATTACATGAAGCTCACCCGACGTATCTCTATTATTATTCGTTTCAACTATTTTTCAACCCCTTCCCCGCACTCGCCGTTCAAAATAGTACAGTTTGTAAGTTAATTTATTGTGCTTAAAGTAAAAAGTAGCACTTTGTCAAATATCTACTCGAGGGAAACTGTTATAAACGTTTCTCCGTCCAATAAAAATCATCCTATAGGAGTGAACGTTTGTTTCAGATCATTCAGGTTACGTCGGCCTCGCAGTGATTCAAGCCTCGGGGAAGGAAACTAACTGGTGAGTAATATTTAATCAACCCTTTCGTAATTTCCATTCGATGCTAAATAATTTAAAAAGCTTAATGGATATTTTTCACTTGACGTACGCATCGCTATTAAGAAAGTATTTTAGGAAAGGTCTCCAGTTGGGAGTAAGAAAATTGGAAAAGAATGGATTTTTAATAAATTGTGGATATTTATCGAAATCCGAATTCGAGTCGGTATTCCGTACAATACGTACAATAGGCTCACGTAATCCCATAGAAGGTTTCTTCTTGGCTTTCGAAGCCAATCCCCACTAAACGACGAATATAATAACGCGAAGAATATTTTCTTAATTTACTTGGCCCATATGGACCCATATCTTCCATATCGATTGTATTATTAATCAAAAGGACCCAATAAGATGTACTTGCGGGGGAGGTTTTTAAACAAACCTCGTTTAAAAACTCTCGGCCGTAAATTTATCGAGCGACGTTAACGAGCCCTTTAACCAAGTCTTCGGAAAATACTTACGATGAAACGTACCACGAGAAGATATAAATTGTTAATAAAAATAAAAGCAAAGGGGGGAGGGGAGGGGAGGGGGGAGAAGGAGCGTAGTTAGGAAGTAGCGCGAGTTCGGGTTAAATATTTAAAATAATTTTACGGCATCGGCGGAGCGGAACGTCAATAATTATGCGTCTGCGGTGTAATCGAGATCGCACTCTCCTTGGGAAATTCTCTCTCCGAGAGGTAAATTAAAAATTAATCCAGCAGAGGGGCTGGGGCGCTCGAATTCGGAAGCAGCAGCAGCAGCGGCAGCAGCAGCAGCGGCAGAGCCATACGTTGTCGGTGGCCGGGGCAGGGGGAGGTGGAGTGAGAGGGTAAATTATAATTCGAGCCGAGACACTGCTTGTCAAAGTTTACCAAAAGAGTCTGAATAGAGTAGAGAATCGTAATTACATTTCAATAGGAACCATAGGTCCGCGATGGATCCCGGCCAATCCCATTGTAAATGGACCCACACGTGCTTTTTTACCCCTGCGAAGCGATCAATGCCAGTTTTCATAATCGAAAACTAACCTGCAATCGCATTTCACGTCCATTTTGCTCCAATGTTTACTTAAGAAATTAATTCGATGCGAGTTGTCCCCGTAACGAGTAGTCCTTTTCAACATTCCGTAGCGACTTATTATATCGATCGCACATTGATTAATGTTGAAAAGAATTAACTTAAAGGTTATTGCGAGGAACGTGAGAGGCAAATGAATATTAATTCATTCAACGGACTTTCTTCAACATCATCGTTGCAATTAATGTCGATGAGATCGCTGTGGCTTTATTTATTTACACCAAGAGCAATAAATTATATTATGCTTTTGACACGGAAGTCTCCGTGAGCCTTTAACATAAGCATCGAGCATAAGTCTTCATTAATAATAATCGAAATAAACGGAGTTGGGCTTTGAGCCCAGGGCGAATCGACATGCAGACACGTAGCTGGGCACGTATTGCCGGCCTAGGCGAGGCTTTCCTCTGCGCTTTTTTATTTCCGTCCCCCCTCCCGCCTACCCTCGCCTCACTAATCAGAAATTATTTCGCTGGCCTCTCTTTTCTGGCCTCGACAATTACGCGCCCAGCGGAGCAATCGAACTTTTGCCGACCATTTTCATCAGATTTACCGATTCATCATCTATCCTTAATTGTAGGAATATACTAGATAATGCCCTTTCTCGACAGCAGACAGCGCTTCTTTTCAGTTTCGCCAATTTATTACAGCAAAGTACAGCCAAGTTACGGGAAGAGGATGGGGCAAGAGGAGGCAGGGGGAGAGAGAGAGAGAGAGAGAGAGAGCATATTTTTTAATTATTGTTTTTCCACGAGAATCGTTATAATAAAGGCTGGGAATGATTTGTTGCTACAATTCGAAATGTTAAAGGCAGGCTTTGCGCAGAACTATCTTTAATGGAAGATTTTATTCAGCCGTAACTCACCCTATGATTTACCCCTATAGTCCTCTATTTTATTGACACCTACGGGGTAGCTATGGTAAGGCTCCCTCTACCGGGCCCCCTCCCCCGCCCGGACGTCCTATCAACCTTTCTCAATAATTTGATTTACGGTTACACGAAAAACTGGATATTCCTTCAGGAAAGGATAGCGGATGATTTACAAAATAAAAAGGGCAATTTATTTTTGATAAAAAAGATTGCTACTGTAACGTGATAATCGCATCGGTGAGATTGAACGTAAGTCGCGCTTAGTTTTGCCGAGTCTCAAGTTGGATAAACTCGAGCCTCAAGGAAACAGAAGGCCAAAGCGAGAAGATAAAGAATGTTATATGAAAGTCTCGAGGTTGAGAAGCCGCCGCATGCAGATGAACGAGGTGAGGGACTTGAGCTTTATGTACTATAACTACGTACTATAAAGTACTAGGCGATGAAAAGCCGGCATTTATAACGTAACAGAGTTTCTCGGCTGGGAATATTGAATTTCAGGAGACAGGGAGCGAGAGAGGAGAATCGTAATTTTTCGTTCGCTAGGGTTTATTAAATTGCATTAAATAACTGACCGATCGAATGAATTTCGTAAAGTAAAGAGCGGAATGGCCGTATTCCGTAGGAGACGTTGACGCACGCCAGTGAGCGAAATAGCTTATGATTTTTTAGGAATGTCGGGACGACGGTGGCAGCAGCTCCGATGGATATAGCGAGCATTGAAATTAGTAAGGAGACATCGAGGTCACCGCTGAGTGTAAAAAGGGACGAGGAAAGCTGGTGTTTGGAATGCTCGCGTGACTCAGGTGGTCGGGTGGGGTGGGTGACACCGGGGAAGGGAATCGTCAAATGCTAAGATGTATAAAGAACAGCATCCGGTAGAGGCGTCCGAAAGCCCGGGAGGGAGGGTGAAAAATCCGGTGTAATTCGACGTTATGTCATCGTCGGGAGCTCGTCTCGTATTTCCCCGCGTGCCCCGGACGTCGCTACGAGTGAGATTTACATGCGTCGATCGCCGGAATTTCCCATTCCGTCAGCCGGTAATCCGTCCGGGAGCACTCGCTTCTGGCCTTTGTTCCGAAAGCACCCGGACGCATCTCTACTCGTTTACACAGACGCGGCGCCGAAGATTCATAGCGCGTCGGAGCCCGGGGTTTGCCGGGGAGGCGGCTGCATCTCTCTCGAATGGATTTCGTCCTCGAGATGAACGAAGCCGAAGCGAGCGGTGATCGATCGACTCGATTCTCCAAAGGTGAATGCCGTCAGCTATATTTTACAGAGTACCGCTATTACCCCTACATATGACATACCGTCCTCGAGTGTCCGAAGGGCGCTGAAAAAAAAAGTTTTTCGCCGCCCTTTTTTTCTTTCGTTTTTCAATATTTCATCGCGCCTTCCGCCCTTATAAATCGCTCATTTCTCTGAAACAATAGACTTTCTTTATCCCATTAAACCCTTTCCCGGTATAAAAACACCTTGGCCTATAATTAAATTCATATGCGTTATTTGATTGCCGGGAAAAATTATTTTACACGAGCTGACATTCCGCCGAGTCCTTTACCCAAATGCATTTTATTTCAACTACATTTACCCCGAGCGCACGAATGAAATTACAGATTTGTTTTCAACAATTCAAATTGTTTTTTCTTTAAATTATACTTTCATCGAATTCTCTTTGCGAGTATTGGCATTAATGGAGCCCGTGCTTTAATTCCCAAGAATTCGAATTTCATTTACAACAAAGCTTTGCGCTAAACCCGTTTGCGCTCCCCCTCTACAATTTTTCAAATTAAAATGATGAAACACGTATGTATTATTATGATTAAATTAAAAAACGCATTAACAGGCGCGTGTGGTTCTGCCGGTTTCATTACTACATTGAAATACATTGAAATTAATTCCCGACATTAATTATACGGCCGATGGAAGTACATGCATTACGAGAAGGAAGCAATAAATAATAAATATCATTTAAAAGTCATTCGATATCGCCACATTTATTCATATCCAGATGAATCGCAAAACTTTCGAATTGGACAATCGAGATAGAAAAATACCGATTTCCAGTATGATCTAGATATACGCGAATCTGCGAACTTCCGGTCACTTGCCTCGTTATTGGCCTGTCGAAAAATGGACAAATCACAGCGGGCGATAGAATTTTTTTTCTTGTTAGCCGTACGTCGGACACGTGTCAACAAAAATATAGATATTTAACGGGATTGCTGCTCTAGCGCTACTCGATTCAATAAATAATCAATGGATTTCAGGTTTATCCAGTCTAAATACAAAGGCAATATCAACGCGTATTTATATACTTCATCTTATTCGTAATATTTTCGCATATAAAAACTCCTACGAATCACGTGAAGGCTTAGTCGAATTGCCTTTCAAGTCTATCGACGTACTTGCGTTCGCAATTGCGTCTTCAGTTATACACAAACAAACCTTAGGGAGAAAAGATCATTTATTATTAGTGAAAATAATGAAGGAAACAGTACTTTCCCATATTAATTATATTTTGTATTTCAATTTGAATTCGGGGTACTTGAAAGAGGCAAAGGATTATTTATTAATACTGCGGTTCGAACAAAGAAGCTGCATTATGATGGTTATGATCATTAGAAGGATTACGCAGCACCGAGTGAAGAGCACAGAGTTCTTAAGAATAGTAGTTTCCTTAGTTGTGAATCCGGTGTAAGGCGCGATGTAATTTGTTTGACCTATAAAAGAGGAAAGAGCGACGAAAGTGCTTTGGCAGTGATAAAACTAATCTTCGAATGAACTCTCATTAATACGGCCATTCGTTATTTTAATGAAAATGTATTGGTGCAATTACGGGCCTTGGGGTGGGTAAGTTTAGCTTGTTATGACGAGGGAGGAACCGCCGCCTCGATAATCCTCGGCAAGTCATCGAATGCCAATTAACGCCAAGTTTCGCTTTCGGATCATATAAATATGCTTTGGGCATATTTAAGTATCATGCCCGTCGTCGTCGTTGCTGATGCGCCGATGCTCTCGGGTGGACGAGGGTGGGAGGGGAGGGAGGTGGGGGAGGGGGGAGGTGACCGATAGTTGAAATATTTCTAGAGCATCGAAGGCAATATCGACCATCGGTTTCCGGAAATTGGCCAACATAAGGAAGGGCGCAGTCGCACTAGAGCTGCGCTTCTAACAATTTCCCTCGCGTATGAGCGAAGCGGGGCCGTCGTCGGCAAGCTGCTCACGAGGCGGTTTCACCAGCTCCTTGGCCGAGCTCCCTTAATATAATCCGCAGCGTGCGAATCCGCGCATGGATCTCTGGATCGAGAAGAAGAGGGGGCGATCGATCGCACATATCGACCTTTTGATTACGAGCCAACGCCGTTAAGTTTAGCGATAAAAGATAAATATTGACAAATTCTGCTCCCACGCGGGAATATCACATTTTTATCTAATCTTACTTCCCGGCTAAAGAAAGTCCGCTATTTACTTTCTTTAAATATTTGGAATTTCAATATTATTTCTTATTAATACTTTATTTTGCGCGTGTCCCTCTTTCTATTCAACTGAATTTCGATATTCTCGGATGCATAATGCATAACCCTCTCTCCGTATACATGTACATCCGTATGCATATACAAACGCATCCACACGCTTGCGCGCACATATATTTACGCGCATTTGAAATTCGGCCTATATTCGCGTTGAGTAAAAAAATTTTTTCCTCCCTAATTAAATTCGACAAAAACATTGCAAATAAAGTTTTATTCACGCACACGAAGCGATACATTTTTATTACATTCATTATTGTATATTATTGTTTTCATAGGCCAACTTATTCAAATGTATTTTCTCAGATGAGCTTTGGATTTGAATGCGAATAAGTTTTGCTAATCGAAATAAGAAAAATTTTATTTTAAAATACCGAACCTCTGCTGAATTTGCCGTTAAGCCAGTAAATTTCATTTTAATTGGCTGATATCGTGAAACTGAAATCAATTACTTGTCGACATTCTATCGAAGGTGGCCTTTCTTTATCACCAACATGCTCGCATACATATTGTTAATCAGGAAGGAAGAAAGAGCCCGTAGACAATCCCCTTTGAAAGAGGCGAATTCGAAAACTTAGTGCCGTTTCATGAGAAGTTATTTCTCGTTCCTTATCTCTTAGGTGTCGGGGAATGTGTCGGGAAATAAGGAGGAGGAGCGAAATCATCCCCCATCCCCTTGACGCTTATTTATCACGATTCGCGAGTGATCGTCACCGAGACTCCACTGCCTTAATGGCGCTTTAACTACAAGGCTTTACTTCATTCTAATTGGCCTATACACGACACGAATCCTCATTGTTTGTCGTAGCACGACAAGACGAATTAAAATCATTATTCGCTGTAAGATTCAAATGCCTCATGCGTACCTTCCATAATCACGACTTAACATTGCTCCGCAATGATCTATACGAATAACTAATTTTCCCTATTATAAATTACAAGTTGGTAACCCACTTTTTTTTTTTATTTATTTATTTATTTATTTTTTATTTTGTAGTGTAAAATACTATGTCATTTAAGGACGACATAACCACTCACTATGTGACGGCGCGAACGTTATGGACATCGTTAAACATAAAATGTCAGATTATTCGGTGCAGGGAATCGCTCCGGATCTTAATGATGTTAAGCTACGGAATGCTACAGAATAGTAGCATTTAATGACCAATACGTAGGAATCGCGTGAATGTGCTTGTACTAATCTAGTGATTACGTAATTGCCTCTAAAACCTGTCAATCACGGCTCCGACTGCACGTATTCGATTACCCCATAAACAGGCACTCGGTTCTTTTTACCAAGGAATTCAACAGGACGACCATTAGAAGGTAAATAATATTACATAAACTCGAAACTGAGAGGAGAAACGGAGAAATAACAGTGAGATTATCCCAGGTCCGTAAAACTATTTAATTGCGTCTCTCTCTCTCTCTCTCTCTCTCTTGTATTCCTGATGGTTATTTAAAGGAGCACATAAACCAGATACTACTTATCTTGCATCGTCGGCAGATTTCATTGCCTCTTTCTTTCTTTTTTTTTTTTGGTTTCGTTTTTTATTAAGTGCATAGTAGGACGCCTTCGAGCAATGTGCTTTCATAATTAATTAACAAGGCGGGATAATTTCGTCATTATTAATTACATGTCATTTCTTAAGTTTACGAACCGATAGAGAACGGTAAATTCCTCCTATATTTCCTTTATTTTTTCGAGAGATAAAACGAAACAAGGAATTAGACGAACTTTTTACGTCTTCTACTACTTCCACTCGCCGTTGCTTCGCCTCCTCGGTAAGTCAGCTTCCCTCTGGTCCTCCGCAACATCTCTCCCATGCAACCACAATTTACTAATCTTATCTTCGAATATTGCAATAAACAATTCTATCCATAATATATTTACATAACCGGTTAATAGACATTTGATTGTCATTTGTGAATTTAGATTTATGATTTTCCGAGCAGACCGCACGTGCTCGATTTACTCTATGTTTTATTTATTTAAAAAAACACGCAATCGCAAGGACATTCCCAAGGAAATTGTAAAAAATATTCAATTTCGCGTATAGAGAAAGAATTCAAAAGACAAAAATATTCTAGTCATTTATCTTAATTTGCATACAAAAATCTCTCATTTTTCATAGCTATCATTGCTACTCATAGGAAAATGAATTTTTCACACACGCATGTGGTATTTAGACCGAACGGAGAATTTTTTTCAATTCAGCCTTTAATATCAAAGGAATATTGTTATATTGAACGGAATAATAAAATGTAATTAATGTTACCGAGGCTGACGTGATTCAATTCTTGAACTCGTGCCAACAAACATTTCTCTCTATTCAAAATATTTACACTTGTAAATCACGAAATACCTTGAATATCCCAAACAGATAGAAATTTTTTATTATTATTTTATCATTATTTTATGATTATTTTACAAAAATGAGTTGTATTATAGAATGGAGTACTAGATGAAGAACAATGTAAACGACAGAGTTGGTAGTCAATACGATAAAAAATAAACGGAATAATTTGTGAAATTGAGTATGAGCTTGCCTATTTACGGAAAAGCGACTTAAATTTGTGAGAATGTAAAATTACGTTATCGTGGGATAGTAGAAAACTGCGAGGGATTAAAGTGATTTCGTTGAGTGTGAAAATATGTAAATTTTTATTGTAACTTTGATTGTTGATTATATAAGAAAAACCGACAGTTTGTA
Organism: Ceratosolen fusciceps; assembly: GCA_018883505.1. NCBI lineage: Eukaryota > Metazoa > Arthropoda > Insecta > Hymenoptera > Agaonidae > Ceratosolen > Ceratosolen fusciceps. The sequence continues at coordinate 4,329,406 of RCIC01000006.1, forward strand.
AATTCGATTGAGCGGGGGAGTGTTGCGGAGATCTGATGATCGAAGGCCAAATTATTAAAAGCGATTAAATTTCGCAGACAACGAAGAGTTATTTATTTGGAACAAATAAAATTTTTTAGATAATTGCGGAAAAGTAATTGTCATTGAATGCTGAAGCCAAGCGCATAGATCTAAAAGGATTGATCGTCGTTATTTATTAAGGATTTGAGCGGGAGGAGGCTTAATAGACCTCTAGACCCCCTAAGGTGTAAGAATCGCAATCGCAACATGTCACCACACAAGCTCGAAAAAGTTTGCCTTCTTTTTCTAAACTTCTGCTGTGCGTCAATGAATTTATTTTCTTTGAAAAGCTGTTTCTCCGTACAGTCAGTCGTTGGCAGAGCGGAGCTTAAGAAGTTTTCTCAGACTAATCGAAAGCCAACGTAATTATATAATTGTTTGATTCCATTAGGGACCGAGGCATAACAAACTACAATCGCTTGCAAGTAATTATTTAAGGAGGCTAGTCACGTGATAAAAGTCACGGGAGATAAAGGGGACCGGATGATGGTATGAAGAATATCCGAGGCTTTCATCGACACAATGGACTTTGATTAATAAAGGGATTGCTAAGGTACGAAGGGCTTCTTTGCCGCTCGATAAGATCCGTCTTTAATCACATATACCTATGCGAATAAAGAGTTCGACGCAAAAGATATTACTTGAGAATCAATGGTGGCGGATGGTCCCCCTCTCCGTCCCTCGTAGTCCTATGCTTGTAAGCCTGAAGTGGAGCCTAGAGAACGGGCGACGATCATTCGTACCAGGCTGAGGTGTCTCGCCTATCGAATATCTTCCCGTTATAATTACTTGGATAGATAGGAATACAATTGCGTCTGCCGACATCAGTCTCCGGCTCTACATCGCTACGACGAGATGATAAACCTAGCGGTACGGCGGGGGGATTGCCAGGATTTTCATTGATCCTACTATTCGTCGTATCCTCGCTCATCCCCATCATCCGACCGCTGCGCTTGTATTGAAACAGAGCAGCGGCTTCTTCCTATGGCCGACCGGAGAACGATTTCTCCCCTCGCGCTCGCGCGGGCGTAAGCTTACGTTGGCCATCGACGACGACGAATCGAATGCGAGCAGCCGTAATCTGAGTAATTCGGCTTGGCGTTGGGGGGAGGGGGTCGTTAGGTAAGCGGGTCGTGGATTCAAGTCGGACATTGATATCGGGCCGAGTCCCGATGATCGTAAGGTTTGGCCGGCGAGGTGAGCTTTGGCAATTAATTATTCAAACTAAAAAACCGTATTGGCAGTGGTCGTGGCAGGTTTTAGGCGATCCAGAATGAAAATTAACTTGTTTTCATTTCATTCCTCTGCTGGAGCAGAGGAGAAGATTTTTAATCTGAAATTCATTTAAAGCGCCTTTCGATTGAATTTTGAACGGCTAATGCAGCGTTTTTACTCTGGATTTTAACTATCCGAATCATCCGAGTACGCCGAAGACAATTTTTTCGAAAACAATTTCTGTCGGCAAATTCTTACTTTAAAGGGGATTGTATTGATGGGACGTTTCGGCTCCAGGGCGATTCCAATATCAATTTATCATTATCACGCATGGAATTATGAGACGTAATCATCGATATTCTCTTATGGGGGACAATGAAAACAAATATTGATGAGCATTTCCGTAACAGAGGAGTTCAAGAAAGGAAATTTTCACGATGTTTTGAGGACAATTTTTACGAAGCGGGAATCTTGCCAAATTATCGCCTCGATGGATTTCAATTTCATATTCGAACGCAATGGATGTGCATTAAATGTACATGTATATAAACACGCTACTAATACGAGCAATTAAGCCTAATGAAGCTCGTGGCTTTCTCGTAAAAGAATCGCAGTGCACGATTGATTGTCTTACGTGTCGTCGTGATTTTCTTACCATCAACCTCCCTTTTCCGCCGTTCATTAACTCTTTTTACCCTGAAGCGGTTAACGGGTCTTTAATAACAATGATACAGGTTTCATAAATTCCATTCCGCGTCAGATGGTGTATTCATGTCGTCGCGTGCGTGTACATATTTCTGCTATATTGCCATCCTCATTTCTATTTAATAAAAACTCCTTCGATTCTCCTCTTTTCTGTCTAAAAGCACTCAGAGCCTCAAGAAAATTTAGAGCAGTGGTGAGAAAAGTGTATTCGGCGATATTGAGCTGCTGGATGCGACCTACTTGTGAGGGCCAATTCTCTCTCGCTCTTCTTACTAGTACTTTCTTCCTTGCTTGTCGTCCCCTCCCTCACTCCCTTCCTCCCTCCCTCCCACCATCTTCACGCCCTCCCGTACTCCCGCCCCACACAGTCTTTTTACACGCTTTTTCTTCACCTCGTTGTACATTTTCTCTTTATCATGCATAATCCGTCTTCTCGAAACGTCGTATTTCACATCTCCGTCTACTTCTTTCTGCGCCAACCGGAGTCCTGTTTTAATGTAATATTTAGCGACGGTATTTTTTGGCAAGTACAATAAGCTCGGTATTCTTGGTTCTACGAAGACTTTGTCGGCGGGGCTCATCGGGGCTCGGGAAAGCCTGAAGTTTCGATCGAAGAAGGAAGTCCATTATCTCGCAAATGTAGATCCCAATAATTTCAGCTCTAAAGATTGTTTTTCTTACTGCTTATGTGAAATCCTCTAATCTTCTTCTTCTTCTTCTTTTTCTTCTTCTTCTTCTGTTGATTTTCCTTCAGAATTTCCAGCCATAATTTATCCAGCCTATTCTCCTGCAGCTTTCCTAAATAATTAGAAAACTTTGGTGTAAGTGGAACCCCGTATTTAGGTATCGAAATACTTTTAACTAAAACATTAGGAATTACAGAAGCCCTCTCAGCTTAATCGATACTTCTTTCAAAGATCTTTTTCTTTATCACAATGATAAATAAAAAAAAGTCTGCACCTGTATTATTTATTCTAGCAATTTCTTTGAACTGTACTCCTCTTTAAGAAATCACGTGCCATGCAATGAGGGAGACTAAAAAGGCCTTAGAAATTGGTGAAAAATATTTATTTCCCCAATCACATGAAACTGGATTTTAAAAAGAGCATTTTAATATTTATACTTCAATTTCTTCTTTATCTCTCATCCAAATATTGCTTTTCTCCTTCCACCGAACTCCCTGCCCTTCCCCTTATCTCTTTATCTATCTATCTAACTATCTTCATGCATATATTTCACAATCCCATCATCAAACTTTGTTTTATAGTTCTCCGTTTCATTAAACTATTCTATATTTTTTTCCTTTACTTAGAGACTTTAATTTGGGTTGTTTTTTTTTTTTTTTTTTTTATGTATTTGCTCTTATTCGTTACTTTAAATTTCGAAAAATATTTATGCAATGGACTCCAGATTACAGTCAGTAAGCAAATCCTATTGTCAAATTCCTCTCTACGTATAATTGAAAAAAAAAGTCTGCCGCGCTTGTGTTCTTTGTTAAATTAATTCTAGTTAAAATGATTATTTTAAGCTTCTTTTATCACAAGACGCGAATGTTATTCCAATAAATTAATTTCATTAAACTGTTAGATGTATCATTACGTATATTATTTGCTTTGTCTATTAATGAAAACCTCTTGTTGATTTAAAAAATCTTCTATACGTTGAATTTGAGTAAAACATTAATGTCGCTCTATCTTAGACTTCATTTGGATAGTTCATATATTATTGTAACAAGCGTCACGATATATTCTCTTCAAAAATCCTGGTGATGCAAACATTGCGACGCAACATTCCACGCAATATCTGCGATAATATCTGAATTCACACCTTTTAAAGAAATACAAGATGCAGTAAAAGGTCGAATAGATAAGAGGAACTATGAAAGTGGTAAAGATAAAATCGCGCTTCCTATTACATGCTTTTTGATCGATCGATGTTAGCTTATATATCATAGAAATCGTAACAAAATATTGTATGCGTAAAGCGCAATATAAACACCCTATGGCTCAACCTATTTATTTATATTTTCGAGGTCATAAATGGATGAGAGTTAATTTTGCTACTTCGAGTTTTTATATAAATAACTGATGAAACTAGATTACAAATTACTTTATGTATTATTGTGAACGTCAAAAATTCTCTCAGTTTTTTTTTCTCGTACACTGTAATGACAAAATGCAATTAATTTTAGAATAATTGCGAGCTGTTATTAAAGTTTTGCGTAAAAACTAAAATTTCTATCGTAATTACAGTTCAGGTGTTTTTTTTTTTTTTTTTTTTTTTTTTTTGTTCTCTCACGTACGTTAAATACCAACTGGATTCCGAATTGTTCCATTTATTCCGTGAATTTCAGTAATTGAAGGGCTTTATCAGCAAACCTTAGAAATAAATTGTACTAAATTCATTTCATAAAGTTATGTAAAACTGTACTTAAAACTAATTAATGAGCTAGATAACGAAAGTAAGTTATTAAAAATTTGAACTGGCAATATAATAAATAATACTTTTTAAATTATAAAATATAAAGGTAAAAGATCTTTGTTTCGTTTTACATTTGCTAACGTTAAGTTCATACGCGAATGATTAATTATTCGATTGACGTAGATCCAGTAAAGCAGGATTTTTTTTTCTTTTTTCTTTATTTATTTTATAACTCAAAGTGCAAATTAACGTGATGATGTAGTAAACATTTCATATGGTATTGTTGATGTAGAGTAGCTAAAAGACGATAAAGCCAAGTTTTTTTTTCTCGAATAATTGTCAAATTACGCAGATCGTGACATTAACAACAACGTCGTACGTGCCCTATAAAAAGCACGTTATTCGCTGAGATACGGGCTCTGGGAAAAAAGAAAAAAATAGAATTTTATGCATGGAATAATGTTCTTCTTTCATGGTTTTCTAAGAATGAATTTATTACCAGTGTTTGTTTGATAATTTTTCGCAAAGGACTCGAGGTTATTTAAACAATAATTTAATGTAATATTCTAGAATGTACTTGACTGCTGGTAATGTTTTTATTTTATTTCTACCACGAGGGACAATTAATATTTAGATGTGTAAAAACGATTACGTGAGTTGGCATGAATTTATGCTAATGAAAAATGTAGAGCATTAATAAAATAATCAAACGGAAAATGGATAATGCAGAGTGAAAATACTCGTATTTTTACTAAGCGAAGTGGAAGCTCTGGAATCGTTAACTCGATAAACAATGGTTCGAATGACTAATGAAAGGAGATCGGTTAATGTCCTGAAAATAATGTTTAGGAAGTAGCTTTAGGTGGTCCTGTACGATATAATCGAATTAGAAAGAAAACAATGTAGCAACGGCATAATTTAGAGAGAATAATGGCACTTTGGTTGAGACCATTCGTCTGGCCCAAGTACTCGAGACTTGCTTTTCTCAATTCTTCCTCAAGATCTTCGCGTCTTTATTTTCCCTTTCAGCCTCGGCTTTCCGATTCTCATTAACATCCCCAGTCGGGTGAAATATTTTATTCTCCGCCACATTCCCTGCCCCCTCCACCCCCCTTTCTTTCTTTCTTTCCTTCTTTCGAACTTTCGGTTAACCGGATTCTTATTCCTTACAGTTTTAATTCCCTACATCTATCTATCGCTTATTTCCGCACTTTATCTCCTGGATTCTCAGCTCTTCATTATCCGATCGCGGAGGCTACGAAATCATGCATTACAAAAGGTTATTGGGGCCTCTTCTGCGACTAACGCATTACTTACAAATTATTTTTATACGTTACCTTTTTATGAGTTTTTAATGCAACCTAAATTGTAATATTAATAATGTAAAGGTACGGACTTTCTCTTAGGAATTTTATAAAAAGCCCCCGATAAATCCATAGAAATTCACGTTGTACAGAAAATAATGTATTAATGTATAAATGTAATGTATAAATATTTTACGGGAGAAGGAGACGAAATGAAAAATGAAAGTATAAAATTCGGAAACGGAGTGGAATTTAATTGCGAAAATCGCTTACGGTATCTCTTAATTACCTTTATTAGGGCTTTTACGGAAAGGACGGAGTTTATAATGTTTATAAAAGATATGTATTACTTTCAGTTGTTATTATTATTATTATTATTATTTTCTTTTCATATTTTATAATATGATATCGAGCTCGCTTCTTATCGACTTATTGTATTGTAGTTTTCAATAATTGAAGAAGTGCAGCTGTAGGAAATGCATTAAAGTTATTAATAAAGTTTAGTCGAAACCCGTAGTTAATCTACTTTCGCATTTCATTGCCTGCCAATTATTGCAATACGCGCCGGATATTATCAGATGAGAAAATAATAAAGGTCGGGGCTTTCGAGCGGGAAAGAAAAGAGAGTAAATAAGAAGAGGCAAAAGGTCTTCAAGACATAGAAAAGAATCTTCTCAAAGTAAATGGCTTTTGACGAGATGAGAGGAAAACAGGAATTTCCGACTGTTTCGCCTGTTTGCATAGCCGGGGAAATGTACCGCCGCTCCGTGACGCAAAGCTCGTTCTACTTGATTTCCCCACTGTCTTCTTACATAAACGGATAAAGCCTTAGACAGTCAATATTTCAAGTATTCCTTCAATTTGCAAAGGAGAGAATCGTAATTCCAGGGCTTGGCTACTTGAAACAACGGTATTTAAGTAGGACATTAAAGCCGGAGCTGAACTTTATCACCGATTTCCTCACTTACGGCATTTAATTTTCTTTTATCATCCCTTAAATTTTACTCTAAATCCTTAACTATATCTAATAATCTTTATTGAGAAAAACAAAAACAAAAACAAAAAAAAAACAAAAAAAAGCAAAAGGGTTAAAGGCTACCGATTCACTCTGTGGCATTATCTTCTCTCCCTCCTGCCCTTACGACGACGCGTTATTATGATCACCCGAAGAAGCTTTCTTGTCATCGACTCGTTATGGGAGTACAAGAAATTTACCTTTCGTGGCGAATGAAATGACAGGCGGTGAAAAATCCTCCCCGTTAAGCGAGCATTCCGTGACGCTTTATTTATATATTTTCGTTGATAAAAAGCGGAATCGCCTTCAAATAAAAGATAATAATAATAATAAATTAACGGGTCCGCGAGGCAGAATAGATCTGCTCGTTTGTACATAAAAAAAAAAAAAAATATACGTCGACGTAATTGGAGGAAATAAGAATGAGGAAGGAGCGAATGGGGGCTGACGGTGCACGACGAAACACGATATTACTTTCCTCCTTCATCCTCTTCGGCATTTCATACGTGTCTCCGCTTCCGACCATTTTTTTATTGCAACCTCCCTCGCCCTCTATTTACCCACTCCATCCCTCCCTCACGCCCGCCACCGCGCTGCCTGTGGATCTTCCGATCCGACCGATTGGACCGATTGGACCGATTGGACCGATAATTGTCGGGGATCGAGCAATTGTAGACTATTTTGACGAGTTCATGGACCGATTGGACGAGCCCTAATTATATGTCTCTCGTGACATTGGATAATTGAACGAACGACACAAGCGACGCGTCATCTTGTTATTGGATATTTTTAAAATCATTCCGTATCTTGGATTCCTAACCGACCGCTCGTATAGACAAATCAATCCTCGCGTGGCTGAGCCCGGGCATCGATGTATCTATCTATGCCTTTTTCTTTTCTTCTTTTTTTTTTTTTTTTTTTTTTTTTTTTTTAGTATCCCATTTTCTTACGCTTAAAAGCCCGTCCCGTGTATGACGATGCTATACCCGAATCGTTTTATTCAAAGCTTCTATTTTCGATTTATCGGACCCTTTCGTTCCCATTATTTGTTTACAAGCTTCCCTCGTACTCGTTCGGCAATTCAATTTTGCAGCTCAGAGAGGAACAATTTTCCGATTCCGTTACGAAAGTTTCCACTACTGAACTGCAGTTCTCGAGTTTTTTGACGTTTTCGACATTGTTCGACATATTCCATTCCACACTCCGCGTCTTAATCCGTAAGCGTGCACTGGCACGTACTACGTAAATCTAGCGGCGGCATTCATTCGGCGAGGATGAGCATTCATACATAAAATAAAGCCGTAAGCGGACGGATGGTGTATGGTGAGTATTACTCGGCAGATTCTACTCCAATGCTGCTAATGCAAAATTACTCATTCATAAATATACGCGAAATAATATTTTATTTTATTACATAATACACGGTTTTTTCATTTGTAAGAAATGCTACAATCACATCGGAAACTTGTTTATCGCGTAATTAACAAATGCATGCATTCGCTTTCGAATGCTTATTATTACATAAATTAAAGAGTATTTCAATTTGTTTATATACAACGAAATTATTATTAAATTCGCTCTTAACAATAGAGTGGTTAATATAATTATGATGGACATTGCATCGATTTGTTATAATTTCATAAAAACTTCGTAAGCCTATTCTGTCGATTCGTTAAGTAGTTTAGAATTAAAAAATTGACAAGCCAGATAAATATATTAAATTTCTTTTTTACAGTAATGCACTTTTACGCGATGTAACTTTTGTCATAAAGAACAACGTTTTGATTAATGATAATGCAGCAATTATTCTTTTATTTATAACACACACACACATATATATATAAATTGTAAATATTATAATAAGTGCAATCTTATCAGTTAACATACGGTATGTTAAAGAACATTCGTATTGATACCACTCAGTATTTTATTTAAGACGAAATGATTTTCCTTTGTTAGAAAATCCGCTTAGGATTAATTTAACATTACTTTTCGATAGGACTTGAGGTAATCGATTCGCAAATAATGCCGAGGGAAAATAAATTTGAAAGGAATGATCAAGGCTATAATCAATCAAGATTAATATTGATTGATAATATTAAAGTCGTCTGTCATACAATATTTTGTCTCTGAAATTTTGTTTCAATTTATTAGAAAAGAAGGTTTCACTGGCAGAAAGGTTCTTTTTGATTTTTAAATAATAAGATTAATAGGAGGGTAGCTATTTTAATGAATATCCGAGACTAAATTTTATCCAAAAATTACGTTTTAGTTAAGGCTTCATAAGTATTGAAAACTAATGAAAGAAATCGAGAGGATTGATTGGAAATTTTGGACGAATTAACTTGGAACAGTGGGACGAGGAATAAAAATGCAATAACAAGGAAGGGGAGAAAAGGTGCGAGATAAAAAAAAAACGAATGGAATACGATAGGGACATAAGGATAACGTAGAAGCTCTTGGTGGGGCTTAGGGAGGGGGAGGGTGTGGGGAGGGAGGGAGTAGCAATCGATGGGCGTGGGCGGTTGCTGTTACGGGCGCTGGATGTTACAGAGTCCTTCTGTGCCAATAAACGCAAGGCGCATAAAGGTAGCGAATGTGAGCGGGCCGTAGATGGGCAGGGGGCAGGGGGCAGGGAAGCAAGGGAGCAGGGTGGTTAGGACGTCAGTGGGGTGGGAGCGGGAGCGGCAGAGGGGGCGGGGGCGTTGGTGGCGCTTGCGAAGCACATCTCGTTAAATTGAGTATCCAATTGAGATGGAACGTAGCACCGAGAGACACGGGTAGGCAGAGACTATAGCAAGAGGATAAAGACAGAGGTAGAGTAGGTAAAATAACGGTGTTCCGGTAACGGAACGCTCGCGTCGCGAAAATATTGAGCCCCTACGTTATATCCTCTCTATGATGACGGCGGGAGTCGCTGGTAGGGCGGGGAGGGGGGGCGGCGTAAGTAACGCCGAACGAGAGGTTTACCTACATTTTTTTCTCGATAAAACCAAAGCGCTTTTAAGTATTCCTCATACTTTTATTGACTGTAGCGCGGGCTTTCGTTTTATTATGCACACAGGCCGAAAGTTTTAGTTATAGAAAAGAACGCCACACCGCCACTCCTTCTGCGCTTTGATTTCATCGATGAAAGTTTTTCGATTCCCGCTGACCGAGTACTTACTCCTCCCGCGTTACAAGAGGCCGCCCTCTCCCCCCTTCCTCGCATCGCTTATAATTATCCAACGCAACCTGACCCTCCCCCGCGGGGAGAATTACATTGATTGCAGAGCTTACGGAGCTTTCTGTAAATAAAATCATTCAATTAGCTGGAGGCTAACGAAGATTTCCGGGTAAGCCAGTGGGACGGCGGAGGGTCGGGAGGGGGAGGGGAGAGGGAGGGACTGTCGATAAACCATTTCGGAATATTCTGTTAGAGATGTGTGTTGCTAACTGGTGGTATTTATTGGTTTACGCTTGGCGAGCTCGAAGCCATGAGCACTAACTCCTCTTCTCATTATTATCTTAATTTATCGTTCGATTTTTACATAGAGCGCGAGTCTTGATTACAGTATTGCTGATGTAATTGTTGAGAAGAGCGAGCTTGGCAGGATATTGTTATTAAATTCCTTAGGGCAGAGGGAGGAAGGAAGGGGCCGGATAATGAAACGGGGGTAATTCTTTCGATAGTTCGGTTCGGTGGCGTGGTAATTGCAGTTACGGGACTGTATTCGAGGGTAATGATAATGGCGAACGGTTCTCCGAGCTCTCATCGGACATACTCTCCTTAACTGACCCCTAGTTGCTTATTGACACTGTGATCACGTGACAGATTGTTTTGATCTCCTCGCGGTCGACAAGTAAAAAGAAAATTTCCATTTATTACAATAACGCTGTGTCCACACTAATTAATATTGATTCGATACAGCATCTGTATGGGAAATATTTGACCTCGCTCGTCCAGATCGTCGGATCCGAGCTTGTGCCCATCCTGTTATCCAGAGCCCTTTACAGCCTCTCTGCATTCTACCACGTTCCACCATCCCCTCCAATCCCCATACCCCTTTCCCCCCACTCCCACCGGCGATAAAACACTAAAATCACGTTAGCTCGGCGCTCGTGTATTAGGCCACCGAACGTTTTAGAGTCTTTTTCAGTCGATCGAGCCCTCCCTGCTTGATGTTCCGATCGTCGGAGACACGCACGTCATCGCGGGTACCGGCGGTTCCCATTTTGTAAAAAGCTTTTTTACACCTGCGATCGTACGTAAAATTTCGAAAAGCAAAGGAGCTACCGTATCTCCATGTTTCCACGGCAGTTTTCCATTGGCGACGACTGGAAGTGTCCTTGTATTTTGCTTTCGTATTAAAAACATCGAGGAAACGCTCCGATTCCGAAGTGAAACGGTCGAGCCTTAACACTTTCTCTCGTAGAGTTTTTTTTTTAATTAAAATAATGAAAATAGCGTTTCCCGTTGAGTGCAGAAATTCGCGAGAGCTCGGATATTTATAGAAATAAAGTATAAATTGAATTGGCTCAGCGAAAGGAATGGCGTCGAGTAATTTTCAGCTGGAGCTGAGAACGCAATGTCCAGTTAGAGATCCTCACCTCTGGTGGATTGGATTGCGCGAGTGAATCTCCTCTTTTACGAACTTACACTTGGCAGTAGTAGCGGTTGCCAGTTCACGGAGACGCTCGCATCTAATTGGATACGAGCCCGGGTGGAACAAGGTCACCCCGCTCCTTCCCTATCCTCACGGCTCAAGGATTTTCATATCCTTAATCCGTGGATCGAATTAGCGTATCGGCGAGAAAAGAACTGGACCGTGGAATATGGATAAAGGAAAAGAAAAGAAAAGAAAAGAAAAGAAAAGAAAAGAAAAGAAAAGAATGTGAATCGAGTCCCGGTGACGATACAAAAGGTGCATAGGATCGCTCCGGGGTATAATCTGCTGGCGATTTCCACATAAGTCTGGGCCGTAAATTCGGCGGCGACCTGTAAAAACGGTATCGAGAGAACGCTTCGACCCCCTCCTGCCCCTCAATTTTTACTACCACGAGTCCCGGTCCTTTACGCATCTCCAGCTACTGGGGACGCTCGCTTTTATAACTCTGCTGCACTTTGCGCTGGACCCTCTTCATCTACGCCGCCCGCCCACATATTGCCTATTCCCATTGCTTTCGGTAATTCATTAGGAACTAATAAGCCTCACGAATTACTGGAAAAACTGCATCGCGCAAACGAATTATTGGCCGAAAATAATCCGAAAGCGCAGCAGCTTCCTTTGAATTTTCGTATTATCGTATATAATTAAAGTCTGCATAAAATCTCTATGAATATTTTAAAAAATTGACAAAACTTCCAAACGCTTTCATCTTCTTCGTCTTCTTCTTCTTCATCATCATCATCATCTTCTTCTTCTTCTTCTTCTTCTTCTTCATCTTCTTCATCTTTAATTATTTATCCAATCTAAATTCAGACGACGGGGAGAGAGATTATTCGGATGGGTAAAGGGTTATTCGGGTTATTAATTCTCAAGTGAATAAAAGTGCATCGGGCACGGACGACGGGCCAAAGGACTCGTTCCGCTTGAATTCAAGTAAAAGTTTCGTGAAAAAGAATTTTCACCGTCTTACATAGTCGGTATTCATAAGACTTTCGGCTGTTTAACCACTTCTTGGGAGCCCGAATTACATCTTCAAATTAACTGGCGACATCTCACTCGGTATATCTGAAAATAAAAACGTTCGTGAGCGGGAAGGGGGGTGGGTGGGTAGAGAGGTAGAAGATAATAATGTCAGAATGGATAGATAGATAGATAGATAGAGATAGGAGGAGAAACGTATTTCCTTAGTATTTCCAAATCCATCGTTGCGTACTTTTATCTCGTACCTCGAGTGGGGGTAATTATTCACCTTGCCTCGGCCATACCTTCTCCTTAGAAAATAAAAGAAGGAAATGAGCAGTAAATAATTACGCAAATTATTACTCCGCATATCTTATGCGTTTGTGGCTATCGGTAAAATTACAAAGATATATAATTTTAAGTAAATCTCTCAAGGCCGCTGTAGACGAGAAGTAATTAATTTGACCGTAAAGACGAGTTTAAATGACGCGTAAATGCTTTGCGATTACGGAATGTAATATAAAAAGTTTATTTTTCCCCGTCGATCCAAATGTTTTTCATTAAAAATCCATTCGTTAATTCAAGTAAGTTTAAGAGTAAGAGCGTGTATAATCGAATCTTTAGAAATTGAAATCCTTGGGAAATCTTATTCGTTCAATAGCGATTCGTTAATTAAAGTATCGCATAAGGAATTTCCTTTCTGAATTTTATAACTCTGCGGAGGTTATTGGGGTTATTGGGGTTATTGGTGGAACGTCGTCCTTCATATTGAATTTACGTTGTTTTTCACGTGCCCGGGCCGAGTTTGAAAATTCTTTGACAGGTATGCCTGTATAGCCGGTACATATATTGTTCATGTATTGTTGCTGAAATGATTGGCTGAAAATAGAAAAATTAATATAAATTCCAGCCGAAGTATAAGAATCGAGGCCTTTGGTCGCATTCAGCCGGTTCTCTGTCAAAATAAGAGGTTACGACCGTGTTCTGGGAACTGTCGAGAGCGCTCTTAAAGGTCGTAATTTGAGAATTGTTATCGTTATTATTATTATTCATTATTCATTATTAGCCCGTCGTACCGCTAATTGTAATTTGATTGCGTTCGGGCTCCCCGGTTATGTTTTACGAACGAGTTTTAAGAATTCAGTCGACGGGATTGACGAAATCAATCGGCAATTAGAAGCTGAAGATGTCGATCACTTGAAAATTTAAGTCGTCGTCGATCCCTTCGGGCGAGTCGGACGGAATTCGATTTTACTTCCCAACACCGGCGGCGACCTGGCTTTATTTATTTTAGTTGTTTGCCTCATTCACCGCACCTCCGAGGATTGACCTCCCCGGCTCCGAGTTTTATTTGCAATTCAAAGCAAATTATAAATAATGAATACCAATGTACGATCGCGCTAGCCGCCCTCTCCCCCTCGTTTTCGCCTCGTCCCCACTCGTCGCCACATATTTTTTCTCATCCCGCGCTGCAGCCGAGAGTTTAAATTTACCCCATTATTACTCTCGCCTGCTTATACCGATTCTCTATCGTGGAAAGTGCGCTTGGCTCTCTACGCCCCCTTCTCCTATCCCCCCTCTGCCCCACGAATACGTTATTTAGGACGAATGTAGCACTTTCGGTCCCAATAACGACTGGCCGACAACGGAATCATAAGCTCAAGAAACTTGAATTTCCAAGCTCAGGAGGACTTTGTCATTATTACGTAAATAACAATTATAATAGCGCATTACTCGTAATTGTAATAGTACCGTTCGCCCCATACTCTATTTAATAGAGTCCTGAGTAATAATAATTGTGTTTAATGGTGGATATAAAGTCATAAATGATGGGGTCGTCGGTATCAGGTCTCGTGGGATTCAAGTTGATGTGTACACGGATTTACGTACGCGGGTCGGTCTACGTGTATTCTTAGGCGCAGACGGGCGGGCAGGGCCGGGCGAACGAAGCTGACCAGAGAAGAAAATGTAGAAAATTTATAGAGTCTGTATTTATTGTCCCCGGCAACATCCAGAGAAAGGATATATCTGTTTAGAGGATAAGAAATCTCCCAGAAGCCACTCCGACGCGGCGTAAAAGTATCAGGGCGGATATATGTGGAAGGAAAAGGAGATTTTATACGTGGTAGTAAAAAGTCGCGCGGGGCTGGCTCTCGTAAATTGAGGTAAGGCGGCGGCGGCGGCGGCGGCGGCTGCTGCGGATATAAGTAATCGAAGCGCGCGATCCCCCACGTCTCCGACTCTAAAATCCGGCTCGAGTTCGCTCCTCCTAATTTTCCCCGAGACCCGGCGTAAATACAGCCGCCTGGATCCCCGGGACACTCCTCAGATCGGGCTCCAGGACATCCCGGGACGTCGAAGCGAAGGGGATCCGCGAACGCGCTCCATAGGGTTAATGTGAAAACTCGTAGCGATTGCCGGAATCCCTAATGTTATTATCCATTGTCCGGATACGGAACTAATCCCCGGTCCAATCTACGATAGAAAGAAGCTCGACCGACTGCGTTCTTCATTTTTTTTTCTTTTCTTTTTTCATTTTTTTTTTCTTCCCTCGAGAGCCATTGTCGAGCGACGTTGTATTGAGCCGCGTACGTATTACGAGAGGAGTATCGATAATGAGATAATCTCCGATTCGTTCGACTGGAAGACGCAGCAATTGAAAATAGTCTCGGATTAAGGATCTCCAAGCTCCTTAGACGTCAGACGTCAGACGCAAGACGTCAGACGGATTCTCAACTCGACGGCTCCCTCGTCTATTAATTTACAAAATTAATAATGTCGAGTCTCCGGCGCTGCTGGCTGCCTCGTAATTAAACCTTAAACGTGTAGGGGGCGCCCCGAGGAAGCTCTGACCTGGTCTACTTCCGTAAGGCCATGACGATTCATCGAGTCTCCCTTCACCCATTTATGGGAGGACTTTGGCACTTTGTGAAAACGTGTTCGTATTCCCATCCAATTTCTTTGAAGATGAATATAAAACCGGCACCTTAGTACCCATTAATAACTAATTACGGCTCCGATATTATGCAAGCGTTGCAGCTCCCGAGACTCCGAAACCCGACGTTCCAGATGTGCCGCACTTTATCGAGGATCGCCTCCATTGTCAACTTATCCGCACGTTTTTCCTGACGATTTATTTATTTATTTATTTATTTATTTATTCCCTTGAGATCGGTAGCGAGCGCTTCTCAACTATTACGGATTCCATGGAATAATGATATCCAGGCATTCTTCGGCGAGCGAATCGTCGTATGCTAATCGTCGCTCCCGATAAAACGTACTCGATCCTTAGGATGAATCGGTCTCCAAGTGCGGCGCATTCTGAGGATAAAAGTCTTACGTGTGAGGCGCGAGAATGTATGGGTGAGGGTATGCGGCGCTCATCGTATATGCAATAGACTGAAGTATTAAAAGGGCCATTGAGAAAATGGCCCGAGCTTTGCCCTGCGGCCAGATTCACGTAACCGTAGCGCCTACTTATAAGTATTCGGCTTCCTCGGGTTTAAGAATAATTTTAAAATAAAATTCGGCGAAGCACCTCCCGGCCACGTACCAGCGAATATTTCATATTCGGCGTCGGGTGCTTGAATTTACGAGGCCGTGATTTAGGCCAAGCGCAGGCGAATACGTAAAATTACGCGAGGCCGGACAAAAACTGGAAGAAACAATGGCGTGCTGCTGTTGGTGCTCCCGGTGGTAGTCGTAGCGGTAGTGGTGGTGGTGGTGAAAGTGGTGGTGATGGTGGGTGGTGGTGGTGGTGGTGGTGGTGGTGGTGTTTGTAGAAGGGCCACTTAGCGAGAGGCAAGTGCACCTCGTAAACTCGAGCTATCGCTTCCTCGCAATTTCCGTAGACAGTGGCTCGACTTATCCCTCCCCTCCTCCTCTACCTCCTCCTCCTCCTCCTCCCGTAAATAGATTCGGACCCTACGTGAAATTCCGAACTCGAATGAAATCCTCCTCACCCCCGCTCCACTCCACTCCACTGGCCACTGCGGCGTGCTCCCATAAACCCTCGCTCCCCATTGCCAATACACGGAGCTCGATATACGCTTGCGGATCTTACGTCCCGATCAATGTGAGCGCCGATAAGGAGACGGGCGGCTCCTCTCATTATCATCCCACCAGGTGGCACGTCGACGAACCTTTTATTCGGCGAGGAGTTCGGGGCTCGAATAAACACAAACGTCCCACACGTGGATTTATAATTTCTTCAATGTTTCTACACACCCTCGTGGAGCATTCGGTTGCCGGCAACCTTCTCGTCCATAAAAACTTTTATAAGACTGCTAGGATCTCCTTTATTCCCTGTGACATTTGTCAGCATCGTCAAATTTGAAAATTATTAACTTTCCCAGCTGAAAAGGTCGCTACCCCTCTGCCCTCCTTCGATCCTTACAACGCGTCACGCGATCAGGGTACTTATTGATTATAAAACGGTCACATACGTCCCCGAGGAGCTTGGAAAATCAGGGATTCAGTCGAAACGTTGAGATGATCGGACATTTAATGATCCGCGAGCTGCACACGAGTCGCGAGATAATGCGCGACACTTAAAATTGCCGGCACTTGAGCTGCCGTTGAGAGCGGCATGGCGCGAATAGCGAGCGACTCAATGAGAATGCATTTGAAATGCGGAGACGGTAAAATGTGAAAGCAAGACGCCGACGGCTTAGCCGATTAATATTATTATTCTAATACTAATAATAGATTGTAGCATTGACTGTCTAGAACTCGACGCTAATTGCATACATAGATAATCCATGTAAAAATGCAGCTTAGACTCGTACTGAAATTACATCTTCCTGGGCTTAAACTACTTTGCATTATTGAGTATGCCGTCGGAAAATCAAGAATCCCAGAGAGTAGTCGAAGCTTAAGCAGTGATTCATTCGCTTATAAATCGTTCCGCCTTTCTATTATAATAATCCGTTTAAGTTATGATTCCTGGCAGTATTTTTGTACCCTTTACCTTTGTACGAAAAGTTTAAAGGAAGCATACAGAAAGGTAATATGATTTTAAAACTGTTATCCCGGTCCGTGCAATATGCAATAATAAATTTTCAATTAAACAATCTTTAACTCGATGAAGAAAATACTCCAGGCTATTAATGTGCCATAGATTATTAAACGCGTACGTTTGACAATCAAGGAGTCGATGATATCGTCTCATATGTCAGCTCATAAACACCGAAAGCTAATCGATAAATTCAAGATACACGAGCACAAAGGGTAAAATTTTACAATACGAACGAATCACTCGTCCAAGTATTTGTCAATGGAGGTGAATCTGCTCTAATCAGTATTTGAGTGGTCGCTATCGTGGTAACGAGCATAATAAATGCTCGCTTGCATTGTTAGTTCCCGTATCAGTCAGTCCACCGGCGATCCACGATTATATTCTATCCGAATTCCTCTATTTATTTATTTATTTATTTATTTATTTATTTATTTTTTAACATTTTCTTTTTTTTTTTTTATTTTAAATAAGCAATCAATGCTTTTTTCAAAAATAACTCTTGCGTACAGTTTTCTTTTCTTGTTAGCTCATTGTTGGCCGATCAATGTACTCTTTTTAAACGCAGCGAATGCCCGGAAACAAAATGAAACAAAATCTGCCAATCAAAGTGGTCTATGCGGTTTCCGCGCTCGCAATTAACGTTCGCGAGAATAATAAATTACTCCGACGCTCGACCAAATCTACCGCCTTTATCGACTAACCTGTAAATACAACCACATATAAAATTAAAAACAAACAAAAAAATCAAGCACTCGTCGATTTAATATGCCAAATAAAGTATTTCACACGTAGTAACCGCTAATTCTTTATGACAAGCTTGTGTAGACACGTACTGCCTATGACCGACCGTGTTGTCGCTCATTATTTACATGGACGCGTAAGGACTTGTTTAACTTACAAATTTACTGCATATAAATAGCAAAGATTAATTAAGCGGACAATTTTAATACTCGCCCAGAGAAATAAGTACTCGATGATTATACGAATGTAATTCACAACGTATTCACCGACGATTAAAAACTACAATCTCATGTAATGGCTTTAATTCTAAGCAGAAATTGTATTATGAAAAGGACATTGACAATATTCGAATGAGAAGCTGCAATAAATAATTTTTTTTTTTTTTTTTTACTACGGATACCGAACGAACGAGTATTTATCACAATTTAATTAAAATGTATCTAGTTAGATGCAGCGAGAAGAAAATTTCATACGATACGGAGTTCACGAAAATGTAATTGAGAATTTGCAAATCGCTGAATTTTCAAAAGAACTATTAACTTGACAATGTCTGACGTAATAAAAACATGCTTGACATTATAAATTTCAATTTCATAATACGATTTCGGTGAGTAGATACGTAGACCGAGATATCATTAAATGATATACACGACATACTTCTCCGTATCTATTGAAGTCGAAATTTCTTCTCGGGGCGGTTAAAAGGAAACCACCCGCTATAATAATATAAATAGATATGGGTTATGATACGTGAATATAAAGGATAAGCTGACGATGTTAAAGGCTAAAATAGTCAGATAATTATGATAATCGAAAATTTTCATCGATTAGATGGGCGTTCGTCTGCTGAAATATAAAAATGTCAACTGCTGCTCCCTTCGATTTATGATATTCGATATATCTATATATATATACATGTATATATATATATATATTGTCTATATTAGTGGGATGCTTGTAGAATATTTTTGTACTTTGAGAATGTGTTTGATTTCTCTGGAGGAATCGGGGGAATCGGGTATCGTACCGAGGTATCGGTCTAATGATTAAAAAAATCTATTGGATTGTTCATGCTGAGCCCTTGTTGCCGTGTGTACGTTGAATAAGCTCGAGAGTGAGTACGGGGCAGCGGTCGGCTCGGTTTTATAAAGCCTCGGCTCCGATGACGGGAGTCCATTGCGGCGAGTTCAGGTCCTTTCATCTCGAGTAGCTTCGGTAAATTAATTTCAATGTCCGATTACCCGTAGCTCGGCGGGTACAAAAACACAGGAACAAGAAAGAAAACGTAAAAGAAAAAATAAGGTATGGACCGCAATTTCCCACGAGAGGTGTCCCGGCGAACGATTTCATCCATCATCTCGCGATTCCATTACTCGCTCCTAGGAGTCCTGGTCGAGACAGCCGAGGGGGGGATGATAATCAGCGGTCTCCCGTTGATAACAAGTGACTCTCAGTCTGAGCTCTCCTCCTCCTCCTCCTCCTCCTCCTCCTACTCGACCCTTTCCTCGATCATTCATACCAAGTAGCATCATCTCGTCGTACGTCGGACGTCTTCTTCGTCGGTGCCGCGGGATTCAACGGCTCGGTTGGACTTAGTCATATATTCCGGCAATTCACTGGTGCAATAAGTCGAAGGAGGGGAGGGGGGACGGGTAATTCTTCTTAGTTAGGTGACGCTTCGTTATTTGATAAATATTGGGCATTACATTAAATCGATGTTTTTACCGACTATTATAAACCTATTACCTGCGGCTTACATGACATTTGCGCTTTTATCATCCGATACTCGGCCTCTTTCGCCCGCACGTTTCATCCCCTAATAACTCTCTATTACCCTTACCTAATTACAACCTGAGCCTTTGAGGATTCAACCAGACAACTAATTACATACGTGTACAGCGTGCCCTACGTATTACGAGCACACGCTCCTCATGCAAAAAAGTAACAGATATTAGAGTAGAATATAAATAAATAAATAAAAATAAAATTAACAACATTTTAACGACGGCGTGATTATATGCTATTTTTTTTTAATTTTTATTTTTTATTTTTAACCTGTTTTTGAAGCTTCGTTCAAATAAATCAGCATAATTCTTCTGCTACTCAGCTTTTTTTACTTAAGGAGCGATGCTCCTCTTTATTCGTTCTTGTCACCTCAGCTAAACTTAAAGTACTCAAATCATCGTAATCGTAAACTCCATTACCTCGAATTAATGTCGTAAGTAATTGCAAAAGCATTGAGGTATTAAAATTACATTAGAACTTGCAAATGAATTTTAATTTACTCGATTCCTCAAACATTTATGGAGAAAGTTTTCAAATTTAAGAATACGAATTATCAGATACCAATTACCATTCGTAAGAAATTAGTCGGAAGCAATATACAGATACAGAAGATGCACTATAACTGCATTTCTATTAAAACGTAGATTATTATTATTTAAACGGCTGTATATTTTGAATCGAATACTGTAAATGGGTTAAAACGGACTTTGAGTCATTTTTAATAACAATAACAATAACAATAACAATAACAATAATAATAATAATCATCATCATAAAATGGCCAAATTACAATGTCATATTTTTCTGATTAGTAATAATTCTTTTACGTTCTACGTCATAATGGAAAAATTAAAATACCCGCAACTTAAGACAATCTTTATTGATTTTAATCCATGACAATATTAAAAAAACCTATAAGAATAAGTTCTTAAAAATAGTTTGGACTGAATGTAATTAAATCTTTAGAACACGCGTATTATGTGAAAATTAATTATAATAATTAAAATGTTAATGCTACATAATCTAAAATCTTTTATCTTTTTCACATAACGTAAGACTCGAACGTTCCATGCTCAAAATTAGAATCGTACGTGAAAATATAATGTATCCCTTATGGAGAGTAAAATGTACGTGGAAAAAATTTTTATTTATAGTTTATTCCTTCTATAGAATGTCAAATGCGAAAACTTGTGTAGAGTGGAATAGAAAAACAGTTATCGATAAAAAAATAAAAAAAAAAAGGATTTTTTTAAGGTATACATTACTTTTGAGCTCTAAGAATTTATTACGTTTTTTGATACTTCAATAAATTAAAATACGTAAGAGAATGCTTGCGTTGCTTTAACAGTAAATCTGCATTAACAGTCTTTTTTCGCATACTTCGTCAAGCTTAGCAGTTATTAAAAACCTTATTCATCGTTAGAAAAGTATTGAACTATTTTTATAGAATAATATGTTATTGAGACATCGAAGATCCTTCTGGTCATAAAAAAAATACATTTATATTTATTTATTTGCATAAAAACGTGAAATAATCAAGATATAATAAAATCCAAGGTAAATTAGTTGCTTCAAACGCGTGTAAAAGTGTAATATATTTGAAAAATATTTTATAAAAAAGTTCGACGTTATTTTAACAAGAATTTGTATTTCAATTAAATATAAAATTGTCCCTATTAGAATGATTACTGGCAATAGCGTAGGCAAAGATAATACAATGATTCTTGGATGCGATTGGATAGTAAAGTAAAGTATTTCGATTAATTTGACACGGAAGACCAAAATTTTAATGTCATCGCTCAGAATTGAATATTTAAAATTATAATTTTACAGAAAGTTAATTCTCATTATCTTTTAAGACTTTTTACATTCTCATTATACACGTGACTTGTGTTTACATTGGATAATAAATAGCCTTCGGAATGGTTTGCTTTTCAAATTCTTCAATTATCCCGACGTCAATATAAATAAGAAAATTCTTATGATATATATATATACGAATATAAACGAACACAGACACTCTAAAAACAATGATAATTTGTTATCCTATTCAACTGTATTAATAACATATCGTGTAATGTTTCGGAAGATATAAATACGTGGGATCAGAAAATTCTCCCAACACCTGCGCTCCAGAGACTTACTTTAGTCGGCATACGTGATGAAAATAAATCTTTTAAAATTATTTCGTACAATTTTTTAGAAGATGTATTAAAAGTAATAAGAAAATGCTCTTTAATTTCGGCATTCGTAGCTAAATTGCGTTTCATATGATATTGAAGCTTGTATTCATTCGGCATATTGGACTGATAAGTACGTGCACCGTATACTCATGTGTCCGTCAATATTAACTTTAAATAGTATTTTCGTATTTGTCTGTTCCCGTAATATTTTATTATGACTTGAAAGTATAATAGAAGTCTTATACATGATTTCTTTCCGAATTATTGGCAAGATTCTAGGATACGAAAAAAATATATCTACTTTTCCGTGCATCTAGAGAGAAAGTTTCTTTGTTTTTTTTCTCTTCTTTTTCATATCGGAACGAAAAACAATGAATTCGCAAGTACAATGATACCAATATCGCACGCACCATAATATCTTTTGTAAAATCATACTTTTTACGTATTAAGCTGTTAATTTATATATAATTATTTCAGTGCCGTCTATTACTTAACATTAGCACAATAATTTTTCTGTCTGCAAATTACAAGCGATAATAATTAGAATTGCTCTTTATTTATAATATTTCTGGTTTATGTTCAATGTTAAACTAATCGATTGTCCGAATAGTGTACAAAAATTGTTTCAATGATAAGAAGTAAATTTAATTCTCTTATCACTTTATGCGGCCTAAGGGCATGTATTGTGAAAATTAATAATGAGACTCCGTAGGGTAAAGAAAACTCCAAAGAGTCCAATATTGAAAATTAATTTTGCTCTGTGTGTAATTATAGACAATTTGCATCGATGAATCAATGAATAAATAAAATTCGTAAATTATTTTATGAATTTTCAGAAAAAGCACGAATCGTCTTGAAATTGAAATTATACATTTAAAAAAAATATATCTTTAGTTTAATTTTTATTCCCTTACGAATGCACGTAGTAATCCATGATTTATGAAGAATAATGGCTTTCTTCAATTATTGTGTTTCCCATTATTTTATAATGACACGTTAGTAAAATTTCGGAATATCGTCGCGTCCTATGAATAACTGAAAACCGATTTGTTCGACCGAAGCATTATACTCTCTCGTTTATCCTTATCAATTATTGCACGTTGTATGAACATCTTTGTCTCCCGAGAGTGTGTAAAAGGGCTTTGAAATAAATAATCGAGCTCGCGCATTTAAAGGAATTTGACGAGTTAAGCGGAGCGACGGGGGTTGGGTGGGGTGGGGGGGGGGGCAGAGAGGATATAATCAGCGAAAGAAACGATGTTACTCGACTCGAAAGCTGCTACGAGAAGCTCCGGACGGAAGCCAGCCGCAATAATGATAGACTGCGAATCGTTACATTTATATCCTCGACCTAGAAAGGGACAAGATTCACGTCTCTATAATCATCCTCTACAAAAGTATAATCGTCGATCAATCCAGCGTATGCGCTCACGGGACTGTACTCGTATGCGTAAGAAAACTACAATCGGGCATAGGCTAGGGGGAGATTTCTATACGAAGATCTTTTTATCGCTTCCTGACATATCTATGTTTTCTATCTTCTTTTATTCGTAATCGTGGATATAATCTTCTATCTTCTTTGTCTCGTGCTTATCGGATTTCTTGTTAAAAGTCCGATTACATTTAATTGCTAGGAGGATTAATAAATACGGCCAGTGCAACAACGAGCCCCTGTTTGTAAGGCTAAACGAAATGAGCTTATAAATTTTCAGGTTCTCTTCCTAGTGAGCCAGAAATAATTTATGAATTAACGAATGCCCTGCATTATCTACAACGAAAGTCGATGTGAAATTTATATCGTGAACTGCGCGGCTAACAATTCTAATAATTAGTACAACATTTAACTGAATTTCGCAGCCGAATTCGGTATTTCTAGATACTTAAAAAGCGCCAGAGATCGATTATCTTCGACGAAAATATAAAAATGAATAAATAATTTAGCCAGGAACGGAGGGTTATTAATGGCACAACCTGTTTAAAATAATTTATCGATTTCCCTGGACTTTATAATTTAAAACGTTCGAAAATATCTGGAGATTATCATTATTATTGTTGTCGTTGTCGTTGTCGTTGTCGTCGTTGTCGTTGTCGTTGTTGTTATTATTATTGATGGACTAAGCCAATGGATGGCCCTTGAGAAAACTTCGTCTTTTGGAAAAGACGAAATATATGGATATATTCACTTTGTTTAAAAAGTTTCTTTAAGAAAATGTGCCATCTTTATTTATTGAATTATTTCTGTGCTCACGAACTGATTGTATAAAGTACTAAGTTTGTCTTATTCATAAATAAAAGGTGCTCAATTTCAGAATAGATTAGATGTATCAGATAACGGAACCGAGAAATGCATTTAATTGCAGTTAAAAATAAAATTGTCCTTCTCCTCAATCGTCTTTCGACGATTATATTGTGATAGAATGTGATTATCGGTTACTTGTTCCTCGATCTGGGCTATCGCTGTAAGCGTAATTACACATCCGTTTATTTCTTTTCCTTTCTGCGGGACAGAAAGTATTGTTTATTGTTCTCCAAACCAGTGGATGAATCACTGGTCGTAAAAGAAAGAGGAAAATAGGCGATCGAGGGGAGGGGCTCGACGAGGGGATTCGAACGCCCAGCTTTTGTTGCTGGTTGCGCTGCTCTTGCTCTTGCTCCTCTTGCGAAAATATTGACGCTCTCGCTATCTTGAGCTTTGGATAATGGAACTGAACTATTCACGATGATGAATCAACCATTTTTATAAAAGTCGCCTTTATAAACTTTATTTACAAGAATAATCTACGGCCATTACGCAGAAAATTATATGCACGCGGCTCTTCTTCTTCTTCTTCTTCTTCTTCTTTTTCAGAGAAGAAACTCGTTTTTTTTTTTTTATTTTCTTTGCAAACTATTTGTATAAAAAGAAAACAACAAAATAGAATAAAAACACCGATTAATTCAACAATTGTTGAACGATTCTCATTAGGAAATGTAAATTTACCCTTGTAGTACTTTTTTTGTTCGTTAATTAAAATGCTTTTTTACTCTTTCGCCTCTTTTCCAATGATCTTTGATGATATTACAATAATCTATACTGATAGGCGAGATTTGAATAACCGGCAATCGAGTTTTAAACACATTCGTAGGGATGCCACGTACGCAACGGGCAAGATTGTAATTATCGTAAATATACAATTTTAATTAACAATACCGTGAGCACTGCAGTTATTGACTTTACTTTGAAATTATTCGAAAGATTATAGACGATACGTATTCTTTCGGCGAGCAAAACATGGTGTCCAATTACAATTTTTACAATTAATACAAAATCCTTGTATTAATTTCAATAATGTAGCACCGGATTATTAATATGTTTTACGGTGATCAATACTTAAGGTTTAATAGGTTACTCGCGATTCGTACAGATCCGCACAGATAGTGGCTAAAGTACAGTTTCAGGGAAATCGTGATCCAAAAAATTGTCTAAACGAAAATTCAGGACTATTGCACGTGGTGGATTATTATCGATGGATTTTTTCATCGATTCAAATTTTTTCCAAATAATACGTCCGATCCGATAGTACGTATAAATCCTTGATATTCAATGATAAATATATTAATACGTTCCGCCATCTCACGGGTTAGATGATAACTTAAATATGTATAAGATCTATAGACTATAGGATCTGCACTCTTAGCTTTAAGCAAGTAATGTAAAATTTATAGTCTGCGTGATTAAACGATCATAAATTATCCAATTATTAATATAAATTAATGGTAGGGTTAGTTCAGTATTGGATAAATTTTACATGAAAGTCTTTACATGCATTAGAGAAGGCTTAAGATTTGGGCTTGAAATGATTTAAGTTAAAATTTATTTTCACCAGAGGACTTGCGTCATTTACGTAAGCACACGCATCTTCGTAATTAATGCACGTTGATCTTGCTTAATTTTGTAAAAATTGTTAAAGTTTCGGAATGTATTATTGTGCGAATAACCGATCGAATAACCGATCGATCGAATTAAAAATTTCTTGGTAGCGAATTGTCGCGATAGGATTTATTTCTTCTTGTATATTAAGCATTACGTATAACGTGAAAAATTTAGCGATAAATCACTAAGAGCAGCAGGCGCGCGATATTTTTTCCCGGGCTTTTAAGCGACAGAGTCGGTTTTCAATCACGACCCTAAAGCTTCATTTACAATAAAACAAACGGGACAGAATCGAAAGTAACGAGAATCGTATTTATAAAAAAATCTGTCTAGCCGTCGGCAAGGTTTTCGTTCAAATTTATTAAATTTATCATCCGAGTTGAAGAGCTGATGCGATTACGGAGGAACGAAGAGACCTTTATTGTCCAGAATATCGCGGAGTGTCTCGGGACAATCTAAAGAAGGAGATAAAGCAAGGTAGTCGAGAGAGGCATATTATACGGGGCTGCATCTCGGCAGTGGGCGGGCGGCCGGGTGGTCGGGTGGTCGGGGGTGGTCGGGTGGAGGGATGCGAAAGCTCGGGGAAATTTATGGTAATGCGCCGACTAAAGTCGACTGCGTATTTTTCTTCCAGAGGTCGGAGCGGTCCTGGCGGGCGGAGGAGCGCCCCGCATGATCGCGGGCGGACGAGGGCGAGAGGAGAAATGAGGCGGACGTGACGTCACAATGACATGATGAAGAGCCTGGTCGGGATCATGTGGATTATATTGGTGCTTATATCAGGTGAGGAAGGACACATATATCACATAAGGCCCGAGCGAGCGAGCCTCTGGTCCACGTCTCTAAATAACGGCCCTCGTGCCTTTCCATACAGACTCGTGTCCTTGGTCTTGTCCGTTCTCGCCTCTCACTCATCGGTTGCATGATTCAAGCTTTCTTTCAGAATGTGTTGTTATCAGCAGCTAAGGAGTTTATTCTGCGGGGCATTTGGAACGGCCATCGAAATAAATAGTGTCGGTAGCTGGCCACCATCTGTGTCGATCATTGTGTGTAAGTAATGTCGGCTAAAGTGGCATAAGAGTGTGAAAAGAGGGGCGGGAGGGGAAGGGATCGAAGCTTGAAATCGAGCTGCATTCGACAGGGTCGGCGTATGTCCTTGAAAGGAGGATGGCCTATCAGTCTCTGGCGAAATCGCAACGGAAGTGGATCTTTGACCACCGAGGCCGTCAATCCTCTTGGACTCCTATAGAGTGTAATGTAGGGAAGCGCTTAATTGAGATCTCGGTGAGTCGTTGTGGTCCCACTGGCGATCCAGACTTCAACTTGAATACTGCGCTTCTCATAAGCATCCTGAAATTGTTCAATGCTTTCGAATAATTAAAAGCACATAGACTGACTAAATGTTTTCAAGAACTCGGTGAAGCTAAGCTGAAAAAACAAAGGGAAGCTGCTCGGCTTCCTGGTTCTCTCTCTCTCTCTCTCTCTCTCTCTCTCTCTCTCTCATTCACGGGAGAATAATAGATAAATTTTAGTTTTTGTCCAGAGCGGAAAACTCTTTCCAGACTCCGCTTTTCAGTAGAACCGGAAATCTACTGCCGGCCTCACCGCGCTATTCTAATGCCTGTTTTATCTCCTTTATGTTATACGAAATTATACAAGCGCTGCTCTGGGTAATAAATATAACGAGATAATCCAGCCGGGAGAAGCTGCTTGTCGGGAAATAAAGGCGTGAAAACGTGTCCGCAAAAGGCATAATTCGTTACGAACCACCCCGTGTACTTTTCTTGACCGAACTTCTGTTGGGAGCTTGTCCCCCTCATTGTTTCGTCCATTGTCACTAATAATGCCAAAAACGGAACGGTGCGTCGCGTCGTTCTATTGGAAAGACGAGGAAGCGGTTGTTTATTTTACTCTAGGGCTTCGAGGTGTCCTTTTTCTGGCTTCGGTTTCTTCTTTTGCCCTCGAGTCGGCGAAGGGTGTAAGCGTCGAGAACCCGGCGTCCGTGTTTGCTCCTTCGAGGAGCTCGGAGTCTAGGAGGCCGGTCTCGAGGAGCGACCCTCGGAAACCCTCGGAGGTCTCCTTATCTTGGTTCGCTTTTTCGAAAAATCTCCGGGTCTTATTGAAATTCGAGAAAGAGCCGAGCCACTTAAAATCGGCATTCCGACCTAGCTCCTTCTGCTCCGTCGGTGCTTTTGAGAATGGGGATGCAGGGATGGAGGGGGGGGGTAGAGGCCGGCAAATACCTCGGAGCAAAGTAATCCTTCTAGCCGGACACTACTCGGTCCACTGCAACACTTTCCAGTCCATCTTCGAGAGTGAATCCCAATAACCTGAATCATAACATTTCAGAAGCTGACCTTTGGCATTTGCGACGCTACCGATGGAATTTCAATTCCTTGAGGCTCCGCCTCGGAAAGGGAGTCTATTCTTGTACCTCTCGCCTCTCGCCCCCCCTCTCACCCCTTCACCCCTTCACCCCACGTTCCACTTTCCTCTCTACATATTTTATTGTCTTTTCCATTTTTCCTCCTCAGCTTTTTGTTTTGCTTTTCCCATGAAAAGGGGGGAAGGAGGGAGCTTTTCCATTATTCGCCGCGAGGCTCCCGGGTCACGTTTCCTCCTCTCCACCCGCATTACCGCGATTCCCCATACCCGTTTTAAACCCCTCCCCCTACCCACTCCCTCGCCCCGTCCCGCAGTTGTACGTTCAAACGTTAAATCAAAAATACCGACTGCGACCGCTGATCGATACGACATTCCAATCGCTCCCTTCGCCAAATCAGCTTTACAATTATTCATAGAAATGGAATTTTTTTTTTTCTTTTTTTTTAATATTTACAAGCATTTCGATCGGTTGTATTTAATACGGTAAGTGTATGCAGGCCGACAAAGAGATCGAGTCGAGAGAGGGAGAGAGAGAGAGAGAGAGAGACGGGCCGTTGAATCAAAATTTTCTAATTCGATGATCGACTCCAATCATTCACGAGATGAGCAAGTTACGTTACTTACAGCTACTCCAAGCTGGTGCCCGAGAGCTCTGGCCGAGTTCCCCGAAGTGCGACTACGCACATACGAAATTACATAAGCATTCTTGCCTGTCCTGTATGTATGCCTCTGTATATTCCCACCCAGGCGGCGATTATGCGCCTCCTCTTATACATTCCCGGCCGCAAGTCGACATTCCGCAAAATTCTAATCGATTATAAAATCTTTATTATCCTTGGCTTGAGTCGCGGATAAAATCAGTGAGCTTCGAGATCAATACAAATTAGTCGTTCGCCATTCGTGCACAATAAAAGAGGATTTATTTAAATAGTAGATCCTCGTGGAATATGAAATCTGGAATATAATATGGATCTTAATGATAACGCTTTATAAGACGCTAGAGAGCGATTTGACTCGTGGAAGTGGAAACTCGTTGATAAGGTTACGGCGTTTAAACCCTAATTAGTCGTGCATAGGAAGAAGGGAATATAAATAACAATAGTAGTAGTGGTGGTGGTAGTAGTAGTTGGAGTGGGAGGAAAGGAGGGTGATGACGGGGTCGAGTAAGTTTTGCTTGCGATCCATGCTGACTAGTATAGGTGAGTGAAAGGAAGGAGGGACGTCAAAGGTGTGGGGTAGAGCTTGGTGCAGGTAGGGTGTGAGAATCAAAGATGCTCAAGGGAATAGAAAAGAAGCCGGGGAAGCGTGATTTATAGAGAAAACAGGAAGTGGGATAATAAGTGGGCAAGGAGACTTATTTGCCGAGCTAAGTAAACGGCTCTCGCTCGATTAGACGTACATGGCCAATGGTAACCGTGTATCACACGCAACGGTAGCAATTGATAAGCCATCGATTCTTTACCTGGTTCCTCGATCTCTGCCTTTCCCAGCTCGCGCTCTCGAGGTCTAACGAAAGAATGTCCCTCAAGCTTTCACTCCCTTCTTCGAGTCCTCGCAGACCGACGCCGACAGCAACGTGGGGAAGTGCGCGCAAGCCCCTTATCTCCGTAATCTCCACGCGCTAAAAACTGCTTGCGACTCCCATCGAATAATGGACCATCGACGAATTGCAGTTGTTCGTTATTATTCCTTATGGGTGTGGGTATTCACTTTTTAAGCCGTTGGTACTGGCGAGTGATAGTCTCGAGCCGGACAGGGAGGACATTAGGACATTAGTCAGCGCAGCTTCGTTAATCTCGAATGTCGATCAGCGGTAGCAGTAGCGACGACGATCGCCCGATCGATGTTAATTTAAAATACTCGCGCCGAGCTCCTTAAGAAATGTAAAACCTTTTGGTTTCAGGATGCTCGGGGAACCCGGACGCGAAGCGCTTGTACGACGACCTCCTCTCCAACTACAACAAGCT
Source organism: Ceratosolen fusciceps (assembly GCA_018883505.1). Classification (NCBI taxonomy): domain Eukaryota; kingdom Metazoa; phylum Arthropoda; class Insecta; order Hymenoptera; family Agaonidae; genus Ceratosolen; species Ceratosolen fusciceps. Next base: position 4,359,726 of record RCIC01000006.1, read on the forward strand.
CGTGCGTCCAGTGGTGAACGTGACCGACGCCCTGACCGTTAAAATCAAGCTCAAGCTCTCCCAGCTAATCGACGTGGTAAATCACCGGTGCCGGGATTATTTGCCAAGCAGGGGCGGGTGGGGGAGGTACCCCGTACTCGAGGATACGACCATCCCGTGTCCCGTGAACACCTACTTTTAACTACTTCCCCGTTGTCCCGACCTCTCGCTTGGCTCAAATAATACGGCATATCGTTATCGGATCTGATACATGAATTACGTCCGCAATTTGTATTTTTCTTATATCTTTTGTTCTTTTTAGAATCTGAAAAACCAGATCATGACGACGAACCTCTGGGTCGAGCAGGTAATTATACATTATTGACCTCAATTTATAATCATAATGTTACCCTCAATTTTTCAACTGCACATTTACAAAGGGGTCTGAGGGAGGGGGGAGGGGAACTCTTTTATTACTTTGTATTTATTTATTTATTTATTTATTTATTTTTTTTTTTTTATTTAAACCGATTTACATTTTTAAAAGTGAACTCTATCGTTAATAACGGTCTTGGGTGAAGGTGCCGCAGCTCATAAAGAAATAAAGAATAGACTTTTTACTCTCTCTCTCTTTATTTTATAAGAATTAAAATGAAGAGGCCGTGTTTTAATTAACGCGAAGTATTAATTATTAAAGTACTGGCTCAGGGAGGATAAAATAAAGGAGGAAGACCATATAAAAGTAGGGGAAGCCATCCGGCGTGGCGTATTTGTTTATTGAAAGAACTTGTAGTTCGAGTCAGCGGGTCCAGCTCCTGCTGCGAGCATTTACCTTATCGAGAGCAATACGAGCACGTGGAGCGCGTGGACTTGGCCGCTTAGCCCGGAAGGACGGGACCTCGATTATCCGTTGGGGAAAAGGACCGGCGGCCCATCGCGTCGGTAGATAAGCTAAATTGGCTCTATTTCTTATCTCGAATAAGAGGGTCGTCGGTAATGGAGATCCCGTTCGTTTTCTCGTCGGCGACCGCGTAGAGACACGGAGATGTTGTGTATACTCGCTCCCGTACACGGTTCGTCTCATTTACATTTCGCCACCTCATTCTCCCTTAACCCGTCGCCCCTGTCGCCCCCGTCGCCCTCATTGTCCTCATTGTCCTCCTCCTCTCTTATCTTCGAATAATATATGACCTACAAATTGCTCTCGTTCCTCCACCTCCTGGATTCTTTTATGCCTCGGTGCTCTTAAGCACGCATAACCCGCCGACGCTTCCTGTTTACAAATGATAACGTCTGACAAACGTCCTTTACACCCTTCTATCCCTCTCTCCCTCCCTCTAACGGCCAGCCCCTCCTCCCCCGACCCCGTATCACAAAGTATTGTCGGCTTCGAGGACTTCGAGTCGACCCCTCGACAGGATTTATTAATTAAAGACGGGCGTCGCATGTCGAGGCGGACACATTGCGCTTTCACGTGATAAGCAAACGGAGGATAATTAACGGAATGTTAATAAAGGCTTTATTGGAACGAGCTCGTGCACTGCTCTCGAATGTCCTCGAATGCCCTCGAATACGTTGGAAAACGTCTCGGCTGATCGATGAATACAGCTAAATTTGCCCGAGAGACGCTTCGAACTCTTAGCTTATGGACTCGGCCGAGAACTTTTCACTCTTACGTGGGTGGCGACACGTAAAAAAGTTCAACGCCCGAGAGGCAGGCATAAAGTGAATCCACGGGGTTATTATTACGAATCGCGCTCTTTGTATCCTCAATATTGGCTTCTCTACATTCGCCTTCCAAATGCAAACAAGTGGAAATCCGCAGGAAGTGGCACAGCAGCGGAGCGTATTTTCTGCCTCGCGTAGCCGATCCTACTCCGGGTTCGGCGTTTCTTCCTAGGCGTAAGCGAACCGCAATTTAGCCTCTGGAATTACGACGACGGCGGATGTGGTCGGCCAAAGTCACTCGATTGCCGACCAATCGAGTCAGCTGGCTGCTCGTACCCTAACGAGTACGTAAAGCTAGGATTCAAAGAGATTGACAGGTGACGGAACAACGTAACTTAACGGGGCTCGGACATCTTTCCGGCCAAAGTCCCGGCTGGATCTGTATTTGCTTATACGAGGCTCGGAAAATTAATGGCTCTTATGCTGCAGAGCGTCGATCCCTGCTTTATGAAGGAGTCGGTGTGTGTAATGTCAGAGAGAGGGAGGGAGAGAGAGAGGGGGGGATCGCGAATTCCCGAAAGACGTCGTGCCGTGTCTTGCCGACGAAATGCCGTATCGATAATCGATAGTAAGGAGCCTCGGCTGTAAGGATGTCGACCAACATCCTTCTCAGTATCCGTTCCCGATGCGCTCCCGAGAATTTAATAATGCCATTCGAATTCCGGCAGCTGCTCTGACATACATATTTAAAAATCATTCCGCTCGGCATCCCGTCCGCGTCCCCGCGATGCCTGCGACGTCGTCTCCGGAGCCGGGGACGCGAGCCGAGTGTTAATGCCGCGACGTAGCCGAGATATCCGGACACGTACTTCCGGCCCGGACTCATCGAGATCCTCGTCGAGATCCGTCCGCGCCTCCGGAACAAGCACTCGTGCACTTTACCGAGACTTTCACCGGGAGCCAGTCCAGTCACCCGCTCGTGCCTCGGCAGTCATACCTGGAGCTTAATTGTATAAAAATTGTACGAGTCCGAAGCGACTGTGACGCTTTAAAGGAATACGAAAGTTTGGGGTTATTATTGGGGTTTGGTAACAAGTAATGACCTGATAAGTTCTGAGCTCCAAACTACTCCAACTATCCCGACAAATTAGGCTCTTTGTTAGAATACGAGTCAAGAATGCAGCAATGGCGCTACTCTGTTGTCGTGAACACGCATACGCGCACGCATATGAACGTAGAAGTCAAAAACAAGATAGCGCTCTGCTCGACACGTGCAAGCTTCCGCATAAATGATCCGAACGAAATGCGAACCGCCGAAACGAAACGCACCGTCGAAAGGGATCGAGAGAAAGCCGGTACTAAAGATCCCTTCTATATACAGCAGCATACTGGCTTCCTTGATACTTTTTTATTTATTCACGGAACTGCCATAACGCATATTACTTATGTCTGGCTTTATTAAAGCTAAGAAGCTCCGGGATACTTACCCGGAATAATTTTACCTCGAATTACGATTATTCGAAATAAACATCATTAATTAATTATGATATCTTCGAATAAACATTGTTATGATTGGCAATTGAAATTGCGTCGGTAATCATACGAATAAATCAAATGAATCCCTCACGTTCAAATAAATAATAAACTTAAAAAGGGAAAAGTACAAATATTTGCGTTAGTGATAATGTTGTTGTAACGTTTGATAGAGTGGAACTAGTATAATATTTATAAGCGGAATTTAATCGCGTTCAATAGGTATTGAATTCCTCGCAAGTAATGTCAGCGGATTTTAATTATTCAACGGAAGAGCAGATCTCGGCTAATCTGTCGTAGCGAGATCTCAAGTAGTGCAGGGCAGCTCGGACCCGAAGGAATATACCCTCTCGCCCCTTGCCGCACCACACATACTCGCTTGAATTTCAGTCGTTTGCCATTCGTTCGTTATCTTAAATCCCGTGCAGGGCTTGACAGCCCCGCGATCCTCGAATGTAACAATTAAATCGTGACGTATGTACAAGAGAAGCAGGCGTTAACGGTTTTTCGAGTCCGTTACCGAGGTCAGATTTTAATGGCCGACAACGCAGCTACGGTAACCCGTGCAAATAATCGCAAGCGCTCATCTCCGTTGGTCCATTTGGTGATCCAACTCATCACCTGCTCGCGCCTTAACCAACGAAACGATAAATAATAATAGACAAGCCTCCATTCCACTCCCTCTATTACTTCATCTTCTTCTCCGAGTTCTTATCAATTGCTTTGAATGTGCATGTACTCGAATCGGAGCTTGTAAATCTTCCGAGGGTCATGATCTCCGGACACAAGTTAAAATGTGTACGTAAAAATAAAACATAAGCTTTACACGAGTACTGTCCTCCCATTATCAACGCATTATCAACATTTAGAATTTTCGTCGAGCTTTATTTAAATATTCTTTTCATCCACATCCGTGATTTTTATAATATTACCTCATTAAAAATTCTCATTACAATATTATATTTAATGTCGCCTAATTACTAATTAACAATTAAATACAATTAATAATGATGATGATGATGATGATGATGATGATGATGATGATGACGCTAATGATGAATATTCAGGTTTCGTTATTTGTAATTGAATAATGAAATGCGGAAATATTTAAATTACATTCGTTACATTTATTTGATAAAAAAAGACCCAATTAATTAACTCGAGACTCGACGCGTTTCCAACTTATCCGACCCATACGCCTATGAAAATTAATTATTACGAATAATCAATAATATAAAATGTTCAGTGTATAAATATCAGTAGCTCTCTTTAAACAAATATTCGATCGGTTTGTCTACCTTAATTTATTATTGTTATTATAATTAATCGCCTTGTCGACGCCATTATTATTTACGTTTGATTCCATTGAAGCTTTGTAAGCTTCGGTAATGTATTCTGTAATGATTTACATTACCAATTGATTATTTATCGACCGTGTGAATTTCAAGTTTTGTATCTCGTCTCGATGATTAGGATCGAGGAAGAGGGAGGGGATATAATTTGCCGTGGAAGAAGTCGTGCACGCAATAAGCTTGAACCGAGATAAATAGACCGAGCAGTAGTCGTATTCACGCTGCCGAGAGCTCTTCTCGCTTATTTTACGTTTCGACGATGTAATCTCGACGCGTCCGCAATCGTACACAACAACATCGACGAGGATGTGCCGAAGGTCGTCGTAAAATCCGAATGGAGACGCCGGCACGCTTTCCTCAACGTCTCCGAGAAAGATTCGCCGAGGAGCAGTTGAGCTCAGTCCCGACCGACTGCTCCGTACGATCTGAGATAGAGAGATAGAGAGAGACAGCCTGATCCGATCACCGATGATACGAGCGCGAAATATCACGTAGCTCGACTCCTACCACTTCCAATGTACAATATAAAGGCTCGTCTATGCCAATGAGTGCACTGTAACCGCCAACTTTATTTACTCCGCTCGATGAGACGACCGAGCTCTCGATTCCAATAAAAAAAATTCACCTTCGCACTCTTTCGCAATTATACGGGCAAACGTTAATAATTATAATCGTCATGCTCTGTTTATTAACGATTGCGTATTAAAGAATCGACGTGTATATCTGATTTAGAGCGCGGATTAGCTTGGATTTGCGTGAAATATCAATTCCCAATAATTTATTGATAATCTCAATCTTACATCTTACATTTACTATACAAGTAAATTTTTCGGCATTGCGAAAGACATTAATAATGCGATATTAAAGTCACATTGTCCCGATTCTCACTGGAATATCTTGCGTTTAGATAGTAAAAGCAGTCGTTCCCTTTACCCCTTGCATGCATGTCACTTTACTTTAGCTTTATTGCATTATCAATGTAATAAATCAATGGAAGGATGAGGAATAAAACATCATGGAAAGTAGATAAAAGCGAAATTGCCAAAGACAGAAATTTAACTAGACGGAATGAAGTTACAGTTTGTATAATCTCAATACGTGGAATAAGGAATTTGAAAATCAGAAATTGGGAAGCTGCAACGCTTTGGGCAATGTGATATAAGGAAAAATGTATTTGTTATTATCAGGTTCGTGATTTGTAATTATTAGGAAAAATGGTGTAATGGCACTGGAGATTGATGAATGACGTGCATAAGAAAGGGAAGGCTGAAACGTGTTTATGGTCTTTTTTAAGGAGTGGGAGGAGGAGGAGGATGAAGAGGAGAGGAGGGCGGGAGGGAGAAGGTCAACAAATAACAAATAGGAAGCCTCCGACAGTCGGTATCGGAGCGGAGTGACACGAGCGAGCCGAGAAATGAGAAAATTTATGAGAAAGTCGGAAAGCGTTGTTGAATGGCTCGCTATGGTGACAAAGTTTCCCGCGTCGACAAGTTTGCGATTTTCAGGCTTCCGATTTCTGGAACTCCATGTACTGCTCCGGGGGTGTCGGCTCTTTAAAAAACCGGGAGTGCCCGAAACGCGCATCAGCTCCTAAGCAATTCGACGTTGTAACTAATACGGTATTGGTAATGGAGGGGCGAAGGTGTGGCAGAGGTGGCGGGAGGGGCGGGGGAGGGACGCACAAGATGGCCAAGTTTCCCGTAAGGAGAGTATTCATGTCCCGTATTGTTCTGCTCAACGCTAAACCGTTTCCCCGTGTTTCCTTCCTTGGTCTTGTAATACCCGCTCGCTCCGCGCCCTCCGTCCCTCCCTCCGTCCCACGCCCTTCGAAACTTTTAGCAGGGGATTAGCCGGGCTTCCGCTAATCTTCCTAACTTCGGATGAAAGTTGCCAGCGTCGGTCTCTTTGATCGCCGACGCTTAATTACTATCGGGACCACGTATGGTGCGAGCCACCCCCCCCCACCGCGCCGCTATCCGGGGTCAGTGTATTATTCCTTCGCCCCGAAACTTCGAATCTCCCGATGAATTTACAAATCGACTTCTTTAAAAGAACGAACGACTTTTATTTTCCAACGGAATTCTTACGCGGAAGCGCGCGGATGTTTATTATACGCGTGTAGTATGCCGAGAGTCTGTAATCAGTACTCACCGACCGCCGACAAGCTCTCCTGCATCAAAGCACGTGCATTGAATCTTCTGCTCTGAAAGCGATGATTTCGTTCGGAGATGCATAGACAAGCGGACAAATTCCGCCTAGTGCTCGATGCAATTAAAATAATTCAATAAATGGGGCGGGGGGGGGGTAGGTGGGAATGTATAAAACGCTTTCATTCGATCGACTATTTATACGCGACAATTTATTTACTCGGTGCCGATAAATTTATCGATCCCTCCGTAAAGCGCACTTTCATTTTATTTTTATTCCGTAAAGCAAACTCTACTGTGTTGGAATAATAAACAGGGCTGCCGTGGCATGTGCACTTTATCTACCTACCTAGTGACGAATAAATATAAAGCCCCGAGGATATAAACATTTTTGAATTTTATACAATTAAGTCGAACGTTATCCTTTCGTTAAAACCAGCGGCAGAAAAAAAAAAAAAAAAGAAAAAGCCGCGTTGACAGTCACTTTTCTTGGTAAAGGTACTTTCGTACGCTAATTAAGGACATCGTATCAGTCACACTCAACGCGCTTTTCCGCAATTTCATCTAGGAACATACTTTTTTTCATTCGTAATCCAGAGTCTCGTGATCCGGAGTATCGAATCTTGTAATATATTGTGATAATATTCAATGTTCAAATGCTTCTTTAAGAAATAGTTTAATTGTGCAAATAAAGAGTTCCGTTGCGCGTACCGGATAGGAGAGTCGGAGGAGGGGGGGGGAGAGGGAGAAGATTCATAAGTAAAGCACATAAATTTTTGCGTGCCTTGTTGCAGTCATGGAACGATTACAAGCTCAAGTGGGATCCAAAGGAGTACGGCGGAGTCGAAATGTTACACGTTCCTTCTGACCACATATGGAGACCCGACATAGTTTTGTACAACAAGTGAGACACTTTAGCGTTTTATAATTCATTGGCCGGCAAATGGGTATAAATAAAATAATGTTATAAAGCTCGCTGTAACTTTCTACGTATTGCGCATGCATGTAATATTAAATACAATGGATTCTACTGCCTTTTGAACTCGCAAAGTATCAATAAAATACATATACGTGACAGCATATACGTGTGTATTCACGTTTGCATAAACGTGAATCCGACTTTATATAAATTACTTTATAATGAAAATTATAATCGATTTCATACATAAATTTTAAGTTTACGAATGTATGGCAAAAGGGCTGAATGTTTCATTCGCTTCGTGTATGGAGAGAATAAATAAAAGTCGGGAGCGATTGGAAAAGCGCGTTTTGGCTTGTCGGTTGGTTGGTCTGGGACGGGGGAGGGAAGGGGGTATGGAGGAGTAGAAGTATCTAACGCCGGTATTAAAACGCCCACAGCGCCGATGGCAATTTCGAGGTAACGTTGGCGACGAAGGCCACCCTCAACTACACCGGCAGAGTCGAGTGGAGACCCCCGGCGATTTACAAGTCTTCCTGCGAAATCGACGTCGAGTACTTCCCCTTTGACGAGCAGACCTGCGTCATGAAATTCGGCTCCTGGACCTACGATGGCTCTCAGGTGAGTGTTTCTCTATCCTTTCATTTACCTACCGACCTACCGACGACTACTGCCTCTTTGCCTGTTTAACCCCCCCCTCTCTCTCTCTCTCTCTCTCACTCACTCACTCTCTGCAACGCCAATAATCCCGACGAATCGATATTTTTGATTACTCGATCACGAGGCTAAACAATACTAAAGAATATTTTTCATTAAATTCAAATAATGGCAAAATCATTAGAAGCTAATTACAATAGAGGCCAAACTTTCCGCAATCACTCACTAGAGCGAAAGAAGTATCGATAATTATCTAAAGTATCGCGTTTAACTTTTTTTTCCCAAAGAGAGAGTCTGAGAGACGTTGAGAGAGGGGGGGAGGGGAGGGAGAGAGAGAGAGAGATGGGACAATATGGGCGCATAATCTTGCGGTCTCAGTGCTCAAAATGCTCTCGAAACTATAAAACCAAGTGACTCGACGATCTTAACGATCCATCGTTAAATGGATCTCCGTTCGGGGAAACTCGTCCATGGGTAAAATGCCCGTGGGCTGATGAACGCAGCGATCCCCGATTGAGGAATCGTTCGACCCACGGACGCGGATGTATTAGTACATGTACGGAGTAATCAAGGAAAATTCCTATTTCGCTAATTGCGCTCCTTAGATATTCCGATTCGGCGGCTATTCTTTGAGTCTCGAGGCCGATTCAGAACAATTTTCACGTCATTTTCTCGTGGCATTCTTTATCGACTAATGATTTCGAGCTTTTCCTAATTAACCCTTAAACCCATCGCTGCTCCCAGGCTATTGTCTGCGTCTGAGTAATGAGTCGGCGGAGGGAGGGAGGGAGGGAGGGAGGGGGTAGGTAGGGAATCGGGCATTGAATTACGAGTTTAAGAGTGCATCGAAAGGAAAGCGTTTGACTTAATGAAAATTTATGTTTAACGTATCGCCCGTTATAATAATACTAAAAATAATACTAATTTCTTTATGAATTAAAAAACAATTGTTTTTAATGTGGAAAAACTTAATCGGTCGGTAATAATTATAATCGAATCGGTTACAGTGGAGGACTTTAATAACGTTCCTGTACGCAGCGTAATAATGAAGCCTTGGATCGGATAAAAGATTAACGGGTCTCCTTCATTCCGTGTCCCGCGTATGTAACTAATTTCGTTGATTGCTGGCGCTATCGAGAATAGCCGCGGCCGAGAATTAAAAATAAAGTCGGGCTCGACATTCATTTACAAGCACTGGCGCACTCCACAGTTTTCCTCCTTGTACTTAAATTAACTATTGGCAATAAAACGATCGTTCTGGAGGGGGGGGGGTTATGATCTTAAGGTGAATGAGAATAGTCCGATAACGCGAACAGAGGAAGAACGGATAAATTAGGGATAAATAAGTATTGTGCAGTATCGTAATGAATCTCTGAAATCCTGATATTCCTTGCGATCGAGCCACTTGCAGCCCACTCATTGCCAAAATCAGCCCTTATCGCAACTCCAACTAATACTTTATCTATCGGCTTCTCGGCTTCATCGATCCACATTGTTTTCTACCTCTTTTCCTTACGTATCATCACTCTCAGGTTAGACTAATTATCTGAAACTAATTAATAATCGACGGTCTTTTTTTTTTTTTTTTTTGAATTGAGACTTGGTTTTATAATGCCATTCTCTGGATAAATGACGAGCGATGTATAATTGTCACGTTCGATTCCGTTCGATCAATTACGCATAGGACTGACAAAGAGGGAAACTGCTTATCGATAATAATGTAAAAGTACTGACGATAATGTGCAATTGATGTGCAATTCAGCTTATCTATCATATCGGCCAATAACGATGACGTATTAAGCAAACGCCCTCGTCGGGCTATTGATTTATTTGAAATCACCCATACTTACTCTCACCCCTGCTCTTATTTCGCTCATACAGGTGGACTTGAGGCACATTGACGAGGTGCAGGGGAGCAACGTCGTCGACATAGGCGTCGATCTCTCCGAGTTTTATACATCCGTCGAGTGGGACATCCTCGAGGTGCCGGCTGTCAGGTAAAGAAGGAAATAAGGATCCCCAAATGATTTTTTTTTACGTTTTCGTCCGAGGCAGGCGAGGCCTAGTATCGCCATATCGCCTCTTACCCATACCGACCCGCCACTGCCTTTCAAGCTAAAAGGAAACTCAATCCCCGTCTCTCCACTTTTCTTCTAAATATAAATATTTTTCCACGTCCACGAATCAACTCTATCTAGAACAAGAAATTTATTCGAATGTTTGAAAAAGTTGATGAGAAATCGATGCTTCACCCCCCCCAGCAAAGTGCATTATATACTTCGAGTTTTTTTTTTATGTTTCATTTTGTTTTTCAATGCCTTTTAATGCCTAATTGCAATTTTAAAGGAGAATTTTTACGACGCTGGTGTTTTTAGTAAATAAATTTTGTATGGCTGGTGGTTGGGAGAGGGGGGGCGGGTCGGGGGGTTGGAGTGGGGCGCGGCGCGTTGATTCAAATTAACGCATAAATATTAATTTTCAATTTATAAAATAAAGGCTAATTTGAATTATACATTCAAGAGAATATAAAAGTTTGCATTATTTAACGGGGAAAGCTTTTCCGAAAATATATTTCGCTCATTAATTTCAGAATATTTGTCAATAGACTGACTGACTGAATGTCAATAAACTGCTTGGCTGTACGGAGCGCGTCAAAGTACCCAAGACACGACGAATACACTCTTCACACGTGCGATTCTGAAATAAGTAAACGTTCTGAAATCTCTGATTTCACGGCGTAACTACTCGTTCCAACTCCTTTGAGAATTTATTTACTTCGGCGGCGGCGGCGGCGGCGGCGGCGTCGGCGGTGCCACCCAATCCACTGAAATTTTACTGAAACGTCTCTTTGAACTCTTTCAGGAACGAGAAGTTTTATACGTGCTGCGACGAGCCCTACCTCGACATCACCTTCAACATCACCATGAGGCGCAAGACCCTCTTCTATACGGTGAATCTCATCATACCCTGCATGGGGATTTCCTTCTTAACGATACTCGTCTTTTACTTGCCCAGCGACAGCGGGGAAAAGGTAAGCGAGCCAGCCTCTGACGATGGAAATTATTAATATCCGATGCTCCTGCAATAGGATTCAATTCGACTTCTATACTCTTCTTGATAATAAATCAGAGTATACAACCTATTTCCTAAAATTATTCTTTTACGTCCTCCTTGTAATGATCGATAAGTGAAAGAAAAGAGCATTTCAAATAATTTCTTCTCTTTACATTATTTATTTTACTACGACGACTTAAGGGACGTTACTATTTGTTTTCGATTAGAATTTTTCGCAACGGCATCAAAGCCCATAAGATACTCTGTAAATGTTTTCAATCTAAAGCTCTCCTCGCCATAAGCCGCTCTGTTAAACAATGACAATTGACATTGTATTTTGAACGGTGTAGTAAGTGAGTACGCGTAGAACTCATGCTTCTTTTAGATTATTGAATTAAAAAACTCAATATCCTTTGACATTTAATTTATCTCTTTATACCTCATAATTAATAAACCTAATGTCCAATAAATTAACCAATACCAGTTAATAAAATATTTCAAGTAACATATGCAGTCAATGGGTGCCAATGTTGTTCCACATATAACAATATTAATAATAGTGCACGTTTACCTAAACTCGTGTTTAATGTAATTAATGATATTATTAAAAAAAAATGAGACAATGATCTGTTTTAATTAATTACTTGTACGCTTGCAATTTATCAAAGTTCGGGTCATTTTGATATGGAAGAAAATGCAAATTGATAAAGTTTTTTGGCAAGAAGGCGAGCGAGGATTTATCACAGCCCCATTGACAAATTTCCAAAATATATTCCATATATTTTATATTATTATTTTGTACGAATGTTCGTGTCGAAAATACTTGTCCTTACAAATATGTAATAATTCGTTTCCTTTTCTCCTGCCTCGAGAATTATTTATCCAAATTTTCAACTGACTTCGGTCTTCCACGGTCTTTCCGATACCGGCGCGTGAATCATTGCAGAAAAGGAAAACAAGTGCAAAAAACGTGAAGGGAAAGCCATTTGGGAGAAAAAATAAATGCCTTTGAAATGCCCGGAGTATCGATATTTTCAGGAAATGCATATTTATACTCGTGAGGCTTTGATTCCTTCGAGGCAGAAAAAGTTAAGTGGGAAAGCCCAATTATTAACTGCCTGACGTTCCTTATTAGAGTTCCTAATCTATTGATTTTAATTACAATTTTACACCCTAAACGATAAATTTTAATGCCTTAATTCTGTATATGCACGTTCATCCGATATTGAAATTATACGAGTATACGCACGAGTTTATGAGTACACGAAACAGCTCTAAATATTATTAGGTTCTGAAAATTTTATAGGTAAATCTATATAATAACAATAACAATAATAATAACAATGATAGTAACAATAATAGTAATAACAATAACTTAATAAGCGAATGTAGCTGTTTTTTCTATTATAATATTTATAACCGTTAGTCGGTATGAAATTTCGTTAATTTCTCTACTTGAGCTCATTATTATTTATGAAAACGTTGTTAGAGAACCATATATTTCTACTCCTCTCATAACGGCACAGTTTCAAATTTGTTGTCTATTAATTACATTTTAGCATAACAATAATAATAATAATAATAATAAGAAGAAGAAGAAGAAGAAGAGAAGAAAAATTAATTATTATTAAATAGATTCAATAAAGCCAGATTTCAAAACCCCCATATAACGCATGTGGTCCATAATGCCTTTTCTATCTTACAATTTAACATAGCGTGTATTTTACAATGTCATTGTCCTATCTACAGTATTTATCGTAATATTAATTTATTCGGAAACTATTGCATTGTAATAATAGTAATTTTAATATATATTTAAATAATAAATAATTGAGGGGCTAATTTATCTTGAAATAATTCAAATTTACTTTTGATTCCCCTTTGCTTTCCCTTCCATCCCAAGGAATATTAATTTTTAAATATTTATTCTGAATCCTGTCCTTTTCTCAGTAAATTAAATAATAAAAGTACTGATTTTACAATGGATAGAGAAAATTATGTGTTCTATTAGATTTGATTTTCATTCGATGGCGAGCTTCTCTTTAAAACGCAAGTACAGTGTCAACGGTTAATGAGCTAAATAATCGTTATTTTATATAATAAATTATTTTTTAACGAAGCTGCTTTTTAATATCATTCGAGCGTAGACGAATGCAATAAATCCGGCCGTAGGTGCGTGAATTAATGGTATTATTCGCCGGCATTATTTCCGGTAGGCTTGCCAAATGAATTTTAAAATTATACTGAACCACTCGTAATACAGAAATAATAATTGAGCATAACTCGGTATAACTGATGGACTGTCTTCGAGTCCCTAACTACGTCATTTACACTCGCAAACGTATCTTGAATATTAGTCTGAGAGAAAATGAAGTCGTACTGTTATTAAGGTCGTTGATGGGGTTGAAAGTACTTAATAAATAGCCCTCGATAAATCCCTTGGATGCATGCGACGTGTCTTCAAGAAGAGAATAATTTGTTTAAGAATATTGCTGCCGTTTCCCGAGTGAGTGAATGGCGAGAGGAGTACGTAAGAGAATGTAGGACAATATTTATTGCCTATAGCGATTCCTTGCAATAAGTGGAAAATGTGAAAATAACTAGATTAAAAGAGAAAGTGAAAAAAGCGATTCTGTTTGTTCTTCCTTTTCGCCTCAACTCTGACGTATATCGAAAAGCCGTTTTGCCCTTCATCGCACCTCTTTTCCCTTGTCTCGGCTCTACCTCTACAGCCTGATGCTACGCGAGATAGAGAGAGGGAGAGAAGAGAGAGAGAGAGAGAGAGAGAGAGAGAGAGGGAGAGCATGAATTCTTTCTAAGGGCAACGAGCCGATAAGGGTTGAATGGTTGAGCGGGTAAGGATACATGGCGACGTGCCGTGGATGTAAAAGTACGGAATTCGCGTGATAAACAACCGGACGATTGGATGAGCTGCAAAAAGGAGGAGAGCGTGTCGGGTACGGGGAATAGGGGCTGGAGTGGCTTTGAAATGGTGGATTTAGATGCTAGAGCGGCGGGAATTTCGATGTTATCGACGACCGAGCGTTTCGTAATATCTCAGTCTTTTCTCTTTCTTTCATACAACAACTTGTCTCTTGGCTCACTCACTCCGCCCCAAAAATTCAATAATTATCTCTTATTGGAATATTTATTAACTTCTTTCAACTTGGACGGACGAATTTCTTTCTCTTCGTTATTCAGTCTTTTATATTATTTCTTTCTTCGTAAAAGTACAGAAATAATTCAATTTTAATAGCATAAATTCATTTTTTCTTCTCTAGCAACGACGGGAGTAATTTTACTCTATTGTTTATTACTACAATCATTTCTTTAACTTTTCTTTTCTTTTCTTTTCTCTTCTTTTCTTTTCTTTTCTAATATAATTTAATCTGTCAGTTTCATCACCGGAGGCTATTAGTATTTCATTAATCCCCTTATTCCGATACTTATCGATCAATGAATAAATATTTCATAATAGGATGAATACGCTCAAAGTGATTTTAATATTAAAATATACTTAAAGCCTGAATCTGAATCTATATGCCAACCATTATCAATGCATTGTTAAATTTAAATTTAATAATCTCACATTAGCTGACAAACACAAACAATTTGTTACGGGACTGCAGTTGCTTGTATTTCATTTTTGCGTATTAATTAGGCAATGGCTGGTATTCATCAATGAACGGTCGAGGGAAAAAGCTCTTTCCCATATGATAATTCTTTCGGTGGAGCTTTCATTTTTTAGTTTTAAAGTTCGATGAATTTTCGACTCTCCAAGAAATTTATATATCCAGCCTCCGAAAAATTTATATAAATAATTCTGATAAATTTCATAACATTTATCATGTTTATCAACTTTTCACTTCCTCGATAAAGTCGTAATACTTGCGATTAAAAATGAAAGAAAATCTATCTTATACATCCTAAAAAAAAAAAAACTCTACGTTCAGCTTGGGTTAAAATTACTTTTCGTATATTCAAATACACTTTAAGCATACGATTTTAACGAGTCATTATTTATAAATAAATGTTAAAACAAAGATGGGATAAGTACACAACCTTGTATTATGACTTGGTATTCAGGGGATATGTTATTTAGCTTGTAAGTATACCTAAATCGCAGCTGATCCACCAGTTTTTCTATGGATATGAATTATCTATGAAATTCAAGGGATAATGGAGTCGTTAATCATAATTACTCCGCTAATTGCGAACCATAAATTTATTACTTAGTGCACGTATAGATAATCTCTATGTACGTAGAAAAAAAAATAAATAGGATGAAATTGCTTGTGCTATTCATTTAATTCAATTAATTTTATTAAGACTAATATGTTGAGATAATATTGAATCTGTTAAAATCTGTTTATATCTTACAGGAGTTGCTCTAACGGCTTACTAGTAACAATTGTTGTTATTGCGGCAAAACTTGGAATAAGATCTTTTGGATTTTTCTTTCAAATATCTATTAGACTATAAATCTGAGCATTTAGATAACAATGTTATCTGAAAATTATTTTATATTTCAATTTCATAAATCTACCTCTACGTACCGTTATGGCATTGAATAATTATACCCGAATGAAGTACATCAAGCGTAAGATATTTAAAAAAAAATATAAGTACTCTTTGGAAGGTTAACGTACATCGTCAAATTAAATATAATGACATTTGAAATACTCCGGCTTGTAGATCAAAGGAGTAATGAAAATGTTTCAACTTGAGTGTTTGCTCGACGAACCAATGGATGAATCACGCACAATACATTGTAGATCGCGTACTTTCGTCACTCCTCTGTCACTAATGAATATTCGGATAAATTGCTCGCCGTTACTTCTCGACTCAAAGCCCGTTATATCGCCAATCAGACGGGACGTCCTAAGTTCCTGCTTCGGATTGCCGATCGTCCCGGAAAATCAATTTCCAGACCTTTATTCAATTCACAAACTTTACGATTATGCTCCAGCACCCATATCTTTTCTAAATCGTATATTTACGTCGGATCTGGAGAGAAAAAAAAACTGCCGCTTTTTCTCTGCCTTCGGTCATTCGTCCGAGTATGAGTGAAAATCATAAGCTCGTATCCACTAGCGAGCGAGCGAGCGAGCGACACGCTTCACTCTGCCTGCCTCTACGTGTCTACGTGTATACGTGTCTACGTGTACGCGTTTGAACTTACGAGGTAACGTGCCGTTGACGTCTGTGATTGCGTTACCAAACTAAGCGGACCGCACGAACAATCCCGACCTTCTCGAAACTTTAAGTTTTCTAATACCCTATAACTGCCCACAATTTAACCCTTCACTTTTCAAATTCAATCAATATTAAATTGTCAACGATACCCTCGCAATTTCTGTAAAAACCTGCCTGCTTTCGTATAATATATTCCTTGAATTTTCTTTTACGAAACCAAGTCTACTGCAAATTTGAAAAATGGCGTAACTCAGTAGATGTAATTCTGTTGTTATTATAATTCTTAATAAAATAATCACTTGCTGTGTAGAATAGTTGACTCTTTTAAGGCTTACTTTTAAGCATATCGTTTAACCCTTACAGAACTACCTGATTGTAATCAAGTACTTTCGTGTACGTAGATCATTATTTCATTATATTATTATGAACATTTTCATCTACACGTAATTACAGGGGAAAATTTTTTTTAAACGCCCTTTGTTTCAATGGTACTTAATACTTGTGCTCACGCATTTCATTGTAATTACGTCGTTTTGTAAGATTATTTCATTTATTTACATAAATGTCCCGTAATTATAAAATTATTTACTTAGTACAAATAAAAAAAAGTATTATAAATCACATAAATGCGTTTTTAAAAAGTACATTTATTTGTTTTATATATGTGGGCTAGTGCTTCGAAAAAGATATTGAATATATGACGACCGCGTTTTCATGCAATTAAATTAAATTGGATTTTATTTGATATTAAGACAATTCATTTCATCATTTCGTAGAAAAGTAAATACACAGTGTGTACGTGTATTTGTCATATTTTTATTGTTTTAAAAATCATTTCAAGTTTCGTGTCGTTTTCAAGCGTTTAATAACATTCAGCTGGTTTTTATAATTATTAATTACATAAAACAAACAGCTGAACTAATGAAGAACCATTGTAAACAAATCTAATTGTATCAAATAATTTATGTATTTTAAAAGAAAAATTATAAAATGTTTACGTT
This sequence comes from Ceratosolen fusciceps, assembly GCA_018883505.1. Lineage (NCBI taxonomy): Eukaryota > Metazoa > Arthropoda > Insecta > Hymenoptera > Agaonidae > Ceratosolen > Ceratosolen fusciceps. Next base: position 4,377,232 of record RCIC01000006.1, read on the forward strand.
CGATACTCTGCGAATAGAAAATAATAACGGTAATTCAAAATCTTGATAGCTTATCACCAACGAACATCAACCGTTAATGAATAATTTGTAAATATTTATTTTAAAAATTTGCGAAACCTAACATGCATAATTTCTGGCATTATTTTAAATTAATTTATTCTTTTGTTTCAAAATAATTATTAAAATGTATCAATTAAAGTCATTACAATGCTTGTTGAGCTATTAATTTCATTTGAATATGGATCAAATATAAATAAAAATCAGTGACGTTTACATGAATAAAATTTAAATGAATTACAAATACATTAACAGTTTTTAAGTATTAAAAATGTTAAAATTTAATAAATATTCCCAAACAAAGTCAACAATTTCTTGCCAAATCTTGATAAAACGTACTTTGTTTAAGAATTTTCATAAAAATGTAGATAAGCAGTTATGTGAGTAAATAATTTATAAGATAACAAAATAATTCGTAAATCCATTATATATTTTATTTACCAGAAGCAAAGGCGTATACCAGGATTCGTATAGAAAATAGAGAGCATTTATGAATATTTATGAAATTATTTTTTAAATAAATTTACTTTTTAAATTAAACACATCGAGCAGATTATTGTTGATGGTAATAAAAAAACATAAGTATTGGAAATCTCTATCCATTGCTTATATGTTCATAAAAAATTAATTGTTCCTTTTCTGAAAACCAAAAAGATATTTAGATAAAAAAAAAAAGTATATATAAACTTAAACGTTATAGCCGCGACACTGCAGCGGTGCTCAACCGACCTTGAATAATTCAAAGAAATTTGTAATCTTAATAAAAATTTCGAAATTATCGTCTGACATTGGTTTAAAAGAAGTAAAGAAGATGTAGCACTAGAAATAGTGTCGAGGAGCGATATGTAGCTGCTGATGCAGGATTTACAAACAGCAAGGGAATAAAATAGATTAGTGGTTACAGCTATAAATAAGGAAAAGTGAAGTAACGGTAGACACTCTACACGTACTTGTTTCTTTTAAGACTTGCAGCGAACACAGCGAAAGCAGACGGGGGAAATTGATTGGTTTCTAGTGTGCCGGATCGAGTGAGAGAGAGAGAGAGAGAGTCTTTTCTTTACATTCAGCTGATTCGAATCGTGAAATACTCGATGGATTCCATCGGGGATTCAGGTACTTACTTGGCACGCGAGGCAGTCTCCGCGTCTGTACTTATCCGCCCCTCCCCCCCGCCGACCGGCCCTCGCCCCAGTCATTTTACACGTAAAAGGAGAAACAAGACATGATGCAGAGTGAGAACGAGTGTGTGTTTGGCTGCGCGAGAGCCGAATTGACCAATTGAAAAAAGGGTATGGGATTCGCTATAGGAAATTTATCTTCCACTCTGTTTTCCAGTAATGGAAAATACATGTGCCTTTTTCATTTCCTATACCTCCCGTTTTCCTCGTTTCGCTTAGCCTCATCACCATCATCTTCCCTATTTTCCCCTCCCTATTTTATTTTACGAATTTTATTGAATTTTAACGTTTACTTTTTTTTCTACTTTCTTGCTCCAAGAAGCAAATGCCTTTGAGGTCATTCCGTCCGCTCGTCATCTATTTTTTCTTCTTCTTTTTTTTTCTTAAATTTATTAATCTCAGATTCGATCAATGTCGTTTAGATTGTTTAAAAAAATTACTTTTACCTAAATGGATTCGCGCTCGGCTCTTCGACATTTTCCTCGGCTCTACGTAAGCCTCTGTTTTTAGAGCTTAAACTTAATTTTCCGTGTATTTCGCGTGGTATATCGAAGGTCTCCTGACTTCGATAATTACTTGACGAAAACTCGGATTCAATTTATTTTTCGAGTCCCGTCTTCCGGCAGAGAAGATTTTTTCACTTTTACAATTAAAAATACAACGTCCCTATCCCATAGGCAAGTGATATAATAACCTTATTTATAATCGCGAAAATTTTAAGATATGAAGAAGCTTTTTAATTTTGATACTTTAAGAGAGATTTAAGTAAGCGCTACCGCACGTGAAAACTTTTTAAGACCTGCATCTTAATCGTCTGAGGTCATCTTTCCCGCGGAGTCGGAGTCCACTTTCGCTTTAATTGCAATTAAATTTTAATTATTACAGAATGTACAGAAATTTCATGGCTCGGCTTACCGAATGTGTGGATAATGAATTTATAGAAAAAGAAATACGAAGATGGTCCGTATTCCATATTCCGAACCGAGAGTTTCTTTCAGTTAGGTTTAATATCGATAGATAATAGAGTCGAAAGATTTTTCAATAGCCGAACACTATAAATGCAGGAGCGTCGATCATTTTTACGATCGCTCCTGCAGCTCGGCGCGCAGATTGAAAGAAAAACCGAACTACGCTTAGTAAAAAGGGTAAGAAAGACAAAGATAGTCGAGTCGGGGTCGCGTGCGAGAGACTGCAGCTAAGCATAAAAAGAAATGGGTAGTCGAAAAGACCTTCTTATTTCGATTGGAGGTGAAATATACTCGCCGAGTCGGTGATCGATCGATCGCACGCTCCGACAATATCAACTCGAGTTATTGTGTGCACCAACAGGGTGCGAAGGAGGAGGAGGAGGAGGAGGAGGGGGGGGAGGGGACTCTTTTTGCGGACTGCCGCGCTTTAATACTCGGACTTGGACTTGGACTTGGACGAGGGGATGCGCGAGGGGTCGACGAAGACTGTGGCGCTGGACAGCAGAGAGGGAATCGGGACAGGTTTAAAAGGAAAATATACGCACTCGACGGAGCGCGGGAATTCCCAATTTTCGCAACTCCTTCAACTCGCTGAATCCTCCGAAACTCCCCTCGAGCCTACGAGTTTTAACGGCCCACACTTTTTCACCATTAGGGGCCAAATTCGCCGCTCCCTACCGAAACTCTGCTTGATATTGCATTCCCAGGCGACCCTTTCCGGTGCTCTATGCACCCCAAAGTCCATAGCGACCTCTTCCCCTCTAACGAATATTCGCACAATATTTATCTCATCTCGACTCGAGACTCTGGCTAACCAGAGCCGCCACGCTTACGATAATCTCACCTATAAATATTTCGAATATCTTCACTGGACGCATTCTTTTAAGAAAATTACTTCCACACAATGCTTACACTTGTTAAACTTATAAATTAATGTTTTTCTCTTTTCATTGCTCGGAAATCTAAAGACTAAAGCTCGGATGAAAATGCGTATGATTCAATGGCCTCGTAAAGGACAGCCGAGGACCTCTTAATTACTTTGAAATTTCCTCATTTCGTGTCCACTTACGTACATCTTCATCTTTCTATTTTTCTTTCCTTCTCCTATTTAACTCGTTTAAGCGGGTCAGTCGGCGTTTTATGCATTTTTAGATGATAAAGAAAGAAGGGCTTAATAAAATTCTTGTACCGAGAGAAGACGAACTTCTGTTAGAATGACACCGTAAACTCGCTATCTCTTATAAAATTTTCTTCTTCGTTTTTTCTTTCTTTCTTTTTTTTTCGTATACAAAGGTTATTATCTAATTAGGTGGTTGGTTAACTTACCACTTATTCAGTAAGAACTTTATGGACATTTTTCTTAGTCGGTTAACTTTTTTTAACAAAAATAATTTTAACCCTCCAGGGCTAGAACATTTTTAGGGCCGTTCAATGGCATGTAGATCGATCTACACCTATATTATACCATGTATATATATATATATATATATAGTTATATGTAGACAATGATAACAATTTAAGGGGAGGAGGGATTAAGTACAAGTAACGGAAGACCTTAATAATGAAATTGTTTGTAACAACGGCTCCACGAATGTTAATTTTACTGTAAAATTGTCTGGTAGCATACGTTAAGCACAGTTTGAATGTGTGTCCTTGACAGTTTGGACATCTCTATTGCACACATATAAATTGAAACTTACGGTTCGGACATTCACGATTTACCACTTAAAGCGGCCACCTTTTCCCTTACATTTGTCCTTTACATCTAGCCGATAGAATATGTCGATCCAATAATGAATTACGACTCAAACGCGTCTATATATATATATATATATCATGTCGAACACAAACTTTATTACTTTGTAATGTAATTAAAAATTTAATTAATGGGAAACATTTGCTCCTTTCACTGTCTCAATGAAATTAATGTCTACGGCAACATTTTTGTAAAGAAAGTACGCGCGTGCGTGCGTGTATGTGTTTAACTTGATGAGTAGAAGACTTCTTGTCTATAATAAATGTGAACAGATCAAACAGAGCATACGGAATTGTACTAAAAAATGCCTATAAAAAAAATTTATAATTAGGATAAGCTATGATGTGCTTGATTTATATTTATAACAAGTAATAATTATTTACCTCCAGGTGAGTCTATCGATATCGATTTTGCTGTCCCTCACTGTGTTCTTCCTGCTGCTGGCCGAGATCATTCCGCCAACGTCCCTCGTGGTGCCGCTCCTCGGCAAATTCGTCCTCTTTACAATGATCCTCGACACCCTCAGGTAATAATAATATCAACAATGACAACAACAACAACAACAATAATAATAATATTTCCTTAATAATGTTTCCTTCTAATTATCTCCTTGTTGTAAGCATTATTTTACATTAACACAATACAAATTGGAGTTTACTCTTAAATGTCATTTAAATTCAAAGGTATTCGTACAAAACTAGGTAGAGTCTTCGTCACTACAGTCTTACAGGTCACTGTAAATATCTTAAATTGGTTATAGTTAGAGGTTTGAGAGGCCGCGGTGAACGGCGGAGTGTAATTATTATTTTTGACAAGGATGATATGTAATAAGTGTCGCTGACGCCTTTGGTCCGCAGCATATGTGTAACGGTGGCAGTCCTGAACGTGCATTTCCGTTCGCCGCAAACGCACGTCATGAAGCCATGGGTCAGACGCGTCTTCATTCACGTTTTGCCGAGACTGTTGGTCATGCGACGGTCAGTATCTCCACTGCACATCATATTCTATTTATACAAGTTTCAAATTTATCCTCCGACTCCCGTCCTTCATCTATTACTACCACGTTATTATTTTTACACGTAAATAAGATGATCCCTGCCCATTTCAAATACATCCGCCGTTTGAATAACGAATACACGAATCGACTTCGTACTCACGTAGCCATTAAAATAATTGTTCTATGCCGAACAAATTATACACGCGTTTCTTAATTAAAAACATGAAAAAAAAAAAAAAAAAAAAAAAACGAACGTGACTGAGCCCTTGAAAAGCTGATTTTCTCGCACTTAGATTGATTCGATTCATTTATCGATGAACTATTCAAATCAAAACTCAACGTAATTTAGTTTAAAATAAAATCTCCCGTCATGTAAAATTTATAAGTCGCAGTCGTAATTGTAAAACATCCCGAATCGTTCACTCGATCCACTAATGCCTAACGAACAAATGCACTTGGCAAATTATAGGTATTAAAATTACGTTGCAATAAGTAATTATTTATTAAATTTGCAAACAACTGCAGCTTGTCGGAGCAATTATTTTACGTAACTTTATCAAACGAAACTCCTGAATGAAGGCTTCAATAGCTTAAAAAAAAAAATACCGACTATGCGAAATATGTAGTATCGTAGATTTATCCCTAATTTAATTATCACGATGTTGCTAAATAATTATAATACGATATTCGCGACTGTTTTTCCGCACCAAACGGTGAGCTAAGCAATAGGGACATCGCAGAACTTTATTGACTTAACTTTACTTATGAAAATGTACTCGTTATTCTCAATTTGCGCTTGAGTACCATAACTATACCGCAGCAATAATCTAATTACATTCACGAGCATGAGTTAATATTTATATTATTTGAAACATTATTCCAATGCAAGCGGTTTATTATACAAACAGCCTTAACAATCAGAAAATGAAATTCATAACGAAAATATTCAAGAGCAAAAGTCGCGGTAATAGTCCTGCAATTATAAGGAGTACCACCGTCGTAACGGCCTAACAAATCATATTAAGCTTCACGTGTAGATTCACGTATCATCCTGAGGTCAGTACTTTACTTCCATCCAATCGATATTATTGTTCGGCTTGTATCGTTAAGGACTACTTCTAGATCGCGTTCATTTATACGAAAATTACGTACCTTTCGTAAATGTAGTCCAGTAAGTTTATAAATTTCTATAACTTAAATATGAAATAAGGTATCAAGCCATAAATTATAGGTAAAGGAAGTCCTTGGTAAAAAAAAAAGAAGAAAGTGTAATCGAGAATTTAGCAGAATTAGACATTTAGTAAAAAATTTATGACTGCGAGTATTAAAATCGAGCGACGGAAATGTTTATTTAACTAAAAGCCAGCCAAGCGGCGTCAGCAGCAGCAGCAGCAGCAGCAGCGGTAGAAGTAGTAGTAACAGGATCGAATGAAAAATATTTTAAAAAGAATATAAAATTTTGAAAATGCATGCCATTAGCTATGCTTTCGTAGAATGAAACTTTTTAAGGGCATAAAAAATAATCCATTTTTTAATGTTCACGAAAAATGAAGGGAAAATGTCATTGGGGTTGTCGTTAAAACGTTTAAAATAAAACCGGGGATTTTTTTTCTCCCCTTCTTCTAAATGCAGACTGCGGATGAATTGACTCGGATAATTAAAAGAAAACGTATTTAAATGGCTCGTTAATCGCGGCGGGCTCGTACAAGTTTTATAGGAAAAAGAATGGTGTCGCGTGAGCGTGAATCGCGAGGTCATTTAATTGGGAGCCCGAGCACTGACAAATAAATAATTAACCGGAGACTAAAAAATGAAGAGTGATTTGCGCGTGCATGCGCGAGGCTAAATTGAAATCGGCCGGCGATAAATTTTCTTTTCGGCTCATCGAGTGTCGTATGACCCGTGGGGAGATTTAAGGGAGGGAAGCCAAGGACGATCCCGAATGAGCAGCCTTTACTTCCCAGGCCGCAGTACCAGATGGACAAGCGCAGCTTGATGGCGGACCACGGCTCGGCTTCCGGATCCGGACACCCGTCCCAGCGGGTAATGGTCCGCACCTGCAACGGCCTCGAGCTCCGGGACTCGTCACTCTACGCCGAGGCCTCGGCCTCCGACCTCATCGAGTCCTCGGTTCTCTTCCCCAGCCTCGACTCCAGGGACGAGCTCAATCCCAGGTTCATGTAATTACCGCAAATCTCTACTTCTACCCATTCTCCAACTTATTCTCTCGCTCTCGCGCTCTCTCTCTCTCTCTCTCTCTCTCACTCGCTCTCACTCGCTCTTTACATCTTAAATGCCTACCTCGACTCCGTCACCGCCCCGATGCCTCTCCCCAGGGGATTATCCCTTATTCTTTACCAACTAGCATCCTCGGGAAAAATCGCATCTTTTACCTCGCGCCGTTATTTCTCTACAATACAACTTAGCCCTCGCTTTATAATGCATGCACGCATGCATGCGTATCTGTGTATGTGTGCCTGCCGATGAGTATACCGATATCGTTGAAATTCCATTTTACTAAACGAGAACTTACAGAAACACTCGGGCAATCCATTCATACTGAGGAGCCAAATTACTCTCGTATCGACAAAGGCTATAATAATACATATATATATATATATAATTGGTTATTGGGGTTATTGCCCGTTTCAACGTTTATTAAAATCACTTGTTCTTAGCGCTTTAGTAAATTGAATTGTTTCTGCTATTACATCGCATACAATGCTCAAACCTTGGCATTAATAATGAATTATTAAACAATTTATAATTTATACGGCCGTGGTGTAACTCTCTTCGTGCCTGTCCACTCGGAGCTTTTACCCTTATTTTTTCTTATAAACAAATACAACTCTCTTGCGCAAAGAACATCTCCGCGTGTACAGCAGATCCAAAATAATTAAGGCAATAATGAATTAATTTTAACAAAATTACACAATTCATTAATAAATAAAATGAGTTTTTATCATTTATGATGCGCATATCAATCATCTTTATGGTATATGAACAGTTAGTTTCGCTTAGCGTACTAAGCTTCATCGACTTCATCACTAACATCATTTCGCTCTTTAATAATACTTTTATATATTTTTAATATACTTTGCTTGCACGCGTTACGTTTTCATGTACGTTCAACGCTTACAGTGTGAATGTTGTATGAAATTCTTTACGGATTCGTAAAATTATTGCAAATATTGCAATAATAAGTTTCAAAGGTTAAGCAGCAGTCTTATTTGGGTGCAAGTGCGGGGTTAGCTTTTCATGTAGAGAGTAACGTGTCCGTTCAATCGATTAGTTGGCAAACATCTCCTTACGTACTATTATTGCCTTTGAATGATGCTTTACATACGAGATTAACTTTATTAGGGCACATTGTATATACGCATACGCATAAAGGGAAGCCATGATCATCGTAGGCATCATAGGCCATGAAAATTCTAATTTTTTTTTTTTATTAAAGAAGAATTTTTTTTTAATGCATCCAAAGTCAACAATGAGTGAAATATTTTTATTGCCGGCAAAACTGTGGGTCAAAGTTACTTTTTATATAAAAACTGTAATAAAGAAAATTTTTCATGAAGACTCGGCATGGCTTTCTCCCTTAGGTACGGCATTAAAATTCTCTACTTTCTATCGTAAATGTCGCTTAAAAGCGCAACTTAATACATTCATACAACAATAGTAAAATCGCTAAACTTTAAATGTTATTTTATTGCTACTTAAAGGAAATATTCATATACACGTATAAGTATATAGGTTATCATTATACGTGGAAGGAGTAAAAAATAATATCACTGTATAATGTCTCTTAGTGCTAGTAATAAATTTGTATGTCGGTATTAGCAAAATAGCGCGCGCGCGCGCGCGCGTGTGTGTGCGTGTGTGGGCTCGTACAGTAGTTATAAATACGAAATTATTGAACTTCATATACTTTATTTATATTTATGCTTATCTATATATATATAAAAAGAAAAAAATAATAATAAAGTACGTTGATATTTAAGGGAATATAAATTGTCAAAGTAATTTGAAAGATTACAAATTCGTACATGTAAATAAATTTATAATTTCTCTTTACTTTTGAAGGAGAAAGATAAGTAACGAATATCAAAGTTAATTTATTTATTTAGATTTTTAACTAGAAGCTGAGTCATGAGATTCCAATTATAGAGCAATTAAAATATGAAAATAGTCTGAAGAACATAAAAGTATTAAGAAAAACTTCAAATTAAAGACTCGTCGAGTATGAATTTGGTTGTGTATTTGAAAAAGGAATATAAATATAATAAAGACAATTAGAGCGTAGAATTTCTCTTATAAATTTGCCATCGAAAGTCCGAGTGAATCGGTACGTTTACTCTTTACTGCTAAGCTGACCTTTTAATAACTGGGACAATATTAGATGAGTTGAGTGAAAATATGAAAGAGAGAAGAAAATAAATGAGAGCCGTGATTTTGCAGAGAGCTGGAAGCGGTGAACCTGGGGAGCCAGTGCCGGATCCACGGCTCGCCGGCAGCACCCGCTGCAAGGGCCTTACCGACCGAGGAAAGCGTCGAGGCCCTCTGTCACAGTCTCAACCACTGGCACCACTGCCCGGAGCTCTACAAGGCCATCGAGGGCATACGCTACATCGCCGACCACACCAAACGCGAGGAGGACTCCACCCGGGTGGGTAGGCGAGCAGTCCCTCCTCGCCCCCTCCCTTTCCCGGCAAACTTCAATTTTAATTAATCTCCCCGCGGCTTGCACTTGAGCCGGTTACCCGGATTTCATTCGTATCCGCAGTCGCTCCTTTTAATTAAGGCTTAAGCGACATTGTATCAATCGCCCGAGCCGTCTCGGCTGTCGAAAATTCCTCACCTGATGCTGCTCCGCCAAAGACGAACTCCTTTGACTCCTCCCCTACCTCAGTCGTATCTCCTAACCATACCTCTCGTATCGTTTCGTAACATTTCCTTATCCATGACGACGAATCCATCATTAAAATCATTAAATCGCGCCCCTCGCGCGCCCTACATTTTATTATTTAAGAATACTAAAATCGATTCTTACGGAATAATTAGTTCCTCTCATATCCCCGTAATCTTTTTAATTCATTAATTAATCAATTAATTAATTTACACGAAAGTGATTTTAGGACTTTTTAAAAATAAAAGTCCATTTATATTCTTCATTATAAATTCAAAGTTTTCGCTTCCTTTTTCTGTTTATACAATTTCTTCGAAAACATTGTTAAATACAAGAAAATCTTACTGTTTTATTTTGTAAAGCAAATAACGTCGTTAATCTATAAGAGTAAATTGTAAAAGAAGAACGTAATATCAATATGACAATTGAGCATAAGCTAGTTTACTGACGTTCTTTTTGAAATTGTACAGTATCGCTGCTTGGAATTGTAGTAGCGCTTATGTAAAGGAGAAACGCAATTACCGCGAATCGTCTGTAATTGTTGTTTTGTTCCGAAGAAAGTTTTAAGAAGAATCGTAACAACTCGTAGCTTGTAAAATACTTTAAAAAAAAAACATACAACTTTTCTGCAAAGTCAGTTGCGAATTTTAATATAATTCAATAAGAAGTGCGAACCGTCAGAGTAATCGATTCGTAACTAAAATAATCGCGAGATAATAAAGTATAATAAAAACATAAGAGGCAAAGTCTAAAAAGTACCGATATACCATCATGCACGTAATTGAGAGGATCTTATGAAATAAAAGCACGCGTAAAATACTACATGTATGTACGTGCATCTGACGATTAAAAGGCTCAAGATGTCTAATAGCATCGGGAGCATCGAGGAAATGTTTAAATAAATGATGTTGGGATGCCTCGTGTGGCTATAGTAGTATGAAAATCTCTATTGAAGGAAGAGAAATGGAGATAGATATATGATATAAGATATAACCGTATGTTGAAATCCGCACAGGTGAAGGAGGACTGGAAGTTCGTGGCAATGGTCCTGGACAGGCTCTTTCTGTGGATCTTCACACTGGCGGTGGTCGTAGGCACTGCGGGTATTATCCTCCAGGCGCCGACCCTCTACGACGATCGACTGCCGATCGACGTCCGGCTCTCGGAAATCGCCTCGACGACTGCCAAGCCCCATATCGTCACGACCCTCTGAGAAGATGAACCGCGAGCCGAGACCTGGAGCCGAGCGGATTACCTTGCTTTCCTCTTCTAGGCCGTCCCTCGTCTCCGAGGTTCTTGAACTCCGTAATCAAGTGGAGCGGTTTCCCGCAGTCATCGGGCCCTTTTCTCACGCGTCTCTCTGGCTATGCGTAATTCCAGACCAGCTCGCCCTGAATGCGATCGATCACGAGGAAACTCCGGTCTGCGTAACTAATCATCGTTAGCAAGATCATTCGGGAAAACCGACTCGCTTTTCACCAGCTAAGGTTTATTCTGTTCTTATTTTTTACCTTTAGAGTTGCCGCTTATCGGGAGACACAGGGCTAACTGCCCGTACCTTTATTCCTTTAAGGTTTTCACTTAGCGATTCTAAATACAATGCGGGACCGGTGACCTCGATTTTCTCGTGTTTTTACTCGCGCTTTCCGTTACTGACGACTTGCTTCGGAAACATAAAGGTAACATCGGTACAAACCATAATTCTCCTTTTATTATAAGCAAGCTTAAGCTTGCCTACCCGCGCCCTCAATGCTCCTCTTAATGTTATCACATTAATTATTAACGCACAGGAAACGATCTCTCTCTCTCTCTCTCTCTCTCTCTCACTCACTCCTTTAACATATGAATACGCTTGGTGGGCTTTGACGTATAAGGAACGTTTGATGAGCTCGGATTCACTGCGTTTTGGTACTTTGCGAGTGTAAACTAAAGCTTGCCATCTGCCTACTTATTAAGCGAGCTTAGATTATCCAGAGATAAGAGTATAAGGTTTCTTTGTCTGTTCGCTCGTTTACTCCTCGAAATAATAATACTGGTATGAGAAGCATAGAGCAGACAGAAGCTCTGAAAGTAATGTTTACTACACGGCTATAAGCTAAGTGAGGCTCGATTTTATGCCCTACATCATACGAAGATTCTTTGAGATCGTCCCGCGAGACTTAGTATTTCGAAAGATAAAGATAAAGAGACTCGGATCGGGACAAAGTCGTTGACAGGTTTTACAATCGCGACGCTCTCGATCGTTTCCGGCTCTCGCCATTTTACTTTCGTCCTAAACTTAAGATAAAGAGGACATTGAGAGTCCTCGGATTTTCAATGACACTGCCTTTTTCATCGCCCCGCGCGTCTCCTACCTCCACCTCGACTTATTTTATTTACTCCGTAATGCTCTTTAATAGAGCGCGATAAACATTTTGATTTCCTCGCCGGCTTTCACGACTACGTACATACACGACCGCGACACGTATACGGCATTTCTAGTTCAATTTTAACGCGCCAAGCATCTCAATAGTCATGCATTACGGAAATTGCTTATAAAGTTCATTTTCCTCATACATTATTCAGTGAAATTTACATATTCTGAATCAATAGCGCAAGAGGATGAGATGCATTATTACCTCTGCAAAGAAGCCAACCTTCCCTTTTAAAAGCATTCACCTCTACAAGTCGGATTGCATTATCCGATCCGGCATAGCCTCGCTAACCTTTATTCTCAAGAATTAATTCTCATTAATCATCGTCGAATGCGTAATATTCGTATTATTCTCGATTCGCTTCTTATTGTGAACTCTGTGCTACCCAAAGGGCTACAAGATGTGACCGGGAACACCGTCACGGAAGCTGATCGAGAGCTAAAGGTATTACAATAAGGGTATACGAAGCTTTACTACCACTTAAGAATATTACGCGTCCGTACATCAATGATTATAAAATATAAATACACGTACACACACACACACACACACACACACATATATATATATATGTATGCACACGAACTAAGTTTTTTTACAACTGCATCGAGCATACGTGCAATCCGAACCGTTGTATCCATTACGCTCGTGCAAAAAAATAATTCTGTTCTAAAAGGTCTACCCGATTATAAAAAATTTGCGATTGAAGTGATTAAATTAAGAATAAAGGTGAAAAATATCCCTGTGTTCATTCGAAAGCACCAAATATACCAAGAGGTTTTAAAATATTTCCAAAAATCAGGCCCGTGTTAAAACGGCCAAGTTATTTTAACAAAGTAAACTAAATAATAACAGAATAAACGACAGAATGTATGTGACGGTAAAAAGATACTTAATGTGAAAATACGAAACGGAGACAGACGTACAACACGCCAAAAATTATGTTAATCTATCCGTAAGAATGTTCAATGCAAATACTAGATGAATTATCATCGACATGTACGTATATTATATGTATATGCCGAAATCGAGGGTCCACTCGAATATTATAAATGCAAAAATAAATAAATAAATAATTAATAATATATATAGAGAGAGTAATTCGTCTGATACTTCATTACTTCTATATATTTCTAAGAAGACGAAAAACTAATACAAAAAGAAATATAAGATCAACTAGATGGTATGCGTACGTATAGAAACAACAAATTTAACGTCTGTTCTGTATTTGTGATTTTTTTCTTGTAAAAACCTAGAAAAATCTCTATAACGCGCAATCGGCACAAAAGGAACATTGATTCGGATCGAAAATTTAATTGTGTGGTGTCAGCTATACTGAGCCATATTTTAATGAATCATTAATTAATTATTAATAATTTTTATTATTACTTTACGGTTGGAAATTTTTAATTAAAATGATTGGCTATAATTTTCAAAATGACTGATATCTTGATTATAGTTTTATAAGCCGTATTATAATTGAAATAAAAAGTCTTTCATGTTTCTTCTTTTAAAGAGTGGATATATTGTATTTAAATCATGTGCCTATGTAATATGTACCTCTATTACATATGAATATTTGTTATACATTCAGTAACGGATAAAGCAGGCATAAATACATGCGACATAGGCGATGAACACATTTCAGAGGATATGAGATTATTGTTATATCGTTGTGCAATAACCTAACACATAGAAAGTAACAGCATTACATACGCAAGCATAATGTATATTTCAATACTTTACGGTCTTCCTTGTTGAATCGAATTCCCATTATATTTAAATTTTTCAAATAAAAATTTCTTTATCTTTTCCGATATTATTATGAATTCACATAGTTGCAAACATAACCGTATACATACCAATATCGACGCGTATGTGCATGTATACATATATACGCTTACGTATTAAAAGTTAGCAAGGAATTGTGTCTTTGAAAAGAAATTTATAACGAAAAATAAAAAACGATTTTAATTTTTTTAGACGCTCATCGGTTTCCTAAAATTAAAATCATTTTATTAAATATCTATGCTAGTCCATAAAGATGTTTGGTTGTTAAATGAATGAAAAAACGTAAATGCCAGTCTTTCGTTAGAAGATAAATTTAGCTAATGAATCAGTATTATATAAATTGTTAATTCCTATAAATAAATTTTAATCTCAAAATATGTCTGATTTACAAGTGCCATAAGGTTCATGAAATTAATATTAAAACCAAAAGAAAAAAAAGATTATGATTACGGGTATTTTAATAATCGCGTTATAGCTAAGATATACGTTTGTTGTTTTTATAAAAAAAAAATAAAAAAAATCACTCAATTTATTGAGACATGTATACTTTGAAATGAATGATCGATAAAATCTTCATTTTATATTTGCCAAATGTTAATTTGTTAGAAAAATAATATTTATTTTATATGCCAATGAATCAATCGGTTTTGAAATACTTCAAGCTTAGATCATTTATCTGCAATGTCGAGAAACTTTGTTAGAATAATTATTTATGACATTGTAAGATTTTAATAACTAATTTTATTCAGATGCATAAATAATAATTATTATTCATAATAAAACCGTGTGTATATAAGCTTCACGAACGTAATAATATAAAGTTGATGTTGATTTTGCTGTTTCACAGGCAAATTCAAAATAAATATAAGTGAATAATATAAATGTGAATGTTAATAATTACATATTTTATGTAGCCATAATTTGTTAAATATCGAACGTGAATGCTTTAACGTTTTATTAAATATTATTGAAAGCATTTTGGCGTTATTTTTTTAATATATATATATATATATATATTAATATTACTTTTGTATATGAACGATAAATTGGTCGATATGTTTACTTAGTAAAAATTTTAAGCAATAAAGACTATAAGTTATAAGTATGTAAATATGGTTAAAAATATTCCTTAAACTAATTGAGTGTATGCGTTTACAATTGGTAAAATCGAAAGTAGCAAAAAACTTTCTTTAATTTCTTGTAAATTTTAAATGCATTAATAATGTTCACATTATAATTCAATTTCAAGCATTTTCATTTTCTGACATTTTAGAAAAAATATTCTAGTCGAAGGAGGTAAGAAAAACTGTAGGTGCACGGAAGATTCGAAAATATTAACTACATATATAGATGATTTTAAATTGAGAATTAATCTAAGAGTAATAGTAATAATAATTCATAAAAATGAAAGATAACGACTATTTGTTTAATTGCATAAGTAATGTATGTAAAGTGCAGTGATAGTCAACTACTATACAGACATATATCTGTGCCAGAACACATATATGTGCGTATAGTAAAATCCTTACTTTACGAAAATAAATGAAAACGAGAACAAAAAGAAGATATTTCAGCGAATCACGTGTTAATTATTTGTCAAGAAAGGTTCGATTTAAATATAAATATAAGTATAGAAAATGACGTGGCAGTTTTCTCTATTGATATTTCCCTTGTCGTGGAATAATACCATTTTTTTTTTATATATTTTTTTAAGAAGTAAAATAAATAATATAAAATTAGTTAAGGAGAAGCTGAAAAATTGAAAAATAATTTTTACTTCAGAAAGTAACTTTAGCATTTATTTATTCATTTGGGAGCTTCGGTATTGGTATCATGATTTATAATCTCTGAGAAAGTTTTTCCTCACGTGTAGGGTAAATTTTCAAAAATTCTAACGTACATGAGAAACGGGAAAAGCCTTACCTCGCGGGAAAATTCCCCAGACGTACCGAGCTTATGAAAACGCCCTGCCATACATAAAACTAAAGAAAGGCAAGTTTTCCGCTCGAAGAAGAATAAGAAGAAGAAGAAGAAGAAGAAGAAGAAGAAGAAGAGGGAGGAAGAGGGGAGCGGGAAGCTAAGAAATATACAAGTACATCGGATCAGAATTTTCGCGAGTTTTTCGTTCCAATAGGAGCAAGGCTGCCCCGCCGCCCCTTTGCTGCACTTTAGTTGAATCTAGCGACGATCCGGAAAATAAAAATGCTTCGGAGAGGAGTAATAGCTCTCGCATGGCTTCCGTGAGGGGGGGAAAGGCATAAATACGAGGTGAGCGAGAGAAGCCGTAAAACGTTATTGACAAAATGTTCGCGAGAGAGAAAAAAAAATTTTAATATTTTTTTTTTTTATATATATAAAGTATTGGGTTACCTGAACAAACGCCGGAAAAATAACGAACAATGTAAGAGGGGGAGGGGGGCGGGCGAATAGAAAAATGATTTCCGACTTTCTCTCAATATCGACCAAGTTATTTATCATTTCATTGCGTTACGCGGCTCCTGAAATCCTACGTATAATCGAAAACATTCCGCTGTTTAATTGCCTTCAAAACATAATCTACCGGCGTAACAAATTTTACGGGAAACATGCGGGGAAATTACGGTATATACGTTAAGCTATTATATTCATCATTAAGAACTTCTTTAAATATAAAATAACAAGAAAAAAATAAAAATGTATCGTCTCAAACAATGTTCCAATGTTCGATGTCCCCTTATGTTTGTCAGATGAGGCAAGAAAGAAAAATTTTCATGAAAAACAAAAACAAAAAAAAAAATAAAAAAAAATAAACAATTAAATTACAAAAGAGCAAAATGTATATATTAAAATGAGAACCATACGATATTCGTAAAGCAGCTACGTTATGCAGGCAAGTCGTAACATTTCTAGAAGAGTCTCTTCTTTAATAAGTTTACTTATTAAAGTTAAAAAAAACACAGACACACACACACATACACACAAGGCGCAACTAAAGTAATTCACGAACTTAAAATATTATACAATTTTAGTAAATGTAAAAGCGGATTTTCGCAAACCTACCTTATTATACTAATTGCGAGTCTAAATGAAAGGACGGTCACGTGACTCGAAAGCCAGGGCTCCAAGTACATGTATTTGGCAATTTCTAATTACTCATCAATGCTTCTATTACGAAATAAAATTATCATTCTTATCATCAGAATTATCATCACAATTATTATCAGAATTCATTAACTGAAGCATAAGAATTATAAAACCGTATGACTTTTTGTAAAAGCACTTTTATTTTATCGAGAATGTTTCGAGAACGTAAGTTAACAGACAGGATTTGCGGTTATTTGGGCTTCGCTCGTTTGAAATTGCCGTAATTACTCGTAAATTCATTAAAAATATCATTACATTCAGCCTCCGAAATAAGAGAAACAATGGAAATAAATGTATTTCAAGGGACTTTTGTTGTTAGCACGTGATTTTCCAATAGTCGTTCATTATAACGATGCTATTGATAAGTGAAAGCTTTCGAAAAGGTAAAAGAGTAATTTAAAAATATCTGTAGTCGATGATTAAAGCATGTAAAGAGAGATGTAAAATGTATATGCCCTAATAACATATCCAAGTTAATAAATTAATGTCTAAGAAAAGATATTGTGAAATGACCTTTCACTGTGCAAAGTTTTATATACAACGACCTTAGGGTGCATACTCTATCCGCTACATAAACTTATCTAATTATTGCTGTCTTTTCGGCCGAAAATATTTATTGTTAAAAATCGTTTGCATTACTTACGAATAAAGCAATTGGACATTTTCACCATATAATGGCTGTTGCTCACCATATAATGTATATACGTATGTTTAGTAAAAATGGGCAATTATGTGCGATTTTATTATACCAAAATACATTTGGTTGCTCCCAACAAGCTTGCTCGAACCAATCCAATTATTAATAATTACAGTACACAGAGTATGAGCATTTATTACCATTAACTGGTCTAATTGTATGGTAAAGACCGCTACGGTATCATTAAAATTATTGTAAATAAAATTATTCATGAAACGTAAGATTTTAAGGTAGTCGGGCAATTGGGATATCCGAGCGACGATTAGGGTCGCCTTAATGTCAAATGGGTGTAAAAATTAGAAACAAACTCTTAGTAATTGTATTGGATTCGATTATTGTAGCGGAAGTTTGGCGTGGGCGTCGAAAAAATATTTTCTGGCAGTTAGATCCGTAAATTTGCACACCATAAATATTCTTAGGGAAAATAAATTGTTGAAATGTTGAATTATTTCACTTAAAATTTTGTATAATTGCTCGATCAAAAAATATAGTAAATACATAAAATTGTATTTTACATAAAGTTTACTATCAACAATTTTTATACGTCAAATCTATTTCAAAAGTTTTTCGTAAATAATGTACGCTTATGAGCAAATTGTGCGAAATTTGCCTAGAAATTTAGCTAATCTTTGTCAATTTTCCCACTAACGCTTTCTTTAAGTATTATTCGTGAACCCGGAATACCATTATCAATTTATTTTCATAAATAAATATTACAAAAGTATTATAGAGTGTATTATAGCTGCCGAGGGTTAAAGAGTTTCGGTAGTTCATTTATATAACATAAATGTAATAATAATTTGAAATAATCTTTAAAAAATGTTGATACATATAATTTTTATTCTAACCTTTTATAAAATATAAAATAAAGTTGTGCTTGTGAAAAGGAAATATTTGTACGAGAAATTTAATGCTCAAAATGTAAACGAAATATTATGATTAGATAATAAATATATCCATAAGATAATTACGATATTGAGTATGAACGAATTACATTAATATACATAAAATATTATTCATGTATATCGTGCGTAACGTGAAAGTAGAAAAATACGCTTGATTATTAAAATTTTATTTAAATATACTCTTAGATATGCTTAATAACCAAAGAAAATATGTAATAATATTTACTGAATATTTTTTATTTGAAAGAATCTTTGATCTAAAATTCGATAAGTCAAAAGGTTCTTTCCATAAGAAAATAGTTTACATTAAAAGAAAATATAAATTGGTTAATTGCGTGTGAAATTTTTAATAGAAGATTCGTACGCCCGAAAAAATGATATATATATATATATATATATTAAATGTTTACACAGTCATCTGTGCAATTTAAATAAACGTTTATGTTTACTAGTGAAATATATATATATATATATATATATATACACATATAAATATTTATACACATAATATTTAGACGGGATGCTATTTGTTAACTGCCACGGACGAACACTATCTATGTATGCATAATTGTCTTGCACGTAATGTTTAAAATGAAAAAAAGCTATCAGCAGGCAATATCACTGCTGATGTGGAGTTTTACGCAGTAAGAATAAATGGTGGAGCACGAAGAGTAAACTTAACTTCCTTTTTATGTGAATAAGAGCATTTGCTGTGAAAGAAGCGTCAAGGAAATTCACATGTACAATTCGTCTATAAAAAATAGAAGAAAAGAAAAGAAAAGAAAAGAAAAAATAACATGTACAGTCGGAGTAAGAAAGAAATTGCATAGTGAAATGAAATAAGTACTTGAATTGGAAGATTTTATTTAAAAAAATTAAATTAAATTAAATTAAATTAAATTAAATTAAATTAAATTATATATATATATATATATATATGAAAAACTTTTAATATAACGAGACACGAGTTTCTAAATATTAAACACGTTAGGACAGAGAAGAATATTATTCCAAGTCAGTAAACCGATGAATACGATGTAAAATGATTAAAATGACAAATGAAGAAAAGTATACATATAAATACATAAAATAATGCCGATTATGATAAAATTATGATAAAATAAATAAAAATGAAGTAAAGCCGTATGCTATAGACATACATTACATCAGATGTTTATTAGAAGAAGAACGATTTATCGCAAGTTTTCGCTTCGTTTGCCCGAGTCTAATAGACTAATACACTTTCTCTGTATTTTCTTTACTTGATTTTCTTGTAAATCCGATAATCAAAGCCCCATGAGCTCCTGTCCGTATTCACGAACGTGCAGGCCAATCAGTTGTTTATTATTCAACTTACGCGCGAACGATCGTTCTTAATTAAAATTCAAATCCTAATTAATCCTTAATTAACAATGAAGAGAAAAATCCAACCAAAAAGGCGAAAATGATATAAAAAAAAAATAAATAGATAAATAAATAAATAAAATAATGATGAAACTTTCTACGTAACAGGTGTATATCTATAAATTGATGAATAAACTTGATTTTTGTAAAAATAATACATGCACTTCTTAAAAACAATGTTCAAAGGATTTTATATGAAAGGGACTCCTTCTGATAATACGAGGCTTCCCATCCTTCCCGAGTCCTGCCCGAGACAAATTTTCATTAATTTAAATACATATATATATATTCTCCCAACAAGATTGAATTAGTTAAATGGTTTTTTTTTATTTCGAGTCGCGAGTCGCGAAATGATGCTGAACATTTAAAATAGATCCGTTAAACAGTCGGTGTAGAACGAAAGGGGAAGAAAACGATAAGCTTTCATTTCATTTTCGCAATAAACGCTATACTTATCCATTGATCGGCCGGAATATAAATCTTTATACAGCGAGTCGTATCCAAGTATTTATAAATATCTTTGGTCATTCTGCGAGTCTTACTTATTTAACTCTGTTTTAACAAAAACAAGCAGAGTTCCTTGATTAAATTAAGGAACACGTGGGCCTGAGATTTATTGGTTATCATAAACAATCGAGCTCACGCGTATCACGCAATCCAACGAGATCATATAAGAATAACTGCGCGCAGAAGGAAATTCTTGCGTCCGAATGCATTTTTCACTTTATTGTCAGTTACAAATTCTGGATGCGATATACAAATACTGTAGGATTCCAAGTACGAGCAAGCCATGTGTTCTTCTTCCTCGATGATCAATATAATCCAGCCGTAAAAGATTCAATGCCGACGTTCCTCCCGACTCCTCCCGGCTCCTCCCGGCTCCTCCCGGCTCCTCCTCGGCTCTCGGCAAAGCCGGAAAACCTCGGATAACCTATAGAAAATCGCTCCCTCTTATATTTGTCCATCGGCCTATAACTAAAGATTCTTTTAGTTGAAAATTGGCAACGAGAATCACAATGCTAGTGCACAACTAGTAAATGCAATCTACAAATAAAAATAATCTAAGGTTATCGTGAAAGATCAATAGGCGGAATGGGTTAAATCGTTTTAAAGGATTTCGGATAATGATTCTTTTTAATAAAAAAAAAAAACAAAAAAAATAAAAAAACTGCTCGTGATCAGTTTAGTACACGAGTTCGTCTTTAGGATAAATAAATAAATAAATAAATATTAAGAATGCAATAGCATTTCTTCTAGCTTTACCCAATACGACTCATTATGACTCATTTGTTATACGAGCAATTTAATTAGCGCGCAACAGTGCATGGGTTTATAAAACAAATTTTAAAGTTTATAATACAAGCAGGGACTGGCGAAATTTATCCGTGAATTTTAATTCAGATATTCATAAACAAATAAATCGACAATTTGAATAGAAATAATTAATAATTAATAATAGTACGCCAGAGATGGCCGTTATGGTGATGAAATCGGTAAGGCTGAACCGACTTTCTTCCCGTTAAAACCATAAACGATGTAATTCGCGTTGAAGCTTGACATTATTTAATTTTTGTACAATCACGTTAACACATTTCCTGGAAAGAAAGACTCTTTCCGCCTTTGATTGTCAACAGAATCGACTATTTTTCCAATTACAAAATATATTTCTCTCCAATCAAAAGTACTTCTAATTTATGTGCATTAAGAGACAAAGAAATTGAAGAATTGATTAGTTTTTAGTAAGTTTTGCAGTTAAGTTTTGCAGAGTTTTTAAGAAACTGGCGCTCGCTGAGCAACGAACGTACAACGTGACGAAATCGTTACTACGAGCAGGTATTTTTAAGCCCTTTTAATTTTCACCAAATAACAATAACAAAATACGGAACATGTAATTTAGATGCAAAGTTTTTTTTTTTTTTTTTTTCAGCCGATTTAATAAAGCTCTCCGTCGGATAATCATAATGATTACTGGGCTTCGTCGGTTCGTAAGGACGCGGAAATCATTGAATTTTACGAAAAGGGTATCGGTACTTCCCCTCCTAATCTTCCACGTACTTTCCTAACAGTATATGTGTATAGGCCCGCCCGCGCGTGTGTTTAAAATGCATACAGTTTGGGGGGGAACGAGTCAATAAAAATCCTTTAATATTTAGATTCATAAAAAGTCACAATAGGGTGTCAGATTTTTTTATTTGCAGATACGTAATGTTACAGATATACTTTTTTTTTTTTTTTTTTTTTTTAAAATAGTTTAAAAACGTCTCGTTGGTGTCTCGTTCGTGGAGAAATAAGAGATAAGGGCAATGAGATGCATTTTAATTGGAGATTATTTGTGTAGAGTACTCGATGAAAAGTACTACGAAGACTATGTGCGAAGGGACATTGGAATTGTTTCGTTATCGTGTAATGCTCGACGACATGGTTTTAAGCCACATGCGGGGGAGGTACGTCATTCTATATTTCTAATTCTAAGCTCGAGCTTGCCTTCCTATGCATATTTCAATTATAAAACTGACGGCTTTTTTAAATTGCAAACGGCGTGCGCTCAACCAATAAGCGCTTCGGCTTAAAAATATCCGTAAAGTACACTTTTATCCAACAATTAATAAAAACATTAAATTCATCTAGAATTCAATAAGCAGTTGTGCCCTTAACTTACGACTTTGCCACTTCGTTTGAATTGCTGTAATTCTCCATTTCTCTCTCTCTCTCTCACTCTCTTATTTATTTATTTAACAGGCTATTCGCTATCGATCGATAAATAACGTTGTTTGGCAAAATCAAGGAGCCCTGCTAGAATTAAATTAAATTCTATCATTGTTATATTTATCTAAATAAGTGACTCGCTAGATTCGTGGACGATTACACATTGTAATATTTTGGAAAAAATTGTACTTTTATTAAAAAGTTATTATATGGGTTTTTGTTGTTGTTTTTGTTGCTGTTATGTCAGCTTGAGCTAAAATACGTTTCAAACTCGATACATTAATTTGAGCTGAATTAATTGTTTCTTACCAAAAATATTTCACATTGTCAAACTTTATTATGTTTTTTCTTCCCCCTGTTGTTTTTAACAAATTGAGATACAATTGTAGATAGCGAATTTTAATGATTGAATAAAAATATTTTTCATTTTATGCTTACGGTTGGTCGATACACAATTTCTTATCATTAAAACCCATGGTGTGAAGTATACAAAGACAAGAAGACTAAAAATATATATATGTGTATATATATATATATATATATGATTACATCGGCTTTTGTTTATTTGGAAAAAAATACTATTTACATTGCACAGATTTATCACCAGAGCCTCTGGCACGAGTTTCGATTAATCGTGTCGCTCTCCGGACGAATGAGAGAATGATGAACGCAATCCCCAATGTCCGTCCACGCATCCCTAACAACGTCGCGACGACCCGCAACGCCATTTTTACCGAGGAGATGCGCCGTTCTCCGCCTCTACGCTCTTCTCATCCTTTTCTCATCGCTCGCAATATTTACTTTCGCATCCTTTGTTACTTTCATTTCTTTTTTTTCTTCTTCTTTTTCTTTCTTTTCTATTAATTCGCTCGGCTTCTCAAAGAGACGATCACATATTGGTTACCTTATCGACACTTATTCTGCGTGCATTTCTTCTTCTTCTTCTTATTTTTTTTGTTTTGTTTTGTTTTGTTTTGTTTGTTTATGTTTTCACTTATGCTTGCATTACTTGTTAATTATTCTTAACGATTAGGTATCGGCGTTATTGAAAAATATAGACGTCTCGACGGTGAAAAAATACAGGCGGCAGGCCAGACAGACGATTTCGCTCTTGTCCCGTCAGATCTCATCTCTTTTGATTCACAGCGAAGACGGCGAGAGTTAAAAATAAAAGCACTCTAAATGCGGAGTGGCAACGATGTTTTCGTTGAATGAAGACGATCAATTCGGCCTCAACGTGCGTCTTTTCGCTCCTCTCTTAGCCTACGCGTCCAATCACACAAACCGTACAATAATCGATCAGACCTATTTATATTAGTTAGGGGACGGGAACGGGGACGGGAACTGCATGGGAGGGAGGATGGGAGGTGTAAAAGTCCCGCTTTTTACACCACAACACTCGTTTACGATGCTCGATCCCGAGACTCTTACGAAAGGGCAGGGGAAATAAAAGGGGACGAGCGAATATATCGATGGCATTGGGAATAACGATTCTATTACAGGTATGAGGCCCTGCCCTAATCTAAAATTATCCCTACGTAAAATCTAATGAGCGAATGACGATTACATAGATGAAGCGGAGCTCGAGCCGAGAGGTCGATGTCGGTCCCGCTATCGAAGCTTCCAAGAGCAGCAGCAGCAGCAGCAGCAGCAGCGACAGCTCCGACCTCTTTATAAGGATGAACCTGCTGCCGCCGCGGAGATGACAAAGGTCCGTGCGACCGGACGCGACGATACGGACTGCTCTCGGTAAAACGCAGACTCACCCTCGTTAAGAATACGCCTCGTCAGATCCATTTCAACCAGCTCCTGCTCCCCCATCCGACCTACTCTATCCGCCGTTGGGGATCTTTTATCTGATTTACCTGCAAATTCGATTATCACCTACACGCGCTGCTAACGCGTCTTTTACTTAATTACTTAATCCTTCTTTTGTTTCGCCGAATTCTCAAGATTGGTGAGTTTTAAAAACGAATGAGTCATCGTTATACATTCGCTCTTGACATATACTCTCTTTCTGCTGCTTGAGAAACATGAATTACATCCCACGGACATTCGGGGTTTCTTTATACATACAGTAAGCAAACTGTTAAGCAGATAATACACATATAATTTCATATGGAGACGATCCACGACGATCTATGCTTCGCTTTAAGTTCAGCTGACCTTTTAAACCTTTCCTTATAATAGTAACGTAAATTTATACATACATACATACATACATACATACATATATATATATAAGTATGTGCGTGTGTGGGGGTGTGTACATACATGTAATATGTAATAATAAGGGAATACCTCTTACGGTTCGAGTACTTTAAATAGCTAAACGATACTCTGATATCCAAAATGGAGGCTTTCAAGGACACCCGAATGCAGGGACTGTAGGATAGTGCGCAACGGGAGAATGTAAATGAAATATTTTTGATTTACAATTGAAAAAAATCAACAAACAGAAAAAAAAACCGTCCTAGGGGTGTCGCAAAGAGCGTCGCAAGGAGCGTCAGGTCCCCGCATTTAGGGTCCAGCCAACATCCGCCGCCGACGAGTATTTCCTTGTATCGAGCTCAACCAAGGTGTGACCAGGGTAGGTCCAGAGGACAGAGCTCAGGGGTTCGAATGCACTGAGTAGCTTGTGTGAGAGGAGCTGTCGGAGGTTCTACCGCGGAAGAAATACTTTCACTACCCCGATCGACGTATACAAATCGGAAAATGGTAACGCAGCAGTTTTCCTTCCCGAGGGCTTTCCTTTCTTAATTTCCACTCGCAACCAATGAATCATTTATAATCAGATCACATTTTGTTTGTTTTTGTTTGTTTTTGTTTGTCTTTGTCTCTCGACAAATCCTGAGGCTAAACACTGGACGTAATATATTGGAGCCCAATTTGAAATGCCCCTCCCTTATGCTCTTAAGTACTCTTAAGGTGAATTCGCTTATTTTCTTTCATAGCTCGCGGTGAGTTAGTCGCGAGTCACAGTTTGTTACAGCAATATTTTGCGGCCGAAAAAGTCTTCGGAGTTAAATGAAACGACCCACGGAAGGCCACGGCTACGCGCAATCGTAAAAACACAAAGAAAAACACCATTCCGACAAATATGTATTCAAAGTCTATCGTTTAAGTTACAAGCGATTGTAAAAATATTACTTTCAGAGGCCCGAAGCATCGAAATTGAATGCCAATGAACAAATTATTTTATAAGTACGGGATTTAGATGATAATCTGAATGATATTTGACGATATTTGAAACTTTGAATAATGAACGTTAGAATGATATTCTGTCGTTGTACTACAATCTAATTGTTGTTACATTGTTTATCAAATACTTTTCTTCCATCAGAGAGAATGGGAAACGATTTTTCTACTGGTCCTCTTTTAAGGCAATATCACCTTGAATGAACTATTGTGTTAAAAAACAGTCCCTTCAACATTTATGTTATAAATATTAAGTCGAGTCCGATGAAAAATCCCTTTCCATTCGGCTACAAAGTTTTTACAGCGATTTTTTTTTCGTTTTTTTCGTTTTTGTTTGTTTTTTTTTTTATATAGAAAAATAAAAGGTAAAATAAAGATGTTGGTTATTCACACGAAAAAAGGATTAAATAGTCAGGCGTGCATCTCTCCATAAAATCGCTAAACTTTTTCCTCACTGAAAGCGACTTGTTCAGTCTCTAAATTACCAAACACTGATTAAATGCAATACACGCACGCATGCGTGGCGCATACAAGTAAGTATATTCGTTATATTCGTTATATTCGTAAAGATTCATTAGATTCAAAGGAGAATCATTCTTTTAATATTATTGTGCGGTCTCCGTAGAAGCTTTCGATAATTCAATTTTTTCTCCCCCGACCCCCAGCCCCATTAATTCCAACTATCCCTTAATTCAACATATAAGCGACTTGTCAATCGAACACAATGCGAAATTATATTTATACAACACAGCTCTGTTATTGACATTCGACCTATTTTTTAAGAAAAAAAAAAAAAAAAAAAAAATTTCGAAAAACGACGACTGCGTTCAGTACCTCGGGTACTCTTTTCTTCTTTTTTCTTTTTCACAAATAAGCAGCTCCCTTTAGCTTAATAATAATAATAAAAATAAAAATAATAATAATAATAATAATAATAATAATAATGTCATGCCTTCAATAATAATACATAATTGTAAATAAATGGATGTGCACGTAAAATATAATTTCACGATCACACTTTATGCGTGCGTCCAAATAAAAATATTTATCAAAAAGCGTGTTAGCTTCATAAAAATATAAATAATTAATTTACGGTTAAGATTTGTTCAAATTATTACATGATTATCTTTTGCATGCTTACTCATTATATCTATAACATTATCAATAAATAAACAGTGACATGACAGTTATACTCAAAATAATTCCTTTCATTTCATTGACGCATACATTAACTACCTTTCGTATTCCGTATTTTAATGAAAGAAAGAACATATTCAAAAAGTGACAAAGTAGTCGAAGCACTGAACAATACTCTTGAAGATAAACATAAAACGATAACTTGGTGAAATCATACTATAATAGTAGTATGCTAATAATCTAATACCCTTATTCAACCGAATGTTGTAATAATAAGATACTATCAAAGTATTATTATAAGAGCAGTAAATGTCAAAGATTAATGATGTTCAGTCTGTTTCTTCTCTTGTGAACACTTGTTAGATCAGAATAATAATTAAACTAAAAGAATAATAAAGTATTGTAATGGCCCGTAATTCATAACCAATCAATTTCTGAAATTGAATAAATACAATTATTTCAAAAAATTCATGTCAGTGCACAAAATTTTCTAACATAAACGGAAAAAGGAAGGAAAATAAAGCAAACGGTATCCCCTTGGCAATTATTAGTACCAGTAAACTTAGTGGAATGACTGAAAATTTATAGAAATAATGATATTTATTAAAACGAAAATAAAGAAGAAAGATTAGCAAGATGGGACTCTGATGACAATCACGGATTCTAATATTTACGACATACTACTTGTCATGTGCAAAAAGTCTTTTGAAATTGTTTTCCGTGCCTGCTTTAGCACTGAAGAAGCACTTACGCGAAGTGTTTATAACAAAGAGGGACGTACACGATTAAGACTGTAATGTAGAGTAACGAAAAGTAGAATGAAAAAAAAAGAAAGAAAAAAAAAAGAAAAAAAAACAACCCATACTAAGGAAACACAAAGAACATGAGAAAATCCTAAGAGAGAAATGCATTCTCCTAACAAGCTTAGTCTTCGGTTTTTCTTTTCAGAGCAAGCTAAACAGCCAATACAAGTTCACGCGTCGCTCAATGTTGTGAATGCTCGCGCATTCCTATAGTAAGTTCACACAGCAAGTCTCACTCAACGACAAAAGAATCACTTTGTTATATAAATTCTAATATAGCCGGTACACATCTCGACGGTGATTTGCTCATTTCCTTACGCTTATTTCTAGTCTGCTTTTCTTTTTTCTTTTCTTTTCTTTTCTTTTCTTTTTTTTGTTTTTTGCCATTTTTTCATCCTATATATTATAACTTTGTATTTACTTAGAGGTAAAGCTCGTGCGAAAAATCCTTGGAACAGCTTTGCACAATCGAGCCTTCCTGGATCGAGAGCTTCATCTGCCTCCCGGAGAATTCGACTTGTAAAGCACTTCGGGAAACCTCGAGAGAACTGCCTCGACGTCGGACATACGTGCACTTGGAAGCATACAACGTGATGAACAAAGGAATTGTTTGAAGAGGCTGGCGGGATGAAGGGAAGGGGGCATGTAGGAACCGTCGGATCACAAATCTCGGCGAAGGACGACGTTACATTGTTGTCGGTGACAGGCGTACGCGTTCGTGACACTTATCAGCCATTAAGATTAATTTCTTTTTAAATAATATGCCTGTAGTTACGACGGTATAATTACTTAGCAATGTTAGGCGGAGCGCGCGCGCGCGGTTCAGAGATTCTTTGGAAGGGTTTCACAGTGCTTCGCCTTATCTTCGTTCGTCTTCGTTCCTATCGTTCTATTTCTTCACCCGATGGTCCAGGCGAAATTCATCGCGCCTCCTTCGCCGTTAACTTCTCAATGAGCTCCTGCAGGGGAGCCAGCTCCCGTCTCTCAATCAGATTGAATTCCTGAAACGTTATCACTCCTTTAATGCCTCTATTAATACTGCTCTCAATCATCCCTTCCATCGCACAACAGATATCAAAGAGCAAAACTTTATCTACATACGTCATTGTCAAAACTTTTGTTTATCTTTATACAAAATAATAAGATAGAAACTTTTACATAATCGAATTTACAATTTTTCTTGTTATAACAGACAATGGCTATTGCATTACATTTAAACTATGTAATAAGAATAATACATTGAATGCCATGCTCCTAGTTCCACAAGTCATTTTCGTACACCTTAACGATTCTTTATTCCTTATAAATCGCATAAGAACCAGTACGTACCTGAACAAAGAAGATGAAGTGTTTGAAAGAAGTATTTAAATGTGCTTCCTCACCAAGCTGAACTACTTCACTGAAATGTTGATGATAGATGTGTGCATAGACTCGAAAAAGTCGCTTCAATATTGTCTTTGCAATTGAAAGGAAATTTTTAGGAAAAGGTACACCTGTTAAAAAACAATTCATGTACTCTTTTGTTAAATATAAGTCCTTCTAATGTTTATTATTAAGGATAACGAAGTATTACCAATTTTAGAAGGAAAAAGTGTCTCGTCGTCTAACTGATCTTGCACCCATGTCATCAAATAATCAATATACTTTGGAGCGGAACACTTGATTGGCTTCTTTACAGTGTGTCCGTCAGCCCAATGATATTCATATTTTGGTCCAGCTGACATAATCGGACAGCTGTCTTCGGTGCAAAATTCCGTGATAGTTCCATACAACATATTTATTTGATTGAAAAAATCAACCGCTATAAGAAACAATAATATTACTTTAATAACAAGCATCTTCGTTTACATTTTAATATATTAAATTGTTCTGTAAGAAGACTAATTTTTGCTAGTTTCTATTAAAAATGTACCATTGGTTTACAATTTATCTTTGTTCCACATGTTCTTAAAAATATTTTATTTCTCACAAATTCCTAAAAACACAATGGTAAATCTAAAAAAGAATAATATCATTTATCAATTTTATCAATAGTGTTGTTGATCTGACTGATAGTTTTATAATCAGTATGTAACATATTTAATGACTAAATATTCTTTGTAGCCTTTGTGCACAATACCACTGTTATATATAAAATGTACTTTTTTCTTGAATCACAAATGATTTTGATACTTTTATCTGAATAATGCTTTTTCCTCAATTACATCATTAAGCAAAAACGCGAATATC